>BSAI01000030.1:38419703-38559887 GCA_036245035.1 Adrianichthys oophorus
TGTAGGATGGCAGATTGTAGGATGGCAGATTGTAGGATGGCAGATTGCTCAGTGCTGCAGGAGGAAACCAGAACAAGACTTCGCACTGAGTAAGGCAAGGTTCCTGTTTTTAAATGTTTGCAGTGATTACTTGGATGAGAAACAGCTGGTGAGGTCTGGGAAGGGCAGGCAGAGGCTGATTCATGACAAACATGTTGTTTGCTACCGAGGCTCAAACACCAAACAGGCTCTTTTACCCTCCTGCAACTCACCGCTCCCCCAGGGGACGGATCAAATGTGGAGAGCAAATTTCACACACCTAGGCGTGTGACAACTGATGGGAATTTAAAATTTAATTTAATTTTGCCTCCTTGGCTGAAAAAAAAATTCATTTATCCTAATAAATCAAAATAATGTATACTTTCTTTTAAAATATTTTTTGAAAGCAAAAAAAAAGTATTTGAAAGCAAATATTTATTATTATTTTTGCAAATTATGTAAGAGCGCAAACCCCCTATGTGTCATCAACATTAGACTTTAGCACTGCTTTCTGCAGTATCATCCATTTCCTCTTCAATCTTTTTTAAAAAGGTCACGCTCAAAGTGATGAGCCCCCTTCTTTGAGACTTTGCTTTGTGATTCTTTCAGGAAAAGAATTTAGGACGTTGTGAACATGTGAACTCCTTTGCATCCAATTTGCTTCAGGTTCTTCAGATTTTGAGACATTTTGAGAAAGCAGAAGACAAAATAACTTACCATAGAAATAAACATGGATTCAGAAGATGGAAAATTGAGTGAAGCAGGACTGCTTTGGCATTTGTTAAAATACAGCTAAATATGCCATTCTTTTTCTTTTGTTGTTCTCAGTTCTCAGTGATTGTTGGTTTAGTCAAAGACAACATGCAAAGTGGTTGGTGACCTAAATAATGACTCAAACTTTAAAGTAAAATCATAGAAACTTCCTTTTTGCATCATCTTTTCCTTTCTGTTATCAAATATAAACAAAATAGAAAGAAGAATTTGTTTTTTTAATGTGGGCAACAAGAAGTGCAAAAAAATGTAAAAAGTAACATCCGTCCCAAGGAAAGGCACCAACAAGTCACAGCTCTGTGGTGGCTGCACGACTGGATAGCTCCAACGTTGCTCGCCATTTTTGTTGCAGTGGCATTGTCAAGCTGGGGGTGTGAGGAGCTGTAAACTAGTGGGAGAGTGTGAAAAAGAAAGCTGTCAGTAATGGGTAGGGGGCGGTGTTGATGATTCACAACTCACATTTCTAATGAATTCTAGGCACTCAGCAGAAACTATGGTCCAGAAAGGTTTTTTTTTTCTCAAAAATGGCTAAAAAGGGTTTAATTTTAGTTAAAAGACCACTGGAAAGACTTTGAAAACAGATCAAAAGATGATCAGAGGGAGACTTTAAGCACGCCACATATCCACATTAATAAATATTTAACTCTGTTTTTCATGGTCAGTCTGTAAGTTGGATTGTTGGGGGTTTGAGTGCCATGAAACTGAGAAATGAGATGTGGTTACCTGGATGGACCAGGCAGCCGAAGAGTTGAAAACTTTAACCTCAACCCTTCAGCATCACAGGACGTTCCCTGCAAAGACAGAGCTCAAAGCCAAGCCGCGAGGCGGGGGCTCCTCTGATGAGTTCAGGCCTTTTCCCTCAGGGGGTTTTTGTTTTACTCACACTCAGTGATTACATATGTGTTACCTCTGATTTCTCTGCCACCTCATGCCGGCAGACATTATTAAGAAAATAAAGAATCATTTTACAATTCTTGTAATTCCAGAGTGCATAAAGGACAATGGCACATAATATATTTAAAAACGTTGACCAAGAAAGAAGCACGACTCACTTTTATTGTTAAAAAAGGAAGAAAAAAAAGCAAATGTCCCAGAGTGAAGCAGGTTTAATGAGCTGTTAAAAATACAGTTTAAGTTCTGCTGCTCATGTAATTAAATTCTCATTTCATCAGCTGTGGATCAAAATTATTTATTAATAATTAATAATATTGAATCAAGTCTTTAAAGCTTAAGGGAAAATAATCACGATTCCAAACACCTTCAGATAGATAAATACCAACATTTTGAATGGGTATTGCTTCCATAATTCTGCTAACTCCATCTTTGAAGACGTTTTTCTACAAAATGAATCAGGTTCTATTCCTGGCGTATTGTTGCTGCAAAGAGACCCTCTCCAATCCTGCCACTTAAACTCCCTCGCTGATCATGTGTGATCTGTTGTATAAGCGTCTCCAGTGGTCTTATGCCACTTTGAGCCCAAATCAAAAAACATGTGTCAGGACATAGTTTCTGCAGACGGGCAGTCGTTTGTTATAAATTCACCTCTGAGTTGTGGGAGAGACTGTTGCCATCCAAATGTTCATGCGCTCTCCCGCTAGCTTGCAACCCCTCCTGTGGCGTACGTGTGGTGAGGTTCACAGTTGGTGAGGCACTGACGTCATCAGTCAGATTCACAAACATGAACCCTACAGAGTAACTTATTCACCAACAGTTAAAGTGAGTTGTTTAAAAAGTTTATTTCAACATTGTTCTTCTGTTTACAAACTGTATCATAGAAAAAAGCACAAAAAATGTTATTATATAAGTCCACGTGCCGCTTCTTCTGAAGAAACATGGATAGCCTGAGGCAGGAAAAAGACAGAAACAGTAACGCGTATGCGTCAGCTGCAGCTCCAGTTAGTGTGTGCGGCGCTGTCTGAGTGCAGGGTAGACTGGTGCCTCACCTGCTGCTTTCTCGTGTTTTTGAACAGAACAACAAACCCCCAACTAAAAAATAATATTTGATTTTATTTGCAATAATTAAACATTTAATTCATCCAGTTTAATTTTTTAAGCTATATTTTGCAGGCAAGGCTGTGCCTCACCTGCGGTCTCCCCTGACTGCACATCACTGAGACCCTCATACTCCCAACTTAACATTACTCCTGCAAAAAAATGGTGAGCAATACTGGAGCTATCCAACATATATCCTGTACAGTGTTGAGCTGGATGCCAGCTCGGACGAGGAAAATGAAGACATACAGTAATCTAGCTATTTAGAAATGGATGCATCAGAGTATGGCGGAGCAGGGAGCATGTGACCTGCCAATCGTAGCTCCTATGTCACAGCTGTAAGCTCTGTTAAACTGCATTTTCTTAATCTGCTCCTGATTCACAACCATTTAAATAAAGAAATACAAAAAAAAAATGCAATTTTAAAGTTCAATTTCTTCAAATATGTGCTCCATGATCACAAAAATGCCACAAGAACATGTTAACACCCCAAAAACATGTTTTTTCCAAAACATTTAGAATACATTTCAATGCTTTTTTTTCTTCTTTAAAACAGAAAATACATTTTTCTAAATAATTTTAATGACACTCAACCAGAGTTTTTCTGGGGCATCACAGGTGAAAAAAAAGTGTTGACTTGGACTGCACATGTCAGCATAACTGTGTCGTAAAATGTTTCTCATGACATAAATCACTATATGCTTTATTTTTTCACTGGGTAGCCAAGTGGAAAATAACTTGAGGGGCTTTGGTCAGATTGTGGATTTAAACAGTGGTTATAGAGTTTGAAAGTACATAAAAGTAATTACTCTCTCAGTCCACCAATACCACATCTATACATGTTATGAAACATTGTATTGACCTTCCTTGTAATCATCATGTTTAACATCATAATCATTAACACTCATCCATCCATTCTTCGTTAATGCTGTAGCTTGAATGTGTTTCAGCACTCTCAGTGTGGGGGACAAAAGATAACCTTGCTGGGTCACCTGTCTATCTCAAAGATAATCACATAAAGACCCACAGTAATTTATAGCTTCCAGTTGCTATAGCACTGCAAGTCTTTGAAGTCTGCAAATTCATGTCAGATCAGAAAATAATGCATTTTGATGCTTATTGAACAACAGGACATATTTGTGTGTATGCATTTCACAAAATACCTGAATGAAATAATGGGAATAAATGACACGCTGCACTGAATTACCTTTATGTGGCAATTTTAGACATAAGAGAGCCATCATGAGAAAAAAAAAGTATTAAAATTATACAATTTTAAGCTCAATAAAAATAGTTGCAATAAAAAACTGTTGTTTTTTAAAGACATATGTTCGTAGGAGTTCATTAGAAATTCACCTGAGTTGTTGGTGTGAAGCAACTTCCCCCCTTCCCCGCTCCATTGCTGAGAGCTCTCTGTTTACACGCTCTCCCACTAGCTTACAGCCCCTCACGCCACCAACGCAGCACTAATATGGCAAACAAAAATGGCAAGCAACATTGGAGCTACCCAGCTGTAGAGTTTTGATGCAGATGCCAGCTCAGACGTGGAAAACAAAAGCGTACATGTTTCTATTTGTCTGCAAGTGGTTTCATTGAAGCTTGTGGCCCTTCCAGCGTCTTCTCTATGTCACAAATACAATCTTTTTCAAACAATATTCTTTCTGCTGTTCTTGATTCACTACAATTAGAATAAAGGAATACGAAGACATGCAAATTTAATTTTCTTAATATATGTCTTCCATCGTCAGAAAAATACAGCAAGAACATGTTAAAAACATCAAAAATACTTTTTTTTTTTTTAAATCAGAGTGGTTCTTTTGACAATTTTCTTTAGTTCTGCTTTAAGCTTTCTATCTCTTTTGTTTTGGTTACTTTTGTATTTGTTCACACCTGGTTTGAGTTTCAGTCTCTACATTTGACTGAATGACGTTTTTGTGACTTCGGCTATACAGCTGTAAAGTATGCCTTTGGAAAGTGTGTCAAACCCACGTTTGAAAGTTGAGTGAGTTTGCCCAAAAGGAGCTCATCTCTATTGTTGTTCACAGCTGGACATCAGCTGTCAGTCTGTAGACCACAGAGCAGGATTAATGTGGGGTATGTGTGGCTGAAAGGACATAATGAGGTTTATAATTAGCCTGTGGGTTAGAGGGATGGCTGCTGGAGGTCAGACATGAATGCCTCTCCGCTGTCAGGTTAATATATTTTACTGTGTGTGGGAGCAAGCAACATTCATACCCAACCACTAATTAGTTTTTTATTCTAAGCTGTTATAGTAAAAATTACAACTTTGGTTAATGCTTCTCGTTTTTTATTTTTTATTTTTTGCAGACTCATTTTGCTCCTAGTTTTGTTGTGTTGCAAATACATGAAATGAGCTGTACCACCACATCATCCACAGCCATTCAGTGGTTAAAAACAATAAAAAGGATTATGTGGAGATGTGCAGTGGTCATGCTGGTGTATACTGAGGTGGGCAATGGTCTCTATGCAGATCTGTAGAGGAATGTTGCCCGTCATTGACTACTGTTGGTAGGTTTCAACCTCTTAGACAGGCGGACCAAGGTGAAGATGCCCTATCAACCTGGAAGCCTTGGCTTGCACCTGCTGCTCTCAAAGTACGGCACTTTCTGCAACACACTGTTTAGAAACATCATTCCCACTGTTTTTAAATCAGTTTGATGGAAACTACATCATCCCTAATCCTCATGATAAGAATCACTTCATTTTAATGTCAACTTTCATGTGTTGTCATAAACCTTTTAAGGGTTCAAACATGAAGATCATTACAACAGACCGCATCATGAGAGATGTGATTATTGTTGTGAAGATGAGTTTGTGCACAGGAAGGAAGCTCCCCATATAAAATGGTTGATAACGTTTTAATCTACAACTGCAACTTTTTGGCTTCAAGTTTGAGAAATGCAGAACAAATCAAAACTACGGTTCCCTTTTAGCCTCAGCCCTATGAAGGAACTTTGGAGGTTTGGACTCAGGTTCTGCTCATTACTATTCGTCAAATAATAATTAACAAAACATTAAAACAAACAAATGAATTACTGAAAAATAACACAAATATTAAATAATCAATATTAAAATGAAGGAACAAGAATAAATATTACAGATATAATGTGTCTATGCTGAATATACCAAAATCTACAGGTGGGAGAATTACTCTGGTAATACCTCTGAGTAAAGGAATCCACCTTTTCCAGGATCAGCTGGTTTTCTGTTTGCTGAAGAACCCACAAACGTTCCCATCACCTGTGTTTTCCTCACTTACATGTCTGTTGTACTTTTCCCCAATCACAACTCTCCTCTCAGAGATGCTCCGGATCATCTCATCCAACTCCCTAAAGAATGTCTTTTCTTGCTCTCGCTCTTTTCCTTTTCCTCTACCTCACTTCCTACCTGAGGACGATAACTACTGACAACACTCAACATCACACCTTCCAGTTTCAGACTCAGCACCTTATCTGACACTCTTCACCTACAGACACTTTTTTTTTTACTAAACTCCTTCAGGATCACTCCTTATCTGTTCCTCCGTCCATCCAAACCATGAGAAAACAGCTGCTCCCAGTCTGAGCGTGTAGTCTCTTGAACACTGAACATCCACCTTTCTTGTTTCCACCTCATCTGCTAACTTTAGTTTTCCTGTCAATGCCCCTACATTTAAGTTCCCGCTCTACGTCCTTTATTTTTCTCTCTCTGCCTACAAACAAACCATTCTTCTTTCATGACTTGTTTTGTCGTTTGAAATGACATAACACCAGAACAATGAACACATGTCATCTGTGATTATCCATGCACCCATGTGTGTACAGAGTAGATAATTATATGGTTGTGATGCAAACAAGAGCATACTGGCCTTAACATCCTCTGTTGTGTGATGTCTTGATTTGTTGTGCATGTGTGTCACATGCTTAATAGCAAGGGTTGGATATTAATACATGACTGTTATTTTTCTCGAGTTGGTAGAAATTGACGATTGAGGAGGTAAAGCCTTCCTGTAACTGTAGCATCTGTCAGAACAGCTCCAGGATAAAATGCTTCTGGGGCACTTCAGGCTTTAACAGCTTCTCTTGAAATTGCCGGCGTTGCAGACTTTTTCACCAGTTCAGGAAAAGTGCTGCACTTTTCTTTAACACTTCATCTTTTTATTTTTTTAGTTCTATAAAAAAACTTTTAGTTGAGTGCCAAATAAAACATATGCTCTCCTTAAGTCTGACAGCACTGTGAGTGGTTTGACTGGAAAAGTGCTCCAATTTTCTGTTACACTGGGAAAGACATTTTTTCATTTCTTCTGAACTTTTCAGTTTAGCCCCGTGTGTTAAGAACACCAATTTCGGTTAGATCATCTACCCTGAAATGTCCATGAGCCTGAGTTTAAACATGCAGAAAGGCAGACTATACCTTACGTAGAAAATCGCTTTGCGAACAGAAAAGTTTATAAATGTGGGCTCCAAAACAGAAACAATCAGATGAAAAATGAGAAACTATGACACACTGGAGGCTTTCAGTCTGTAGATTGAAAAAGGCAAAGTAATACATAAGAAAAACAAATGTTCCACACAACAATGGCATATTAAGGTAATTTTGAATACAACAGGTGTGAATGAAAAAAAAACAGCACAAACCTCCTTATAAATGTAGGATGAAAATACATTTGCAGAAAAAGTGAATTTAGAACAGTCTTAAAAGAAATACATTCAAAGTTTATTTGAGATAATATCCTAAAAAGTGAAAACAAATGTGTCTTTTTAAACATTTCAGAGGTGTTGTAAGAAAAGGCAAACTAAACCAAATTACATTTTGTACATCATTTTTGACACCATTATGAATGAGACAAATTTAATTCTGTACAGTAGATTCTTGCTGCCGATTTCATTCGGTTCCACATTTTAATTAATTGCTTTATAAATCAAAACTATTAACAATATTTAGGACTATTTGTTCATTTCAAAGATCCACTCAAATTCAAATCCTGTTTCACTCCTGGTGGCCTTTTTCTGATAAAGTAGGACAAATATAAAGAAATGTAAGCATTTCTGATGCTTTTCTGATCATTTCTTCATTGAAATCGTTGTGAATCAGGTGCAGACGGAAAATGCTGTTGTAAACAGATTGTATTTTTGATGTAGCGAACACGCTGGGCGGGCCACAAGCTCCCTGCTCTGCTCCATTGATGGATCCACTTGTAGACACATGGATCCATGGACGTCTTTGTTTTCCTCGTCTGAGCTGCAATCTGGATCAACAGGGATGGAAAGGGGGGGCAAGATTGCTCTGCGCAAACAAGCTTGCCCACAACAGAGAGGCAAATTTCTAATGAACTCCTGCTGCTCTGCAGAAACTTTGTCCTACCAAGGCATACCAAGTGTATGTCCTGCTTAGAAATCATTTATTTGTCCTTACTTTTCTTAGTTTTTGCTATATGGATTGAACTTGCAAATGTATTTCATCTTTTTATTGATGGGCCAATTGTTCTGCTTTTTGTTCTTTGTGTTTTGTTTTGTTTTGTTAATGTTAGGACTCTGCGGTTGAGTTTGGGTCTTTTTGTTGTTTGGTTATGTTCTGAGTAGCCCTTGTCAGTTTTAAAATTAGAACAGAATTAAATGAGAAAATATATATATATATATATATATATTTATATATATATGAAATCGTCCTTGTCAGGAAACGGGTCTAAATCAAACACAATTTACACAAAAGAGTAGATCTTTTAAACATATCTCTCCTGATCAAACTCAATACGGAGGTACTGTGACATTTAGCCGTGATTGTCGCCTTTCAGGTGATCTCTGCAGAACAGACAGGAAAGCAGCAGTTGGCTTAGGCTCCTTTCACCCTGTTTCTATGAGCTGCAGCCCTGAAGAGAGTAAGAAAAGGCTAATGAACGAGAAAGAATTGGAAATAAATAGATAACACTGAGCTAAATTTATATGCACTGTTGATAAAAGGCATTGCAGTAATGAGTGTGAGGTAAAGAGAATGCTTGAAAGGGAGCCACATAGAGAGTTCAAAATGTACCCTTTTCATCTGGGGGTCTGTTCTTCTGGTTGCTCATAAATAAGGTTGTTACGGCACGCTCCCTCTTCCCTGCAGCGTCTTCTACCTCCCTCTTTTTCCTCTGACTTCTGCCACTTCTCTGAGTCTACTGTTCAGAGAGGAGATCAGAAAACATCAGACAAAGAGCAGGTAGGAACAGAGCAGAGGGGGAAGTAGGCTATAAAAAATTGAAATGGAGGTGATTTGCAGACTTGTTTCTCCAGAGACCCTGGTAAAGCCCGTGTGTGTCTCCAGTGTTGCTGGATAATGAAGTTAAATGGGGCTGGCAGAGGTGATGGTGATCTTTGGTCAGCGAGGCTGCTGTGTGGACCTGCGGATGCTTTACCTGCTCAAGCAGTCGAGTCTGTCAAGGCTGCACCAACTTTGGGAAGAGTTGCTTCTCAGGTCAATGAAGCTTAAAACTATTCAAAGGGGGGAGATTTGTTCAGGGACACAGGATGTAATGATGCTGTAACTCTGCTGAATGAGCTGAATATCTGAACATGCACTTAAAGATGTATGAGACATGAACACTGGATAAAAATACTGTAGGCTTACCCAGATGGCTCCAACTATAGCGAACCAACTGCCTCCCAGTCGAATGGGCCTAAAACATGGATGTGTGAACACATCCATGAAAATCGGACTATTTGAGTGAACGCAAATAGTGTTTAGATGAGGAGAAATATTTGGAATTTAAGTAAAGATTTATTTGTGTTACAGAAAAATTGGCACGAAATAAGTGCATCATCTTTGAATAGGAATGTCTTTATTGTCACTGTACAGGTATAAAGCAACAGTATTAACAACATAACAACCCAGCATAACTGGATGTGAAGTAAAGCTTCTGTTGCTTACCTCTTTCTGTAAAGCTTGTCTATGAATGTCTATATTAATATATTAAAAATGTAATGTAAATGTCTACATGAAATAAGGAAGTTAATAAAGATGCAACACACGTCAGAACTCCATCATTCAGTGCACCAACTGCAACTTTACTACTCAACATCTTCAGGTATAGACTTCACACTTCTCATGCGATCTATAAGCCGTGTTGGGGGTAAAGGATTACAAAGCAACAAATTACTGTAATTGAATTACTTTTATTAGTAACGGAGTGACGTGATGAATTACAGTTCAAATTTGCTTAGTTCGGTAGACTTGCAGCAGCGCCGAACTGTGCACAAATGACAGCGGTAGAGAGAAAGATGGTGCAACTCGTAATAGAATATATAGTTAGCCAGAATGAACATGGAGGCATTTAACAGTTCTTTGTGTTTTCAATGACAATAGTTTCAGCTTTGGTAGACATGAATATAGACGTAACAGTTTTGTTTCCACGTCTGACTGAGCAGTGGCATTGACCACAAATGTAGTAAATTATTTTGTTTCATTTTTCACATTATTGTCTGAATTCAAATGAAGCCTGGTTATGTCTTGAACCATGTTCATAACTTACACAAGATTATTGCTCTAAAAATATTGTTTTTTTATGTATTTATTTATTTATTTACCTTTATTTAACCACAGAAATCTCTTTTTCAAAAGAGCCCTGTTGAATGAAAAACAAGAAGATCTTGTTTGTGCAACAGATGTTTTTCCCTGGAGAATTTGTTTATGAGTGGAAAAAAAAGTAAAATAAATGCACGAGTGGTGAATTACTTTTCCAAATAGGTAATGAGTAAAGTAATTTAATTACAATTTTGATCCAGTAACTAATCTAAGTAATCATTTACTTTTTAAGAAGTAATTTACTCAATACTGTCTTTTAGAAAGACACAGTTTGTTCATGAAGTATTCTGTGAACACTTTCCTTCACTATATTTTGCGATGGTTGGAGGGTCTGCTTCCACACCAACACAAGGACTGTGAGCAGCAACCCAAAGTTTTTATTTTAAGACTTGAATAGTTTGATATTGCTGCACGTTTCCAAGATTTTAACTGTGGCCAAAAAAGAAAAAAAAACGTTTTTTATCACAAAAAATCTCAACAAGGTAATAACTGACATCGCACAAAGGAATTTAACTGTTTTAAACCTCTTGTTTTTAATCTCAGTAAAAATATGGGCCATAACCACATTAAAGGCTGTTTCAACACTGGAGCAGGAGCTACTGGGTCAGAAAGTCTGACTGAGTGGAGTCATCCACATTTTTCAAATAACAATACGTTTTTCAGATTGCAGATTTTAGCACACATAAGTATTTCACAATGTTGAACATTTTCACTTCAAAAACCTATTACCCAAGGAAATACCATTATTTTAACACTGGTTTCAGAATTTACATGTAAAATGAATTCAGGCATAGACAAGTAAGATTTTAAATAAAACTATTAATGCAGTATATCTCAAAAGGTAAAAACTACTGCTCACATCTCTCTTTTTCCTGTTCTGGGACATCCAGTAGACGCATGTCTCCTACCGGTCATCGTCTTCAAGCGACGTATAACATGAACGATCTCAAAATTACTGCAAAACAAGAAGTATTTCTTCAATAAAGAGAACCTGACCATGGCCCCGAAGTAAAAAGAAGCAGCAAACGACTATGGTGAAATCAGAAAGCGGGTCGACTAACTAATGGAGCCTGAGGAAGAGATCCGATGGGCCAGAGCCTGGAATGACCAACGAGAAAACCGGCTCAACCTTCTGGAGAGAAGAGGGGATGACATAGAACAACAAGCAAGAATGAATAATATAATTCTCACTGGATTACAAATTACCAGAAGAAAATGGTGAAATTGCCAAACAAGCTAGGATTCTCAGGAAGCGCAAGCAGATTCAAAACAGGATCTTCATTAAATCACTCGCTCCACTGGACCGGTCCAAGGTACTGGTTGTTAACAACAGGAAAGACTGAGAAGTGCTTGATCAAGTACCTCTGAGTAAATAAATGAAGCAAAAGAAGAGTCAAATACAATTTCAAGAATATCATGGCGCCTGGGATCTACCGCTATCTCTAAAAGCCAAGAGTTCTGACCTGCAGACAATTTGATCTCAACTTACTTGCTGCGATATCAGCTGCAGAAGGACAAGGACGCGACAAAGTCTGCAGACAGTACAGCTCAGAGAACTTTATAACTCTGTTAAAACCAGAAGGACGGCTGCCAATCAGGCAGCAGAAGAAGGAATATCGACCTTGGACAATTTACAGAATATGGACCTTTTTTTTTTATTTCACAGCATTACCATTTAGCAATAACATAAATACCAGATCACTTATTTGAAGATATTTTAAGTGATGAGTCTCTGATCATAATACTTCACTTGGTTTACCAAAGTGTCGCTTTTTTTGTGTGTATAAATATCTGATTAGAAGTTATGAACGGATAATAATAAGTCATGCGTTATGGGATTATATACGTTCACTTCTGTCCACTCCCTGTCAAGCAGTCTATAATTTGAAGCCTAGCTATCCTGTGTTTGACATGTCTTTGTGTAGATGTAAAGCTCTGTTGATTGTATTGTTTGTGCATTATTCTTGCTGTGATTGCTTGAAGTAAACCCTTTTTAATATCTAACATGAAAATATTGTACATTTTAAAAAAAATCAACTACAACACATCTACTTCAAAAACCTATTGGAGACTTGTGGTCGAATGGCCATTTACCATTTTAGTGACTCAAAATCCATCATTTCAAACATAACATAACATGCATCTGTTGGTGTGAGCTCTTTAGGGTTTGGGTTGCGAGATCATCTTTTTGTTTGCATGTGCTTTTCTCTTTGTACTTTATGAACACTCAGACTGAGCCGCTAACAAGACTCTTTCTCCACGGCCACTCTGCCAGAGCTAAAGAGCTCATTAGACGTTGGTCATAAGAAAAGCAGAATGACAACTCTTTAAAAAATTACACCGTTCTAGGCACCCCCACCTCCACACAAACATGCATGCAGGCGCACACACAGAAACACACATACTTCAAAATAAATGACAAAGTTGAACAAGATCTGAGGAGATTTCAAATTCTTGGTCTTGTTTCTTTTTTTTTTGCACATATTGTTGCATGGAAACAGGTGACCTATTTAAACTCACCGAGAACATCAAGAACTTTTGTATTAAGTTTGTGTTTTTAATGACGAGGATGCTGTTTATTCCCCCCAAAAACGTGTTTTTATTTTATTTTTTAAGAGTGTAGGAATAGTTCTGTTATCGCAGGAAATTAGTTTGTTTTGGTTTTGTTTCTTTAAGCAGAAGATCTAAATCTGCAAAACGACAAATTACATTCAGTTCAAGAAATGACTTGAATAATCAGAACTTAAAAAAAAACCTTTCAGGAAAGAATGTAATATTTAATTGGAATTTTCCATCTGGTTTAGAGTGAAAATGTTCACATATGGCTCTGTTTCAAACTGCTCTGAAACACCAGTGAACTTTCATCTTCAGGCAGGTTAAGTGTCTTTTGAAGATTAAATAAACCTCCTCTGATTTGGTTTGACTGATTTTTCTGTCTCTCTACTAGCTGTCATTATGACCTTTTTCATTTGGAATCTTGTTGAGAATGAAGCTATGTGGCGTCTGTACGGTGGCCCTAAATGATGTGGTGCCAACTACATCTCTCGAGGCAACAACATTTTAAAGATCTTAACGACAATTTAAAAGAACAAAACTAATATTTAAAAGACAGCATTACATTTTAGAAAAAAAGAAATAATTCCAGAAACAAAAGAACAAAATAAACTTTTTAGTAAATTCCAGAAAACAAAATGATAGGTGCATGTGACTCAGCCTTTAGTTGGGTAACTTCATGAGGTACCAGTCAAAGGTTTCAACATGGCGATTCATGGCACATGCTTGGAACCTGCAGGTAAAAGGTGTGGGGATGTTGAAAGCTCATCCAGCCCAATAACTCCCACAGGAGTCCAGCATGGCAGATCGGTTGTGACAAAGGCAGCTACCTCTCTGTCCCAGAAACACCTCTCTCTTGCTCTCCCTTTTCAAAAATGAAATGAAGATGAGAAGAGGCTGAAGGTCAATGTCTCATTTTGAAACCTTGAGTGGGACAACAAATGGGGCGTCTGCGTCTAAGCACCACAGCTGCAGTGTGGGTAATGTCAAAGTGTACAAAATGAAAGATATAATTTGACACAGCTCTGCAGGAGATCAGAAGATGAAATTGAACAAAGCAGCACAATCAGACTACATGGCATCTCTGATGAGGTCCCAGCTAGCTTGGCAGCATCTCAAACACCAGCAGCAGCAAAAGCTCCCGCAGTAGTGTCCAGAAGTACAGGTTAATGCAGAGATTCAATCATAAATAACAACCACTGTCTTTTATTTGATTTTATTGAACATTCTGTCTTGTAGGTTACCTTTTTTATGTAATATTTGATTATTTAAATGAGGATGCTGCACTATCGAGAACAGAACAGGGATGGAGATCAGCAGAAAAAAACATGACAAAAGCACAACTTTCTTTATCTTTATCTGTAGTTGTCTTTGTGGATTACTTATTGGTTCTATTTTGTTGTTAACGTTTCAAAATTAACAAGAAAAATACTTTCTGTGACTTGACACCAGGAGCTACATCAAAATATTTCTTCCCAAAAAAAGAAAATCCTAAATGTAAAAATATTTAATCAAAACACCATTAGTGTACCAGCAAGTGTCACTTCCCCAGTACAGCAAGTTTGTCTTCTAAACAGCTAAAAGAATAATGCCAAAACTGTAAGTCATTCCAGCATGCAGAGAAAGAGCACCAACAAAAGAAAACGACATGATTGGAATCAAAAGTTGTGGGGGCTAGACACACAACAGGAACTCTTTCTTTCAGGACAAAACTAAAAAAACACATTTGTTTTAAATTTACTGTTTGGGGAGCTTGTCGTGTTGTTGATTGCTTTGAGATAATCATAAATAGCATCAACATGTGAAACCATGGTGTTCTGTGGATGGATCAAACAAAATGTGGAACAAAAAGAGGGAAAACCGCAACCGCTGAACAAAAGAAAAGGCATTTCCAACAGAAATATTTCCCGAAACAAAAACCATCTTTTCAAAAAGTTTTGCCGGTTTAAATGACATGTTGTTCATCAGATGTTTTCAAGCCTCTTAGCTACATAAAAGATGCAGGTGAGAACATGAGAATGTCTCCAGGTTGATGCAATGAGATTGTTACATTCTAATTCTGAAGTCTGGAAGTATTTCTTGTACTTGCTACAAGTTTGTCTAACGAAGTAATTTGGCTCAAAACAAGCTGATACAGTCATTGATGAGATTCCTGTCACATAGCTTTTATCGCATCGGTCTGGAAAGGCGAGACTGAGGAGGGAGTTTTGAATGCTGCAAGCGTAGAAAAAAAGACTTGCAGAATGTAAAGGCCATGGTGGATAGGTGCAGAGAAGAGAAATGATAATTATCCAAACCAAACAACTTCACTTGAGTGAAAACATTCCAGTGTCCCAGATAAATCAACTCAAATGATGAGTTGAGTTGTCTTTAAAGGCCCACTCAAATGAAAACACTGTTCTTAGTGTTTTTAACATGTTCTTGTGGCATTTTTCTGATAATATCTGATGAGATATATATATCTATCTATCTATATATATATATATATATATATATAGATATATATAAAGCTTAACATTGCTTTTCTGAATATTTCCTTCTTGAAATGGTTGTGAATCAAGAGCAAACAAAAAAGTGCCATTGGAAAAATCATGAAGTAGTGACAGAGAAGCTACAACCTGCAGGCCACAAACTCCCTGCTTTGCTCCATTCTGATGCATCCACGTGCACACAAAGAGATCCAAGTACGTCTTCGTTTTCCTCATCTGAGCTGGTAACTGGCTCAAAACTGTGTGGCCGGATACCTGTGATACTTTACATCATTTTTGTTATACCAGTAATGTTATCTTGGGGTATTAAATAGCTGTAATGGTGCATTCACACCAGTCAGGGGCAGGGGCATCTGGTTTTATTGATAAGTCAATGTACAGATGCCATCTGAGGTCTTGCGCAATTTAGGTTTCAGGCGTGTCAAGCTTAGCTTTGGGCGCATTATGTTTTCAGTGACTAGATCAAAGGGTAGAAAAAGAGATCCAATATGGCTGCTCGATGGGAGGATTTTTCTTCTGAACTTTCATTTATTTTCTTAACATGCTGAGGCAGCGCGGTAGCTGGAGACTGTCCCAGTTACTGTTGGGTGAAGGCGGGATACACCCTGGACACGTCGCAGAGCCTATAGAGCCGGCGAAGTCGTGCCTGCAATGCTAGCCAGCGGTCTGAAGGAAGGCGTTGCAAGCGCCCCCGCCCAGGGTCCAGTGGAGCTCTGCCAGACCCTAAGTGGCGGCGCTCATTATGCTGATCCACGGACGGTTGGCTGCCCGGCAGACACAAAGCTGCCACCATAGTTCCATGGGCTTCTGATGTTTATCTGAACCTCATCACCCATTTGATTGTAGTAGTGACAAAAAGGCTGAGAAAAATAGCGTAAAATGTACCCTAAAAGTGTACGTTTCTTACTAGGTAAAATAACACCCAAGAAAGCAAAATTAAAAAGATGTAATTATTTATAATATAATTGTTTATGCTTTATTAATTGTCCATCTGTAAACCATATAATACACACTTTGTTGTGGTGCAATCATAAAACATCTAAATAATGTAAAATGTAGCCATAGATATTAGACATTATCTAAAATGAATTATAGGTGCATTTGAACCACATGTACCCAGTTTTTGTCAGAAACAATTCCAACATATAAAACACAAAATGTAAGTTTAAGAATGAAGAAAATCCTAAAAGCCATAACAGCTCATTTGCAAAACAAATATTAATTGAAGAAGTACAAATGTGAGATGAATGCACAAAACATTTTCAGCAAATTTGATTTCACTGAATTTTAAAAATGTCTGCTTGATGACATCACATTCTCTTTGGTCTGCACCGGTCTGGTTGGAGCTCCTTGTCATCTGCGCCCCCCTTTGGCAGAGCTTTGACATTCTGGTAGCTCGGGGGCTAATTTAGGCTAAACTTTATATATATTGATTATGTTTGTATCCTTTCTTGTCGGACCGGACAGAAAAGAAGAAACGGGACATGATAACACGGGCGGGGGGGGGGTTAAAGAAAATAGATGGTTACATGGGAGGAGGGGTAGAACCAGAAAACAACAGGCAACAAGATGCTGAGAGTTTATAATCATTACAGTCATTTGTGAATGTTTGTCTAAACGCCCAGCCAAGCACCCAGACAAGAGTCCGCTGGACCAGTGAGCCACGGGAGCACAGAGTGCAAGCCCTAGTCCAGTCATAAGAGCAGCCCTCCCACCACGCCAGGGGGCCCAGCACGGGGTCCCACTGCCCGAAAGCCTCCCACCCCAGACAAGCCGCCCACCACCAGCCAGGAGTTCCGAGCATCCCCCCACCCCAGCCGCGGGTACGAGCCAGGGCCCCCCAAGGGAGACCCGCCCCCAAGCTCCAGGCAACTGCAGGAGATCCAGGAGAGAGAACGGCAGGGGGCAGCCACCCCCACCTGGAGGGACGGCCAAGAAAAGTGGGGGTCCCAGAAGAGTGTTGAGAACATAGCCCGACCAGGCTCTCTCAGTGTTGGAGTTTTGAAGAGGCCGGCACCCGAGGGCATGGACCCGAACCGACAGAAAAACAGACACGATAAAAAAGAAAAAGAAACCACCGACACCCCCCAAGCTGAGATAGAATGTGATCCCCTGCTCGTGGTCTCGCCAGAGAAGTTTTTTACGCACATTCTAAAAGTAGCACGTAATTTAAAAATTACACATTCTAAACTACACATTCTAGCGTGGTCAAAACCGTATGTCCAAAATGCTGTTTTGTTAGACCTCATTTGTTAGAATTAGGAGTCAGACTTCAGGGCATGCACTCCTACACTTACCAGTGCTCCTGTGTGGTGAAAAACACACAGGTTGGGATTTTTTTCATCAAAAGTACATGGGTTCAAATCCCACAGCTGCTATCCTGAACCGCAGCTTTGATATTTCATTGATTCTATTTTATTTTCAGTAAATTAAAATTTTGAGTAAGCAGTACTCAGTTTGATTGTGTTGAATATCTAACTAAGTATGTGTAATGGGTTGAAATCCATATTTTTGATAAAGGAACACTTGTCCGTCTGCAATGTCTAATGTTTGGCTCAGATATTTTGAATTATTACAAATATATATTTAAATACATGCAACCTCATTAGAGGTTTAAACTATTAAATTAATCCCTCTTTCATATTTGCAATCTGTTCAGGTTGGCTAATACTTTTGTCTCACAACCTCTTTTTTTTTTTAAAGATGGTAATTAAGTATGTTTAAAAATGTGTAGATTCCAATTCATATTCTTTTGGATATAATACTTCAGGCAGTCTTTACCAAATGAATGCAGGTGAATATAACCAGTCATATTAGATGCAAATTGTTACCTGACAGTTTTTGGGTGATTTCAAGAGGTTGTTTTTTTACAGTGTATGAGCATGTAGCAAGAACGTAGACAACGCATAAGTGTAAGTAGGTGAAGTAAGTGTGACACAGGCATGTTGTAAAGATTTTTCATTTTTTCAACCCCCCCTAGTTGTGCGCACTGGGTTTCTGAAGCTTTGAACATCATCGCTGTTTGGCTTTGTGCTTCCTTGCATTCAAGTCTGTTCATAGACTGTTGGTGTGTCTCTTTGGTTCACGGCGTTTACATGCATGGTGAGCAATTGAGAGCTCACAAGAAATGACAGATTTGAGGGGTTTGACGCCATTCCAGGTGTATAAGTTGGGGTTGTTGAGATATAGAAATTTGAAGATTAAATGACAATGTGAAAAAAAAAGAAATAAAAGAACTTAAAACCTGTGAAGACAAATGACTTGTCAGATTCTGTGAATCATTCTAAATCAATCAGACAATTCCCCAAATCACAAACCATTGTCTTTAAAAGTTTTCCTTAGAAACTCAAGAGTGTGTCTAATCTTGCTAGGGCCTTTTGGTACAGCTTTTAAATAAAGCTCAAAGCTTTAAACAAGACCTTAATCTTCAGGTTAATCTGGAATGTATGTAAAAGTATATGGGAGATAATCTGGATATTTTATTGCAATGATGATGAAGTCCTAATTTAGTATAAATGAACAAAGCACTTGAATGACCTCACAGACTTTTCCAAAATTCTATTGCTGTCATAGGATTAAAACAGTGCCAGCAATTCAGTCGTGCTCTTTAAAGGCTGCTATGGCTTTCATTGCCCACCAGATGTCACCATCACAGGTATCTTGAAGCTTTGAATCTTTTGACACAACGGTTGTGAAAGCCTCAAGGCTTTGTGAAGCTTCACTCGCCCACCCCAGTTCAATAGTTAGTGAAAACCCTCAACCATGACAAAGAACACAACAAAAGGATAACAGCACAGAAGACCCAGAGGCTTAAATCCACTCAGAGTAATTAAGTGAAATAAAGACAGCTGTGGATGATTAGGCTTCAACCTGGTGTGACAGAAAATGACCAAAAGCAAAAAATATAAATGCACCGTTCGGTTGTTTGCCAACCGCCAACACCAGAAGAAGAAGCAAGACATATAACTGACAAAATAAACAAGAACGCACAACCCACACCATGTGCTGTTCAACCTTTTGACCAGTGAGGTCAATTATTTTGTTGGTATTTGTAAGTATGGAGAGCCAGGAGTGTCTAAAATACTACCGCAGCTCTCAAACCAACAATAGTACACTGTAAAGTTTAATTTAAAGATGATTAAATATCCATTATTCTACCAATAAATCATGTACATTGCGATATGTGTTTTGAATTAAATCATAAAAGAGGAGTTGAATTGGTGATTACTTATTATTATTGCTTATTTTGTTTTGTAGGAATTTTTTTGGAAATGCAGAATTAAATCACAAAAACCAAAAATACTTAAAAAAAATTTCAAATGTTTATGAAGGCAGTGTCCTTTTCTCTATTAGATTTACTTTTCTGCTGCAAGTTAAAATTGTTTCAGAAATACATTTTATCTGCAGGATTTTAATCTTTTAGCGTTTTGGTGACACCTTGGATCCCTCCTTGGATGACACTATTTCTCTTTTTGGTCACGTTATGAATCAAGAGAGGAAGTCCCATCGATGAGAATGCTCTTTACATTCAGAACTATGAGATGTATTGTTTCTTTGTGTCACACAATCAGTAAAAGCTCTGAGGCTTTGAAGCCTCAAAGTCAAGTCAAAATAAAGGAGGACTTTACTCTTGAATTATTTATATCTTAGCAAGTGTTGTGCACAATGCAGTTATCTTTTGAAATACTAATCAAGGAGACATAACCGTTTTGATTTGAACTCATTATGTGGATAAATAATTGGCTTTTTACATCACAGTCACTGCCTGATTGTCTCCATGAGAAAAAAATAGCAAAATTAGAGAAAATAAACTTTGAAGATTCATCATTCTGGCATTTGCACACACAAATACACACACTCCACTTCCCTGCTGTAAAAGCATTTTATCTTGAGATTACCAAGCGACAATTTTAATCACATAGTAATTTCAAATGAAAACTCACTAATGTTTATGATCTTGACATAATTATACAAAAACAACTAAAAGGACTCAAGAGCTCCTGTAATTCATTCCATTACTGAATGTGATTTAAAGCTAAACCAAAACAAGAGAGTAGTTTATGTTTCGAGACGGTCCCATAATTTCCACTTTGAAAGAACAACAGTAAATAACAACGTACAAGTACTGTGTGTCAAAAAAAAAGAAAACCTTATCATTTAAACTCATTTAAACTAAGGCAACTCCAACAGAAACATGAGCTGTTTCTTCTTGAAAAGGAAAATGTATGTTTCTTCTTTATTTGCACATATTTAATTTCCCCAAATAAAAAAAAAGCCAAAAGGATCTGAAAATGGGTTTTGTATATCCCACAAGCATCTTATTTTTGGCTCAAATGTAGCCAAGATCTGGCAATGCCAAAGAGTCTTATGCTGTTTTTTAAACATGATAATTTAGTAATCTAAAAATAAGACCATAAAGTACATCAAGTGTTAGAGCATTATGTTTAATTACCTAATATGTTGTTTTAAGTCAACGTAATGTGGACTGGAAAAAAAAAATCACATATTATATAATTAAACACAATGCTCTAAAACATATTGTTTTAAGCATTATTATGTAGATGTGGAAAGTAAAGTTATGAGAAAACATGCAAGCAAGCACGTGATTCTTCTGTTAAAAAAACTCTTGGTTTTGCTAAAACCAACAGGAGTCTTGACATCAGAACAGCTGACACTTTGTTGTCAGCTGCAACCCTTTCATTTTGTCCTCATTTTTTCTAAAGGAAAAACCTGTAGGATCAATGTAGTACTTCATTTTTATCCTCCTTTTATCCTTTAAATAATACACAGGTTGTGTAGAGTGGATGGTTGTTTTGGCAAAATAAATCCCTTTTCCTTTAAATGTCCTCTGAATGTTTGCTCGTCAGAAAGCTGCTTGGCAGAGGGCTGCTGCAGCTCACTCAGGGTGAGCGGTAGTCACATTTGTGGAAATGCATGTCCTTGTCCCCCCCATACCAGGAGCACAACACAGAGCCCAAACAGTGACTCACAACAAGTTTTTTAAAACACCATCTAGATACATTAATTCATCTACCATTAAATATTTCTTGTGTGCTTTAGAAAGGCTTTACGGAATTTCACCTGAGGCCGTTTGACTTGAGCTTTCATGTTCTCCATCTGCTGATGTTCCCCACAAGTTTGTTTGTTGCAATATTGAGGAAGTTCAGATGAAAAAACTTAGGCAAGCCTGAGTAATTCAACCTTACATGCAAGATTTAAAAATACTGGATGTTTAGTAAAGTGTTCATTATTCATTAACAGAAGCGTGTCCTTGCAAGAATTTGCAGGAAAATGTGTTGTGTTTTGCTGGCCTCAGAGATGTCATGTAATCTCAAGTCCTTGGTTCTACATAGTCGTCATCTGTGAGCTCCCTAAACAGTCAGTCATCAGGCTAAATGCTGTCTGTTTGTTTTTGTGTCTTCCTGGTCTTTTTCTTACCTGCAGAGTACTACTACTGCTGCTGCATAGTACTACTACTGCTGCTGCATAGTACTACTGCTGCTGCAGGGTAGTACTGCTGCTGCTACTGCTGCTGGGTACTGCTTCAGAAGCCAGGTGCTGACCATAAAACAAAAGTCTAAATCAAATCACAGACGTTAAAAAGGTTTTTAGAACCACATTATACGTCTTTTTCCGGGATGATGTTTTGCATTAAAGCAAATGGAGAATGACTTCCTTGTGTAAAAAAAAACAACCTGTGGATATATAGTGAACTGACCTGGTTTCATTTATGTAAGGGATAACGCCCGATAAGGTGGCCATCATCAGAAATAATGAACAACATGGAGGCGTGAATTATCATTCGCTTGACATCACACTATTGCATCAATGAAGTCCATTAATTTAAGCTATTGGACACCTAAAAGGGCATTATTCTGCTAATTCTATGGTCACTTACAGAAGAAATACATATTAAATCTATTGATTGTACTTTAATCTTATTTTTATTGTTTAAATAATTTCCACAAGAAATGAACCATTTGATAATCGTCGTGGTAATGGCTACAGAACCTTCAGCTCACTCTACTGCAGAGGAACTGCGGAGGAAGTGCTGTATATCCTAAACGTCATGTTAGCAGATGCAAAGCTCCATTTCAGAGGGAAAGTTTACCTCTTACTGCTTGTTTTTGTCCAAATGATGAAGTAAAATGTTTCATATTCCAAGTTTCTGTTGTGCTGATTACCAACTGGAGTTTAGGCCAGAGCAATATTGCAGAACACTCGAGCTATTTGAATGAAATTGCTTTTATAGGTGTCCAATGTTACTTTTCATTGGATACCCTGCAGCCGATCAGAATTGAGTATTCACTCAGACCATGGTATAATTTACGTTTCAAGACAGCCTCAAACGGGAAGAAAAGGCAGGGCTCCTGTTAAAGATTTACCAAATAAACCTAAACATGACAAAAACATGAACAAATGAAGCAACAAAGAGTGACAAAGCAGAGGACCACACACTTAAATACACTTTGAAGGGAAGATTAGTTTAAATAATATTGAATATGGTGTGACTTTGATAGTGGGAAACTAAACACTACAAAAACAAAGTCACACCTGAAGACAAATCACAGTTCACAAATGATCACATTCATTCTTTGATTTTATTTTAGCCTCTTTCAATATAACATAATTGTCATCTTTGGTGTTGAAAAAACTAGAGGAATTTGTCTTAAATAAAAATTTAAGACATTACACTGCTTTTCCTTTTATTGCAATACTCCTCCGAAATGTGTTTTAATTTAGAGATTTCAATAAATCTTTTTAAAATACCAAAAAAAGTTTTTCTGCAGTAAAGCTCGCTGCGGCCGCATTCTCAGTCCCCTTGTCACGAGGTAAGTGCAATGAGATCAGCTAGTGACAAATGATGGTAAAAGTCCATTAGTGGGTTCTGCCTCTCAATAATTGCCTATGATTAGCATAATCTTTGCAGCAAGGTTCCAGAAATTCATCTATGTAGTCATATTTCAACGAGGTGAACAGCAGGGAATGCAGGAGCACGGCTAAAAGGAGAAAAGTGAAGATTTAAAAAAAAAAAAAGCTAAAGAGAAGAGGAAAAGCAAGTGGGTTTGATAAAGTGGTTGAGTAAAGTAAAAACTAATAAGGATGGATCTGGAAGATAATAGTAAAAGCAAAAAAGAGAAAAACTACATTGTGTAAGGGCAACAGTTCAAGAAAAAGATGAACATTTATTGTGTATTTGGATTGATTCACTTTTGTCATTGAAAGATTTTTTTCAATCTTTATTACAAACCTCACTTCTAAAACAGTGTAGTCTGTGCTCCAAAAAAAGGAAAATACTAGAATAGTGCACAAAGGGAGAAAAGCTTGTGCACTACAAACTACCCTTCATGAATTTGACAGAAGTCTGAAAGCTGTTGGAAAAGTTATAATCTGAGTTTTGAAATAACATGGTTTTAATTGCAAAACTGTCTCTAAGTTTGAGAAGAAAAAAGAGCAAAACACCAAGAATCAAAAAGAGTCTTATGCCAGAGGACAAAGGCAAAGGAGAGGTAAAGGAGGAGGATGGATAAAGATGGTAATGGCCTCATTGTGATTCTGAGAGCAAGAACAGTTTTCTGAGAAAAGATCCAAACTCCGCTGTAGTTTGTAATTTCTCAAAGCAAACAGGCAGAATTGCGAGCATGTGTGAGTTTGCTTAACAATTTCTTCGCCTGTTTGACAAGAAAAATTGTATACATTTATTTTACAAGTTTTTGGTTGAACCTGCAAACCACATAATTGGCTCAGTTACATTTAAAGACATTTTTAGTGAAATTAAACAAAAAGTTCCTTGCTGACGGCAGAAAAACCTCATGATGGAGGGGTGCTGTGTGTCCTGCATTTATGTGTTTTCTGGACTCACCAGGTGAGCTGGAGTAAAGAGGTTATTTACCCCCAACAGATGCTGTAAAATGGTCTATTTTAACCAAAGAAAAAATGCTTTTGGTTTTGTCTCTTCACACTGATAAATACACTCATTGAGATGATTCCTAAATTGTTCTCCTTTTGCTTCTTCATACACAAGTATTATGCAACAACTTTAACCAATAAATAATTGACATACAATTCCAAGTCTTTGGATTTGGAGCCTTTATAGTTCCATCTGAACAAACAAGCAAAAATATTTATTTATTTTTTTTTACAAATTAATTACATTTTGTATCATATCTGATACATCAGGTCACACAGCTCAAATATATATATTTTTCCTGAGCTAACAAAAATATTCTAAGACAGAAAAAAATACATGAAATTTTTATTTCTATTCCATTGCTCTTGCGGAGGGCTGACAGACTCATGTATCAAATATGATACGT
The DNA here is from genome assembly GCA_036245035.1 of Adrianichthys oophorus. Classification (NCBI taxonomy): domain Eukaryota; kingdom Metazoa; phylum Chordata; class Actinopteri; order Beloniformes; family Adrianichthyidae; genus Adrianichthys; species Adrianichthys oophorus. Next base: position 38,444,404 of record BSAI01000030.1, read on the forward strand.
TAAGCTTTAAAGGGTTAAAGACCCACTCCGATTGGTGGTTTTAACATGTTCTTGTAGCATTTTCTCTAATGGTGGGATATTTATAAAATATGTTTTAAGATTAAATCTGTGTTTCTGAGTACTTCTTTATTCAAATTGTGATGGATCAAGAGCAGATGAAATGTGCCATTTTAAAAAGCTTGGGTTTGTGACACTGCTGTGCTCCTCTGCCCCTCGTATCAGTCTTTATTTTCCTGTTCCAGCTGACATCTGCTTAAAAACTGTACAGCTGGATGACTCCAATATTGCTCGCTTGTGTCCAAACTTGTTTTTTTGAAAGGAAAGAGGTAGGGACTTAGAGCTTGCTATCCCTCTGCCGGCAGGGTGAGATGCGGAGAAGAAACACATATTTTTACAAGAAGTTTACATTTAAATGTAAGTAATGACTTTTGCTTTAGCATGACTTTTTAAAGTTACAAAAAAAATGTTATTCTGAGCACAGGTAGCTGCGCGCCAACGTAGATGACCGGCAACGACCGGTGACATCATCGAGTGGTAGTAACATCCAAATCTGAAGACATATGTAGGGGTAGGGAGAATCTGGAGGGGTAGGGGAAGAAATTTGATTAGGTTTATGTCTTAAAAAAAAACAACACAGTATTTTTTTTTTGCTAAGAACTGCATAATCTTAATTAAAAGATCACCATGAATGATTTTACAATAGAGAAAAGCTTGACTGTAAAGCAAACTCAATGAATGTAACGTTTTCATAAGACAAGACTGGAGATAAGTGATCAAATTCTACTTTTTTGTGAAGACTGTTTAAAAAAAGGTGTTAAAAGCAAACTTAACAAAAAATTCTGTTCCACTATGAAAAAGAATATGGGTCAAAATATCAGAAGAAGTGACAAAAAGATTAAAACCAGCTCGACAACAATATCAACTTTTAGTGTCTGAGTTGAACAACAAATCCTTTTAAACACACAAACACTTTAGCATGTCAAGCTTTGTTTTTAACTACCCAATTTCAATCCAGTTCACTGGATTTGGGGAGGTTGAAAATACGAAAAATCCGTCCAACAAGAAAAAAAGTAGAAAAATAGAAAAAAAGTATCCATGAACATTTTGGCTCTGCAGGCTCGTCCAGTGATCTACAACCTTGATATTTTGTGAGGCCCACTAAAGGTTTGACTGCAGACAGCCTGTATCCACCTGCAAGGGCAATTGGGACTAAGGCTGTAATTATCTGGACATTAGCTATAGTCAGTCAACAGCTTTGTCTTTGGCTCAGCTCTCTTCAACAAAAACATACAAATCAGTGCGGATGGTGTCCAAGTCCATTCATTTTTGTCCCTCTTTGGCTCAACTTTGCCTAACAAGACTGAGAGACAAAAACGTATCCAGCTGGGAGAGTAATCTTCTATTCTCAGAGGTCTAGAGGTCAGAGGTCATTGGGGAGTCCAGCTGTTTGGAAATCTGCTTTAAAATTTGGTCCAAACAGATGTTAGTCTCTGGTTGCAGCAAAGAATAAAGCAAGTGAAGCTGTGCAGAGATGGGTTTGGACAGTAGCCTCAGCTGAGAGTGAAAGCGGTGATCAGTTACCACCAAAGCTTATCTCGTCACTTGAGCTGGGAGTCAGAAAAAAGTGTCACATATTCAGTATTATTGCAAAAGTCGCACCTTGACTAAATATGTGTTTCACCAAAAGCATGGATTCCCCTGTGATCTATGTAACATTGACGAACTAGTTTTAAAATACATGGAAAGATGTCCAAAAACATTTTTGAGATGCTCGTTTATGCATCAATGGAATCTCTCGTGATGCTAAATGTAATGTTACTTAATCTGTAACGAGACAAATAAAGAAGTCCTTTCGTTTCAATTGTCATCTCAAAAATGAGTAATTTCCACCATTGTATTTAACACAATGGCTAATCAATAAAAAACGGAGAAATAGACTAAAACAGTAATTAGAGAGAGAATTGCATTAGAGAGTGAGATGCTCTGAGGAGGCAGAGCTGCTGTGAATTGAAATGCAGTGTGTAAATCCTGTAAATCTTTAGCAGGGTTTCTGCACCACAGAAGAATAGGATTGTTGATCAACAAATGTGCATGGAATGTGAATTCTACTGCGTGTGCTTGTTACACATTTTATCCCAACGCAGGCTGGCTTTGAGTCAAGAAAAACTTGGATAAACAGAGATTTTTAAAGTCTTCTGTAGCTTCTAAGCTCACCTAAGTGCAAATGTCACAGTGTTCACAGGGAAGCACTTCTGCATGCCCCCCACTCTTTTAAGTGGCTTTTCCAGCATCTCTTCTTTATGGGGTGGAGCACAGGCACATGTACTGTATGTTATTCACAGAGAGGTAAAACAAGGTTCTTTCAGATTTTGCCCCCACATTATGCACCCATCCCTGGATTCTACCTGTCATCTAAAGAGTCAGTAGGGTCCTGAAATGTTTCACTACCCGTCCAAGTGGCTTCATCAGTCTGAGTGGTGCTGGGTTCAAGTCTCTCATGTCTTAACGATGGAAATCCACATTCTTACAATTGAATGGCTCATTAAGGGGAGCAAAGAACAGCAGTTATACTCAAAAATACAGCACATCTATTTCTAGTCTTAACACCATATTTATTGTAGAAAACAATGCAAGAAAAGTTAACCTTATTAAATAAAGACAAAAGATTTCAGTTTGTTGCTGCTTGACTGCCTCTGTGTGCTACGAGGTCACATTGCTAGAATGCTGACACATACATGATCACTATGCTGTTAAGAGATGCACTACAGAATCAGAATTAAGACATTTTTAGTATAAGATTGGTTATAGTGTATTTAATTATTGTAATACGTGACAATTATCATATCTTTTAACTTCTCAAAAGGACAGTGGATGTGGAATATTTTTTTCTTGTCTCAATAACTCTGTAGAAGCCATGTCGGATTAAAGAGATCAAGCCCCAGGGCACAGCTTATCCATTTCTGGAGGCAAGCACTCATGAAATTGTGGGAAAGCGGGCCTATTGGTTGTTGCTTCCCTCTGCCTTTAAAAGCTGAAAAAAAAAGTTGCAATGCAGATTAATGGAAACCTCTAGGAACACTACACTGAGGCAAATAAGTATTTGAACGCCTGAGAAAATCACTGTTACTCTTTGGTGCAATAGTACCAATGTACAAAGTATTTGATTTTACAAGTTTTCCCAATTAGAAATCATGGAGAGGTCTGAGATTTCCATCTTAGGTGCATGTCCACTGTGAGGACATAATTAAAAAACAAAAACTGGAAATCACGATGTAGAATTTTAGGAAACACTTTATAATAGCATCCCAGCTAGTTAACAAGTCATTATTAAACTGCTAGTTAGTGGGTTATAAATGGCTTGTTAAACAACAGTTTACAGTTTGTTAAGAATTTATGAATGTATCTTTTAGATGGACAGTAGATAACTAACAAGCTTTTAGTTAGTGAGTTATACATGACCTGTTACCTGTATATTAATGATTTCTAGTTGCACCTTATTAATTAGTAATATGTCATGAGGAAGCTAAATTATTTACTGATGACTTGTTAAGAATCAGTATTTTACATTTTAAACATGTTACTGGGACGTTTTTTTTAAAGCAGTTGCGATTCCATGTTAACTTACTGTTAGTAAATGAGGAACATTTCCAACTAATTCTTATCCTAAACCTAACCCTACATTTATAAATTCTTAACAAACTGTTAACTGCTATTTAACAAGTCATTTATAAATATTGATTTGTTTGGGTAGTTTTTATAAAGTGTTACTTGATTTTATTTCTATGCTACTGCTGCAAATAAGTACTTGAAAACCTGTCCATGAGCTAGAATTCTGACCCTCTAAGTAGTCCACCTCCACTCCACTTATTATCCTAAATTTGAAGCACCTGTTTGAGGTTGTTAGCTGTATAAATACACATATCCACCCCATACATTTAGTAAGACTCCACCTACTAACATGGTCAAGACTAAAGAGCTGTCCAAAGACACCAGAGGCAAAATGGTAGACCTCTATAAGGCTGATAAGGGCTATAGGGCAATTGCCAAGCAGCTTGGTGAAAAAAGATCCGCTGTTGGAGCAATTCTTAGAAAATGGAAGAAGCTAAACATGACTGTTAATCTCTCTCGGACTGGGGCTCCATGTAAGACCTCACTTCATGGTCTTTAATAGATCCCAAGAAAAGTGAGGAATCCGCCCAGAACTACACAGAGGGAGCTGGTGAATGACCTGAAAAGAACTGGGACAATCATTTCCAAGGTTAATGTTATACAATAAGGTGTAATACACTAAGACATCATGGTTTGAAATCATCCATGGCACAGAAGGTTCCCCTGCTTGAACCAGCACATATCCAGGTCCATCTCAAGTTTGCCAATAACCTTTTGGATGATCCAAAGGAGTCGTGGAAAAAAAGTCATGTGGGCAGATGAGACCAAAAGAGGGCTTTTTTGGTCTTAATTCCACTCGCTGCATGGGGGTGGTAGCATCGTGCTGTAGGGGTGTTCTTCTGGACATGAGACAGGACGTCTGTAATGTATTAAGGAGAGGATTATTGTAGTTATGTATTGCAAGATTTTTAGGAAGCAACCTCCTTCCCTCAGTTAGAGGATTGAAGATGGGTCGTGGCTGGGTCTTCCATCATGACAAGGACCCAAAGCATGTCAAAGTTCTGGAGTGACCTACGCAGTCTCCAGACCTTAACCCATAAGAAAGTCTTTGGAGGAAGCTCAAACTCTGGTCTGGTTTCTCAGTGACAGCCCAGAAGACCAGACTGATCTAGAGAAGATCTGTGTGGAGGAGTCGGCCAAACAAAGGCTATTGTACCAAAGATTAACAGTGATTTTCTCAGGCATTCAAATACTTCTTTGCAGCATTGGCATACAAATCAATTATTTACCATGCAAAATCACAGGGTGCTCAAATCCTTATTTGTATGTGGATTTCATTGTCCAAATGAAATGGACTGTTTTCATTGGCCCATTTGTAAGTGCCACAAACTTTGAAAGTGCCACCCAGTCGAGGTGTGATAATTACGAATACTTTAACACCAGAGCTGTTGCCAACAACAGCAAAAGCACGCACACTTCACTAACTACCATAACTCTTCAACCTTTTAAGCAATTAACATATTTCCAAAATATTCGGAAGCAGAGAAATGAGGCTTTGCGGCAGTATGCAATGTATTTGGTTTACACTTATCGCACTACTGTTGAATCCGTTGAAATTACCTGTTAACTGTGTAAATGGTTGAAGAGTTACGCTCATTCATAGACGGTTAAAGGGTTAAGTTAAGTTCACATTCAGCTTTTCTTTAAAAACCAAATGAATGAATAACACAACAATACAATCAAAATCAGTGGTTTTGAAAAAAAAAACTGCACAGTCCCATTTAAAGTCTGTTTAGCTTTGCTTCCATATCTCATGAAAATTGTGTTTTTGATTATTTGGAGTGGTTATTGTATAACAGCTTTTGTTTGTTGGTCTGCTTAACCTGGCTTTAATTATCTTAAATTGCCTGTATGTATTGTCTGAAATGTATAGATCTTCATTGTTAGAAGAGGGCAGCTGACAGTTTTCATGTTTGTGACTCTGGATCTCTTTCCTCTGAGCTAGTGAACCGTGTGCCAGTGCAGTAGGTCAAGATGTTCCCTCTGCAGCGCTGCTTGAAGGACATTCACTCGGCTCTGAGTGGCTAATTCTTCCTCAGCACCTTAAGTCAGTATAACCTCTGGTGGGATTTTTTTTGGCATCTCAGAGGTGTTTGTGCCCTACTCTATCTGGACTCCCAGAAACCAAAATTCTGTTACCCGCTCTACATAGTCCCCACTGACGAAAGTGGAGTAATGTCCATTTTCTACCTCCTGCAGTCAATGATGGGCGTCTGTGGTGTAAAGGAGCAAGTTGTTCTCTACCACTGTGAGAGTGACTCCTCCTTGTTCCAAAAGGCTGACTCATCCTCTCCTAAAACGAGTTCAGCCACAGTAGTATTGTCTGCAAACTTAAAAACTAAGTTTATGGTGGACATGGTTGCAGCTGGGGGTAAAGAGAGTGAAGAGCAGTGAGCTTGGAGTCAGATTGCAGACCTGTGGGGAGTCGGTGCTGAGGCTGAAGCCCCTGTGAGGTCTGTCAGCCCACTTGACAAGTCATCAACTTTGTGCTGATGGAAGCAGTTTTGCAGAGGGGGGCATTAGTAGGTATCAGAAGCAGAGACTCTTGGTCTAACTTGGTCAGGTGTCAAAGTGGACTCACCCAAAAGCCCATCTTGTTGTTAGAGTAGACCCTGTTCAGAGCACTAGCACCTCTAGTAGCACAATAAACATGCTGGTGGATGCTATGGAGTTGTGTTTATGAATCTTCATGATTGAAATCTGATTGCTCACGATTGCTGTTTGCCAGTACTCTCATGCCTTTAACACTGGAGCTACAGTGTTAAAGGCATCAGAATGAGGTTTGGGTAGATAATGTGGGTTATTGTGCCAAATAAAGCACTGACTGGTAGAGCTCTGAGCAGCAACAACACAACATGCTGCCATGTTTTCTCAAAAGATGTCCATATGCCCTTCTCATCTTCTTGTTAACAGAGTCCCACTCACCCTGAGCCCTGTGGAGACATCACCTTGTATTAGACTGTTTTCTTGCCCCCTGTCTGTGTCATTTTCATGAAAAGCTCTTCAAGAATTCTATGTACTGAATCTAAAGGCTGCCAGCTCATCCTTTATCTTTTACACAATGATAAGAGTCATCCCGTACATTCAGAAAAATGTTTATGGTGGTCATAGAAAGTAGAGGACACATGAATGGAAACTCCCAGTGAACAGTGCAGTACATAAATGGATGTTCATCTGAACAATGCAGAAGGTGGCTCAATAGGAACAACACAGAACCTCAAGGAAAAAGAGGATGGAAATTGTCCCGGGAATTCTTTTACTTCGTGATAATTCAGCGGGATGCAACATATGCCAGAAATGAACCTTTCATTTGTGTCCAACTCCAACACGTCCTGAGCCACATGAGCCTCTCCATCTTCTTCTGCTGACTGAGCCCATGCATCCATTAGAAGCGCTCTGCGAGGCTATCAGTAAGTGAGCAAAGTGCTAAGAGCAAAGGTAGACGAGGCCATTCAGGGATAGCGATGTGGAGTGAATATTTATCCAATCATCCTGCTTCTGGGATTTCCGACAGGAAGAATGCTGAGCTGCTTTTAATATTCCCTCACCTTCTAAAGGAAGAAAGCTCAATAGGAGCTCAGACTTTTTTTTCCAAATAGATCTTAAAAGAGATGAAAACAAACTGTGAGGAAGTCTCAAACAGAGCTAAGAGTTCAATCAGCTTTTGATTAATACAGCCTGAGTAGCTTGCTTGAAACCAATCAGCTGTGAGTGATTACAGTCAGCGCTGAAAGCTCAAATGTACTTTATTTACCTTAAACACATTTTGTTAGTTACTTTGGAGTTTGTGTATCAGTGAGTTCTGCTGATCGAGGTATATTTGTTTGCTGTGTTCACGTCTAATGTCAGCTTTTCATTTTCAGTTGTCAAAAACAATACACACGGATGACTCATGGTTTGGCTCCTTTTTTAAGGAATTGATACAGATGAAGACTTTATGCAAAATGCGTAATTGTAAAATGAAGCATGCATTGCAACAGTATGCCTTTGATTTAAATTAAAGCGAGAAGAAAGATGGTTGACAGCACAGATCATGTTGACTTAATGGTTTTAGAACTTAATACTGTGCTTAAAAATTCCTGGCAGCAGTCTGTCCTGTCTCAAATACTTAGCTGCACATTTTTAGCTGCATATAAAAGTGTGTGCTCTTGTGTGTGTGTGTGCATGCACACATACATGACTGAAAACAAGCTTGGACTCTCAGGCTTGAGCTCTTTTAATTGGGTGTGAAATGCACCTGGTTTCCTCCTGTGAATGTGAATCAGATCAGCTGCAAAGCAAGTGTTTGTGCAGGCATCCAGTATCCGTAGATCCACTTTTTGAATTCTGTTTTTTTACTAAATCAGTTTCTGCTTAGATTAATGTCATGAATCTTTTCACTTCACAGAGCCCTTTTTTCTTCTGAAAGCAAAAACACTTGAAGTGAAGCCAAATGTGATCACATGTAAAAACCTTTTTTCTTGTTTACATATTTAGAGTTCTAAAAAAAGTGATTCAGCTTTGATTGAATGACATCCTAATTGTCACAAACGGGCAGACAGCTGGTTCTACCTGCAACAGGTATATTTATTCAAACAGGAATCAAGCACGGCTACAAGTCCACAAAGTTAACTAAGGCTCAGACAGCAGAGGTCAATCACGAATCCAAGAGGCGACAAGAGTAGTCAGAATCAGGGCAAGGGTCAGGGCAGACAGCAGGCAATCGGAACAAAAGCAGAGTCAGAGAACAGAAGGTTGGGTCAGGACTGAAATGCTTGGTAATGCAGGCACAAACAATCCTTGGCACTGAGCGAGGCTCTGTGTGCTGCTTAAGAGACAGGTGGGTAATTGGCAGATTGGAGACAGGCATGAGGCATCCGGGGACTGCGCGCTGGGGCTGCTGGGATGCGTAGTGAGTTAGTACTCTGGAGATGGCTCCCGCCGGTGACCAGACGGCGAGACAGAGCTCTGACTCCTGATACTAATGAAAGCAATAAAAAGCGAATTTAAGAGTTCACAGAATTATTTTTTGCGTTTTTGTCTTTGCACTCACATACTATTTTGTTTTGCAAATCACAATGAAACGAGACAGTTTGATTCTGAAAATTGCATTTTTTTCTGTTGCCTTCATTACGTTTTTGTTAGTTTCAAATGTTACGGTTTTTGCTGTAACTTGTTCACCTTTTTTGGGTTTGAAATATTTTTTTTTGTTGTTATGCAGTTTCGTTTTCCTCTTGCTTTCATGGCTCACATCTGGTTTCCATTTCATCAATTCTGTGGGTTATTACACTTTTGTCTGTACACACTGACACTTCTTTTTTTTTTCCTTTACATAGCTTTGGTGTATTTCTTTTGTATAAGTTAATAAATGCTCCTATAGTGCTGTCGGATGTCGGCTTGTCTGTTGCCTGTAATTGGATCCAGCCAATCGTGGACGTCTCACCAGGGCTCTCCCAATATGTCACGCTACTTTGAAGGAGACATTTACTTTGACGTTAATGAACAGGATACGACGTGTTTTTATACATTTGGATAAAACTGCCACCTGAGGACAAAACAGTTTGATAAGTCTCCTAGGAGATTCAATTGTACTTTTCCCCCAAAGATTCACCAATTAAAAAAAAACAAAGAAAAACATAAAGAATAAAAGTAAAGAGAAGCAAAATCTACATTTTTACCTGTAAAGAACTTGAACCAGTGCCAGTTCTCCTTGTCCAAGCAATGGTGTTGCATCATGGATAGCTCTGTTTCATACTGTTGATGCAAACTTTTTTTTTTTTTTTTTTTTTGCTGTGGCCCGGGGGCATCTTTTCTGCTGGAAATAGTTCAGCACCGTGGAGAGATCCTGCTTTGCTCATTCTTTACATCTTGAGGGAGATCAAAAGCCAAAATAGTGCCAGTAAGCGGCAGACAGAAAGGCCCAACAGGGAACTGTTGAAAGCAGAGCCCATATGTCTCCGTTCAGTATTGTTATGTCCTTAAAATGAAAGTGTTACACAGCTTCAATTTTTAAGGTTAGAGTGGGTTGGTAGTTGTTGGGGTTGTTAAGTTGTTATGGTAAACCTCTTGACTTGTATTGAGTGGTAATGATTTTTTCTTCACTTGTTTTCTTAGGACACAGCTGAATGTTTTTTTCTAGACATTTGAAGATGGTCTGCTTTTTCTTGTATGCTTGAGATTAAGCCATAAAGAAAAGACACAAAGCCAGAAGGCAAGTGAATAAGGTTGTAACTGAATAGGCTTTGGTCACATGCCCCGTATGCAACCTGTAAGTTGCTGCAGGTTCTTTGGGTTGTTTGGGTCCGTGGAGGTTGTTGAGAGAAGTGGCCGCATCTTAAGAGGCGCACGGGTGTGTCTTGTATTTCCCTTGAGGCTTGTACAAACACTTCAAGGGGTGCAAAGAAATCAAACATACCACTGACACACGTGTGGTAAGTGTAAAGTAACATTTTCTCAAGGCAAATGTAAGTTGCACGTACTTGCAACTTGCGGGTGATTTTGTTGTACGGTGCACTTACGCCACATTCTAGTCGTTAGGAAGGTGGAAATACTAACCACGAACTGATCACACATAAAATCTGTGCAAACAGGGTGTGCACATGATACACATCTGATTGTCTACATTTCTCATTTCTAACAGTCAGGCTGCACGCAAGTAATCATCACATTGACAGCACTTAGGGGCTCCTTGCACCGCAGGATTGGGGGGTTGAAAAAAAATGAAAAATGACCTACTTTACCTTTACTTACCCTTTCGTGTTGTATACGTGTTCACTGAACGTTTTCACTCTACGGGATCACCGAGCAGTCAACATTCTTAATATTTGGTGTAGGCCACCTGCGTGCCCCGTACAAGTTTGACCATTTTTAACACCATACCCCCCCCCCCCCGCCCCCGACAGCCAAGATCCACCTACAACAGCAGTTGTGACTGAAGCTTAAGGCTGCTTTAAAAACTCATTCCAGAAAATGTTTCTTTTTTATAACGTTTAAGGGATTGAGATCAGAATGACAATCATTTGAGCAGTGATGCATCACCACACAAAACACACCAGTTTATCCAAGTAGACACCAAACCACCATTCCAAAAAGACACTTTTGATTGCTTGTAGATGCATTTTCTATCCACACCGAAAGCTTGTGCCATCACCCGTGTGGCAGACTAAAATGGTCTTCTTCACTTGAGATGATAATTTATAACAAACTTGTGGGGTATATTTGCTTTTTCTGACTAGGGAGTCGGACAATACAATAACAGCAATAGAATATGAAATGCTCATTTTCAGTTCAGTTGTTTCACATTTCATATGTCTGTGAAAGTGTTCACACAATGATGACTACAGGTAAAGAGAAAAGAAAACATACCACTTCTCATCCATAAAATATCTGTACAGAATCAGGAGGAGCCACTATCAAAAGCACTCCAGCAGAACTGTCTGTACTACTTACAATGGAGGTGGAGGAAGTGGCCGGGGAGAGGGAAGTCTGGGCATCTTTGCCCCCGAGGCCTGGTCCCGGATGAGCGGCAGAAGATGGATGGATGAATGGCTCCAGTAAGTAAAACACACTAAAGACAGTGAGATTACTATGTGGAAAACACCACATGAGGGCGGCTATCACCCTAATAAAACTGTCTACCCATCCCAAAATCCCCCAAATCTGTCAAATATACACTGTGTATATGACATCCTCTGACTTTTTAACGATATCTATAACTTATTGTGAGCAGTGTATTATATGGGAATGCTCTGAAGTTTCTTTTTGTTTTTATTCCACCAAACAAAACCTAATTTGTAAAACTTGCACACAGCAGGGGAAAAGAAAAGAGCTGGTCTGTTGTCTTACTGTCATGAAAACAGCATTCCACTTCAAACCAGAGTTTCAACAATAAGGTTCCTCCATTTCAGAACCAGAGAACTGACTTTCCCAAAGAGTTAAAAAGCCAGATCCCTTCACAGCTGGAACGCCCCCATCCTTCACACTCTCTTTATCAAAGTCTTCTTGTCCAGATACGCTGCTCATGCTTTCCTCTTGGTTTGGAATCAAACAGTACAAAGAAATGCACTGTAATCAAGCAACTCCAGTTCTGTCTTTTGACAAATGCTTTTCCTCACTGAAACAAACATGGAAAAAAGTTCCTACTCTGTACTTCCGAAGCAGCTTGAATAATTCCGACAGACAGCTGCTTATTAAACTGCCCTTTAGTCAAAGACTGAGACCTGCAGGTTCACTCGGTTCCTTCCTTTCACATTCTGAAAGGAAGCTTTTGTAATCTGGTTCTTTCTGCATCTGATTAGCCGCTAGCTTAAATGATCTAATTATTGAACTTTGCCTGTGAAACCTTTTGTATTTATCCAGTCAGGCAAAGTTTTTAAGATAAGGATATCGCTCTTATCATTCTTTCCTCTCTATTTCTTTTATCCAGCAGTGTGCTGATAAACTATTTAGATACACCATATCATTATTAGGTTTAATTGTGCAATTAAGAGGAGGCAACCATAGTAATTGTGCTGCATTTCTAATCTTTTAATTGCAGGCTTGTAACCACTACGTTTCACACAAAACGGAGCGGTTAGAATAAAAGCAATTGTTGCTAATATGAAAACAAACACTGGGCAAAGCTTTCTGTGATATTAAGAACAGGACAGCTGTTGGAAAGTGTAAGGTAAAGGAGGCCATGTTATAATGTTACAGGCTGTTAAACTCTAACAAGTAAGACTCCTGATGGATTTGCCGCACAGGCAGGAATCTGTGTCTCACCAGAGTTCTATATTTATGCTGTTTGACACAGATGCCACAAATGGCATCGCTCTTGGTGATATGCCTGTATTTACCACCACAGTGACTCCTGGATTCACAATGCATAATGTACACATCATCATAACCATCCTCCTGCTCGCAGTGTTTTTTCATCAGTCTGTGCTTTAAGGCACACAGTGAGGAGCAGAGACTCAGCAGGCGCTGCATTTCTCTTCTGATTCACGCTAAATCCCAGTTAAAGAATGAAAAACACATAAGCAAACAGAGCAAAACTGCATTAGGGGAAGAAAAACAGTGAGCAGGCTTAGAAGCAATATAATGTCTTCTTCTATTCAGATCTCATTATCAGGAAGTGTGCATGCACTTGCAGACTTGCAGCACTCAGTCACGTTTTCATTCAGCACACCACTACTTTGTTCAAAGATGAAACTATATGGAAAATTTGACGATATTTCTCATAGGATGATAATAAGTCAAAACATGATACATTACCTCATCTATACCTTTTCAATAGCTTCATGGCACATTTCTGAATCACTGAGCTTCCCTTCTTTTCTCCAGCGATCATTTGTATCAGTTTTTCTTTCTGTTCATCAAAATCTTCCAAATGCAACAATGAATGGCCAGGCTGTTGACACGGCATAAGACACTGCTCTGCTGATGCTTTTTTATTTGCTCTTGCTTTTATAAGTATTCTTGTTTTACTGTGGTTTTTATTGCATATTTTAATTTAAACTGTTTTAACCTTTTAGTTGTTGTTTGTAATGTTTTGAAATGTTAAAGTATGGTGCCTTGTTTGACTGCAGTCATGTTGAGTCGTCGTGTAAATTCAAAAAATTGAACTAATTTATTATCTCTTCAACTTTGACATTACCCAATAGAAAACTGTTTGATTAATTAATTAAGTCAATTCAGTTGCTATTTGTTTTTCTGCTATACAGGCACCGTCATGGAGCCAGAAATGGTCAGTAAGCAATGAGTTGGTCCAAGTCGGTTTGGCCGGCCCCCCACACCAATCAGAAGTTAGCATGTTGGAAGTCTACGCCCCTACTACTTGAAAGCAGGTTCGCGAGAATCTGTCAATTAAACGCTTCGCATGTTGGACATGAGACCACATACTTTTCTTGAGGTCTCCGATTAGTCAGTTTATAACTTGAATGCTTTCTCTACGGAAAAAAAAAATCATGAAAAGGAGGATTATGAAGAACATGTTTAAAAGGGTATCAGAGCAAGAATGGTCATTCTGACAAATAAAATGACTACTGAGTAACAGCTGTCATTTCTCTACAGAAGTCTATGGGATTTTGGCTTTAATTGTGGGCGGGTGGGGTTACTCAGTCCAGTTCTCATATACAGTCAGTGGTAATTATGTTTGCAGTTTATAGCAATAAAAGGAGGTTGGAGTGTTATTTTTCTGAGCTGAAAAGAAACTTCGTGTTTTCTGACAATGCCTGATTTTTTTACTTTCTTGAACTAAACTGATATAACTTCTTAATTAACTCCAAGGGAAGCTATTTATTTAACCTTCACATGGTGACAAAGGCCTTCTATTCAAATCATAAAATGTTCCCTTATTGACATTTGTTTACATGGACAGCGTTCTTATAATAGCTTGTTAATCCAAAGTGATCATTGTGCTTTAAGCTTTCATAAGGAATTTTGTGCTCACTCCATGCCACTATTTCTTTACGTTTTACATTATATGGTTGTTAAGGGAAATAAGGTGCTTTTGAAATGGCTGTAGAATTCACAGTCCATGCAGCCATTATACATGGATAGTAATTTTGAGATGCATGCAGATGAGTGTCTGTTTTTTTTATCATCTGTAGGTTTTTTTTCCACAGCGAAAGAACATGAGACAAGGATTGCATCCACTGAAGTTTGTGCACTCTTTACAGACAAATGGGTAAAAAAAAGAACTGATTGAGACCTACGGGAACAGAGGTAAAATGGAAAACCAAGTAATGTCTGTTTTTTGAAGCTAGGATTTTCTGGTTACACACAGCGTAGTTTTCCTCGTCCCCTCTTTGCAGTATTATAGTAATCTCAAACACGGTCTGGTCAATGTGTACTCAGGCTCAATAGAAGCAGCAAAATCATTTCCATTCGGAAAGGAGACAGAGAGACAAATGAAGGAGAGAAGGGAAGAATGAAGAGACTTGCTTCTTGGCAGACAGCTGTGCGATCTTTCAGGACTGCGTCAGGTTTTTTGATCCATTAGTCCAATCACAATGGTTGAAGCAGACAGACAGCTGGATGCTGGAGTTTCCCAGCTGTGCGCTGGCCTTGTCAACTTTCTTCCAGAGCACACTCATCAGGTGTCCTTTGTATTAGGATTAGAAATGGCAAAAGAACACAGTGTGCCAGGCAAGGTGGCTTAAAGCACTTGCTCACAAATAAGAGAAGAAAACAAAAAAAGAATGTATATGTCACACACATGCAACTGTATTTACCAACATAACCTCATCATTAAAAATGAAACTGAAGCAGAGGCAAAGAAAACATGACCAAAAGAATTATTTTTATCGATCTAAAAAAATTCTCTTCATCTCCCAGCTTTTCATCTGAAATTAGTGCCCACATGACACAAATGGACTGCAGCAGCCTTTACAGTACAGCCCATCTGGACCAGAAAGACTTATTTGTTTCTGTATGTTCTGCAAAATGTCAGCATAGATTGATCTCTCTTTAAATCATCCACCAGCAGCTGTTGTGTCCACATGAATCAGCTGCTGCCGAGAATCTCCTGCTCACTCCCATCCTCTGTCGCGCTCGCCTCCTCTCTGTTTCTGACAACATTTGATTTAAATATATATTTCTCCTGATTAAAGAGGACACTTCTTATTAAAGTCTTTGAAAGAAAAATTGAAATCCACACAGGAAAATTAAAATAACAAATTAATAGTTTTCAAACAAGAGTTACATAGCATTTCAAGTTGTATTCATTTGAAAAAGCCATATTTACCAATCTATTACTTTTTTTTTATTGTTTCTTCCAATTGTCAGAGAGAGTTTTGTGATGTTTGATCGACATCTGATGAAACTGATGTCAAAAACTGTCACTTAAAAAAATTTAGGATCAAGAACATTTAGACAAACTACAAGAATCTGAAACCTTTTTGTCACTCAGAAATATAAAAACAAGTGAGAATATCTGGCAAGAATTTACAGCACAGGTTGCAGAACAAACTAATTACAGATATGTCAAACATAATGTCAGGATTTTGGTGGTGTTTTTTTAACAGCCAATACATTTACATGAACTACTCTGCATCTGACAGGACATTTCAGTACACTGATCATCGTTGCAGTCATTTTCCATGATTCTTTTTTGGCTTGTTTTCTATTTTTTTACACATTCACAAATGTGTGATTTGAAATGTGGTGTTCAAATAAACAGGCTCTAAGCAAGACAATACTAACTAGTGTTCCGGTGTTTGTTTTCTGTTGAGTTTATCCACACATCAGGTGAATAGCTTTTCATCATTTTTCAGATTTAGCTGAGTGTGTTATTTGTTTGCATTTCAAACATTGTACACGTATGAAAAGAAGAACTCTGGTTGCACTTTATAACTGCAAACTGAATTTTTAGCACAGAAATTGATTAAAAGAACACGTTTGTTCATACATGTTTTTTAACTTTGCAAAAAAATAGAGGTACAAAAACTTTTTAATTCAAAGATTTCTGTTTTATAAAGTTCTTTGTGCTTTTCCATGACAAATGTCATAGTGTTTAATTGTTTGAGAATCAAGTTTGGACAAAATATCCCTAAATGTATATTTTTAAGTATAATAATTACAGAAAATCTCACATCTGTCCGAGTGTCAAAGGCCTTAAAGTGGTTTCTAAGAGGCATTTTAATAAACTGGACAGAAAAAGATCAATATTGCTTTCATTGATGTCTTACTCTGCAACAGTCAGCTTCTGTATGTAATGGGTCTGAGAGAAGCACAGTGAAAGCACCGACCTCGAGTCAACACTTCCACAGTGGTTTAAGGTCAGCCACACTGCAAAAAGGTGGATAGAAAGTCTAAAGCATCAAATTATCAGTTGTAGCTGGAGCAACCATAAAGCTTTTACTGTTTTTGCAAATATACAACAAAACAACTTTGCTCTAAAATTACCTAATAGTAGCATCTACTTTAAAACACAAGACTGACATTTTTTTCATAGCTGGAAAAAAATCCAGGTGTTAAGGGGTTAATCAAAATCTAACAATCTACCAACACATTTATACATAAAATAGTTTTAAAATGGTGAGTTTTCATTAAGTAATAAAAACATTTCCATGGTTGGCGCACAGCTAAAGGCTACTTCCTTGCATATATTATACATTCATGCAGTTTGAAAGCAGTCTTGCTAACATTTGAGCAGAGTACATCAAACTTGTGTGACTGAAAACCTTCACAGTTAAAGTAAATATAACATTTCTGATCTTTCTCTCATTTACCTTTTAAGGCCTAATCTCATTAACGAAGATAAGCCGTTTCTCCTTTGTCCAAGGGTCTTCAACTGTTGCTAATTGCATCACCCCAGCTGTCAATTAATTTCACAGGTTGTTCTTTAACCTTTCCAGCCACTCAAAGGCTTTTCCTTAAATTTTGTCATGCCAGCCCTCGTCCACCACTCTTCATCACGTTACCCTTTGAGGCATCATCAGTTCTACGGCCACCGTCAGCACCTACACTCTGGGATCTCTCTCTGAGAATATTTTCTACAACCGTTCACAGCCAGATGACATCATTTTAAATATTGTATTGTTTACATTTCCCATCTGCTTTTAAAATGACTACAGAAGTCTCTGCACACTGGTCCTAGCATCACAGCTAACGCTTCTGCTGGTGTAGGATGTTTATGATGTGCTGCTCGGGAAGAAAAAGCAAACTCATAGAGCAGTTGACTCCTTTTGCTATATTTGAAATGACAATTAAAAATTCTCACTAAATATTTCTATAAAGTGGCACCATGTTTAGTGCTTAAGCCCTTACACAGTAATGTAGGATCTACCATGTTTTAAGAGATACAGTTCATGATTTTTACCAATTTTGTTCAGAGAAACTGCCTCTTTCTTGTAGCACAGAGTTCATTAAACAGATGGATCAAATCAGCATTGGCGTTCTTCCCCAAAGCATTTAGTATTTTTTGGAATACTTTGTAATTATAGGTTAAAAAAGTGGTTTTAATTGGAAAAACAGGTTTCACAGACAGAAACCTCAAAGCACAAAGATGTACCAAAAGCACATGGATCTTTGTGCGTCGACAGCTGCTCATGATGAACTGTAGCATTCCTGCACCATGCACATGCTATTAGACTGACTGGAGACAGATTCAAATCACTACATAGATACAGATCCAAAAAAGTTTGAGGAGTTCAGCAAAGACTCTTTCAGATCTGCTGATTAATGATCCTGTCTGAATTATGAATATTCTCAACCATCCTCCCTTTTTTCAGTGAATGAAATGAATCAAGTGGCCTGTATTGGGTGTGGACAAGTGTATTTAACATTTCTGTTAAAAGAAATGGACTGAATCATGAATTCTCTTTTTTGGATGCACAGGTTGCATGGTGGTGTCGTGGTCAGCAATCTCACCTTAAAACAAAAATGCTCTGGTTTAAATCCCGGCTGAGATTGTGTGTGGTGTTTGCATGTCCTCATTGGGCAAGTGTGGGTATTCTCCAGAGCTCCAGTTTCCTCCCCTGGTCAAAAAAACATGCTTCATAAGTTAAATGATTCTTCTAAATCATAATCTGATCATTTATCCAAATTTAACACATTTTTGGCTAAACATGCCAGGCTCCTGAAGGGGAAAATGCAGATCCAGAGGACATGGGTGCTGAATTCCAGGATCTATGTAAAACCACTTGGTCCACCGGACCTGACCAAGGCAATGGTCATCACCAACATGAAAGACTTTGAGAAGTGTGTGGTCACGGACGTCTGAGCCTTTATTTGATGTGAAATAAGAATCAAAAATGATTTCAAGAAAATATGGCGCCCGGGATTTATCACTGACTCTTAGATCAACTTTGATATGATTTTCAGCAGCGATTTCTGCCCTGCAGACAACTCGAGCCCAACTTACTTGCTGTGAAGGACAATGGACCTGACAAACAAAGTCTGCAGTCATAACAATGAGGAGAACTTTATAAACTCTGTTCAAACCTGAAGGTCGGCTGTTAATCAGACAACAGAACGCAGGAATACCGTCTTGGACAAAGGCTTGAATCCAATCATTTGACTTGGTTCCCTGAAGTGTGATTAATGACAAGGGATCTTCCAATAAAACAACCTGCACTTATTGATTTACTATATCTGATTAAAGTAAATGATCTTTCAGACATAAATGATTTATTGTTGCCTCTTTTTATACTTGATCTGAAGAAACGACTTTTCTGATGAAAATAATAAGCATTTATTTGATTTTTTGTGATTTTTAGTTTATTATTATTATTATTACTATTATTATTATTATTATTATTATTATTATTATTGAGTTATTCACATCACTGATTCTTTTGATTATTATTATTATTTTTGCATATGCTCCAATCAGTCTAAAATAGTGTTGTACTTAGATGCAAAGCAGTATGACTTATTGTTACTCAAGGATGTTTAATGACCTGTATTACTGTCAGTACAGTATAAATACCTGATTATTAGTTACGAACCGGTTGATATCTAAAGTAAAGTAAATGGTGTGGTCAAGTCGGGGTGGGATTATATAAGTTCGCTTCCTCCCACTCCCTTTCAAGCAGTCAATCTTCTGATGTCTAGTTATCCTATGTTTGACATGACTACTGATGCAAATCTTTGTTGTTGTTGATTGTGTTACACATATCTTATATATCTTGTCTGCTTGAAATAAACCATTTCAATTCAGTTCAGTAAATTGTCCTTTTAGGTGTGGTTGGAGTGGTTATGTGGCCCTGCAAAAGACTGGCGACTTGCAGGGTGTACGCCTCCTTTGCCAAACTGTAGCTAGTATAGGCTCCAGCGACCCTGTGACCCAGAAAGGGATTGAGGTTTAGTAAACAAATGGATGAATAGATTTTGATGCACACAAAATAATGCATGCAATTGGCCAAAAAAATCAATTTTGAATGTACGTTTGAGACGCTTTCATAAAAAAACGATGCAATAGTAATTTACAAATACAACTTTTTTTGACACTGTTAAAATAAACATCCCGTCCAAATCTTTAAAGTGGCTTCTCAAAAGTGGTTAGGGTTAGGGTTTCCCTTCAACACACGAACGCAACATTTTTTTTCACACAGATCCATTACTGCTGTAATGTTGTCCTCACTTGGAGAGATTTCAATGCACTCACTGCACTTTGCATTATAACCTTGAAAATTAATCAAATCTGTTAGATATACCTAACAGCAGAAAAAATATATAATATTGAAAGCAAATATAATAATTATCAGAAGAAAAATAATGTGGTCCCAGCTACAACCTCAGATTCCCATGAGTCAAATGATTTTCCTGGCAACAAAATTGCATAGATGAGCAAGAAGAAAATGCGTGCCTCCAAGTTTTCATGATTTCTACTTTATTGATTTAATTGCATACACAAGATGGCATGTCAAGCTGGGAGTGCGGCTCCATAAAAAGCGGTCTGACCTGAATTATGAATGAGGAATGCTTGCATGCATATACTTCAACACTACCTCTAAAGTGCCCTTCAGTGATACATCCAGCTGCTCAACAGGGCTGCTCAGTGGTTGTTTAAAGCTGTAGTTCTGGAAAGGACTAGTTACTGTAGGAAATAGACATAAACACCACTTTGATACAGGTCGCAGTTCAAGCTGCACCCTGCCTGATCGCGCTTGTGAAACATGCCATGACTCATCTCATTGCCTTAATAAAGGTTCTATCTTTGACAGTGGCACAGATTCCTCATTTTGAACTTGAAGAAGAATACAGACTTGTCTAATTTGTGCTATATGATTGTGGGTCTGCAATGTTTCTGGCTGTGAGATACGTGTTTTGAAAGATAAATGGAAAAACTAAAAAGTTTTCAACGTAAGACCAAAGGTTGGAATTTCTGAATGAATGCCTGATCATCTGAGCACCGAGCTACATCACCCGCTGGCAATGTTTTATGGTAATAAATTCAATTTATTCAGGACTATAACAGTGGTTTATTGCAATAAAGCCATGCTTAGTCACTCGTTAGTCTACTTACCATCTGTTCCAGCCCCCCTAAGCCAGCCAGGATCAATGGTTGTAAATATCCTCAATAAAGAAAAGGGGGATTTTTTTTCTTTTTAGATATATGGGGGTGGAATATAAATATAAATGCTGACCTTCTTAAAGCAAACCTAATTTACCTGAGAGAACACACTGCTTGCTTTTGTCACATCACTCTGCAGACACAAAAACAACAAACTATGATGTTTGGTTTCTGTGATCCGGTCCAGAAGAGCTTGATGCATGGCTGGATCTGTGCTCTGGTCAAAACACATGCCACCTTCATTTATCTGGTGTCATTTTTTTTTAGCAGAGAAAAATAAACCACAGCTACCCCACAAGTGTCTCCCCTTTTCCTACTATAAGAACAGGTAAAAAAAAAAGGCACGTAGAACTTAATTTACGATAGTTTCTTTGTAAAAAGGAGCAGTTTTATCCAAAGCCAAGTTCAGTCACAATGGCTAGATGACTGGTGAAGAGCAGGTACTGTCTTTAATCAGCTGGTTTACAATCCTCCATTCTGCTGGATAAAAGCTCCACAAAAAGCAGATGCTGTGTTTTATTGTCAAGCTGGCTCAGATCCTCCTGCTGGTGTCAGATGAGATGGAGCTCAGATGTTTCTGAACCCAAACGCTCAAATAAATGAAATTTTCCTGTAATGTTAGGAGAAACATTTTTAATTTGCTCCATTTTGAGTAGTCAACTGCATCTGGATGGGATTGTAATTGAAGCTTATGTTCAGTTTTATGTTCGAAGACCTTGAGTTGAGTACAAATTTACCAGGAGCTCTCCCTGGAAGATTTTTGTGTTTGGAATTCAATAATTTATAATAAAATCTTTGCTAAAAGCAGCAAGGTGTTAGTCTGACACTGCTGTGACTCTTCATTTTGGTAATTAATAAATATTAATTAATTTAATAATAATTAATTTTATTTAAATTCCTTGAAATGTGTAGTAGAAAGTCATGTTTTTCTCACAAGGACAATGTATTCAAAGATGACATGAAAACAACCCAGGAGAGAGCAACTGCAATAATTCGCCTTTATGTAATTGTTCTTGCAATGATTGATGATTACGGTACAATACTGGGTCAGTGCCAGCTAATGCTAACTAATCTAAGCCTTCAGAATTTGCATGAAGCCTAGAACATCTTCTATCAGCTCGGAGTTATTATGGGGATAATCAAGAAAAGTTCCTGGAGCATAATCAATGAAAAGAGAAGCTTTTATTTGACTGTTTTATGTGTGATTTAGTGAGTTCACTGAATGTATGTGACCAGTGGAGGAACTAGAACATTGTACATGAGTGTGGGGGGTGGGAGGGGGAGGCGGCGTCAGAAAGGTGACAAACAAGAATAGCAGAGTGGAAGGTTTTTGTTTGTGAAAGAATCAAATATATGCATTTCAAACTGTTTTATTGTTGTCATTGGTATCAATTTTAAAACAGCAGTTCTTTTAGCTGAGGTGCAATTACTAATGCTGTCCAGCTATAACTTTTTACTGTAAAATTTGTGGTTTTTTAATTATGATGAGCAGTTTTCAGATAAAATCAAAAGCCCGTACCATTTCAAGACACATTTTATGCAGCGCAGAAGCAGGAGTTCTGAGAAATACGGTTCTGGTTTGTGGGCGGGACTGTTGGTGCGGAAGTTAGCCAAGCTAATTTCCCAGCATTCCTTTGTTAACAATATTTTCTGCTAGCGTTTAGCATCCCAGGAGCCCAAGCTAACATTAGCGTAGCAAAGAAAAAACAAACATGGTCTTTAATATCAGAGCTATGCAGCTGTATAAAAGGTTTAGAGCCTGATAGCAGCTCAGACGAGGAAAATGAAAACATTAATGGATCTATTTATTTGCTAGTGATGTTTCAGAATTGGAGCGGAGCAGGGAGACTTTGGCCCCCCTGGCTGCGTCACAAACTCGAGCTTTGGTTTTTCATCTCCTTCTGATCCAACGTGATTTGAACAAAGAAATATTCAGAAATTAATTTTAAATTATATTTTAAATGTCCTCCATTTTCAGGAAAATGCTACAATAACATGTTAAAAACACCAAAGACACCATTTTAATTGCAGTGGGTCTTTAAAGACGCTTGTATTGATGATTTCTTAATCTTTATCAATAACAATACTAATATGTGTTCAAAAACTGGTGAGCCAAGTGGGGGCACAAAGCTTTTTGCAGCTGCCCCCCTTGTTCCCCCGTAGCTCCGCCCCTGTATGTGATAATAAAAACTCAGCATCAAATATTACCACACCTCTCAAATAATTCAATTAAAACATTTCAGATCTGAATTATTTCTAGGTCTGCATGTAAATGAGTAGAGACTGGTAGAGATGGGTGAATATCTTATGCTAAATTTACTCAGCTTTGTTGTTTTCAGGTGTTTTTCTTTTTCCTGGATGTAACAGCACAGACTCCTGAGCTTTGTAGTGCTGCCTATTTGGCTCAAAGTTTGCAGTGTCAACTCTTGTTTTCCTCAGGCAGAAGTGCTGCTGTGTGGCATGTAGATGTCAGATCAAATGATCGCTAAAACAGCACTGTGTCTACCTCATTTTTTTGTCAGTCTCGTATGTTGTATGGGGCAAGGGGTGGTAAACAAAGACAAAGCAGTAAAGAAAATGATGCACAATGAATCCTCCCAGATCTGAAGTTTGATCTACAGGAAAGATAGAGATTCTGCATTTGGTCCCTGGAGAGAGGAAACAGCTCAAGCTTGGGGCTTTTTTTTACGAGGCTTCTAGATGTATGAGTTGTTTTAAAGATGAAGACTGCTGGAAAATAAGAGGGTGATGTGACGGGGTGATCTGCAAGCAGCGAGAGGGTGAAAGTTCATGTTTTACATACAGAAAACATGGAGATAGAAACAACTCTAGAGCATTCTACGATAAAAAAAAAAGTTAATGAAATTGTTCCTGCATTCATTTTATTTGATCTTTTTAGGCAAATGTAGAGGACTGATATTGTTTGGACACACATAAACTACCCCATCTAGTGGCAATAGATGAAATCCCTTGGGTAACTTGTTTATTTATTTATTTATTTATTTTTGCATTGATGCCTAAAAAAAGGAATGCATTCCAAAGTGTACTGCCAGAAATTGAGTCCTCTTACCCACCAGATGGTGGAGGAAACCATCTTGTTTACCTCTGTGTAACACACACACACACACACACACACACACAAACACACACAGAAACGCAGTGTTGGTGGCTTAAATCAGATAAATGGAGCTAATTGCTTGCCTGTTTCCCCTGTGTGTTCGTGTTGTTGTTCTGGATGATTAGCCTAATGAATCCAAATAATTGGAAACATGTATACACAGTTTCAATGCAGCGAGGTTCAAGGTCTCTGGACCGCTGAGGATTGGCATTGTAGAGAGGATGTTGTAGGACTCTACTGCTCTCACTATGTTCATTTAGAGTCAAATATGAAATCTTGCAAACCTGTCATGCAAATCTCAACATCAAAAACCACTGGTACGTCTTCAAAAAATGAAACTAGATAGATAGATAGATAGATAGATAGATAGATAGATAGATAGATAGATAGATAGATAGATAGGGGGTGGACTTCCAACAAACTCACTCCTGATTGGTGTGAGTGGTTGCCATAGAAACATTGACTCAGACTGGAAAGGAAGCTTGGAAGAAAGACATTTTCTATGGATGACATCACGCTAGGGCTGCATGGTGGCGCAGCGGTTAGCGCTCCTGCCTCACAGCAAGAAGGTTCCTGCCTCACAGCAAGAAGGTTCCCGGTTCAAGTCCTGGCTGGGGGACCTTTCTGTGTGGAGTTTGCATGTTCTCCCCGTGCATGCGTGGGTTTTCTCCAGGGACTCCGGCTTCCTCCCACCGTCCAAAAACATGCTTCACAGGTTAATTGGTTACTCTAAATTGTCCCTAGGTGTGAATGTGAGTGTGCATGGGTGTGTGATTGTGGCCCCTGCGACAGACTGGCGACCAGTCCAGGGGTGTACCCTGCCTTCGCCCATGAGTAGCCGGGTTAGGCTCCGGCAACCCCGTGACCCCGAAAGGGATAAAGCGGATTGGAAAATGAATGAATGAATGACATCACGCTAATTATTTTGTGTGACATGGCTCAAATTGGCAGGTTTAGCTTATAAATGCCTGTATAATCAGATAAATTGACTGTTTGATTTCGAAGATTCTTCTATTAGAATAAAAAAAATCCCACTGTAGGTTACTTCTCAAAAGACATGAAATGAAAGCACACTAGATGGTGACTGAGTATTGCATTGCTAAAAAAAGGATGCTTTAAACAACTTGCCAATTTGGCAGAATTTAATATGAAGGCCAGATAAGATGAATAATAGAATTAGCTGTGAATCAAGATATTTTTAGGTCAAGCAAGCAATTAAATTAGGAAAGAAAAAATGTTTAAAAATAAAAATGAAAAATGAGGAAAATCTGCCACGTATTCCAAAATATTCACAAGTCTGGATTCATGAGAAGGAAATATAGGCTGTGACAGTTTATACAGTAGATGCTTCACCTTTTGTCATGGGTTTATTTCTTTTTTTTTCCACTAACAACAAACACAGTATAAATACAACCTACATGACACAAGCTTAATGGTGGGACACATTTTTCTCACATTTCTTTTTCCAAACAAGAATAGAAACACATTTCTTATTAAACTAATGAAGGAAACAGTCACATTTTGATGATTTGACTTTTTTAAACTTTTTGACTATTTGAATATTTGTCTTATTTGTCTTAAACTTATTATTTCTGTCTTAAAGAAGTTTTCTAACGTTTGCTCTGATTTTCTCGAATCTTGTTTTTATTTAACAAGTGTTTAAAACCTTTTGTGAATTTTATCCACTAAAGACAAAAGCTTTTGCAGGTTGTCCAAAAACGACCTTTACTGACTGTCTACATTGCCATTATGTTTTGATAGTGTTTCTTAATGCAGTTATTTTGGAGCAAAAATAACAGATTTGTAGGAGTTTGATATGAATGAATGAAAAAAACAAGCCTCCAAACGGAAATTCGTCCATGATGACGTACATTTTGTTCAACTTATGCTTTACTTTTTGAAAAGTTTTTTTTTTTTTTTTTTTTAATGAAAATTCAAGTGTTTATTCTTAATTATGCCCCAAAATATCAACTGAACTTAGTCAAAAAGACATTCAGGAAATGTTTAGATTGTATAAAAGCATTATTTTGGGTAAAGTCAGATTAAAATACATTTTTTGGAAGCATCTAACTTTTAATATTATCAAAGGAAAAAATATAATTCTGTACTGAAAGACCAAAAAACAAATCCACAAACTTGCATTATTCTCACATCATATTTAACTCTGAAATTAAAAAAGTTTTGACCTAGCATAACTATTTCTTTTTTAATTCCACTCTCTGGAACTTTTAAAAAATGAGCTATCAAAGGATGCTTTGATAGAAATCACACATCTGTCTCAGACTGTAAATGCTGAGCAGTGTTCGATGTTTTATATTTTGTCCAGCCTTGTCATTTTAATTAGTTAATTAACTTTTGTTTTTATCTCAGGACATGAAATCCTCAACAGCTTCGAACCAGGCCGTTGCTAAGATACTTCCTAGTGCAGTTTCTTCACTGATAAACTAGAATGGCAGAGAGATAGTCTTGGCAAAGCAATTCCTCATGCGTCACAACAATTCCTACCTTCATATTTCAAGCCTATTGCCAAAATCTAAAATAGAGGGGGTGGGGAGTGGAAAGGGGTAAGAGCCTTTCCCTTGCTGTGAGATGCTGAGATCTCACATCCGCCTTTGTGTTAAACTAACCTTTTTCCACCTCCTGAATCAGGATATATATATCCAGGAACCTGGGGTTCACATGGATGTTTGTGGATGAGAGGAGCAGGATGGATGGAGTGAGGAAGGCGGAGCAAGCCGATGAATGTTGCTTTTATTTCAGTTAAGCTGCTTCTCCTTTGAGCAGCAGATTTATCCATCTGTTTGGCTCTGATTTGTCTATGTTGGAGGTTGGAGATTCTTTGCATGAAGATTAAGTGTGTGCTGTGACAGCTCCGGCCCTTAAGAAAGACTGATGGGCTGATTTTATAGACACCTGACCTTTGGGGCCAGAATGAGAAACAGTTTGGTGCACGTCGAGTTAATGCAGAGACGTGTAGGCATGGAAAACCCACGAATAAATAAGAAAAATAAACTGTAGAGAAACTCAACTAGTGGCTCTTTGGTCTTGAGGAAATCTGGTCATTTCCTGGTTTTAAAATGTTGAGAACAAAACAACCAAACCTTCATTTACACGTGAGGGTTTGAAGATACCAGAGGCGGTCCATGTTCCTCCAGAGAAGAGCCAGATTTCACTTTATTAATCATATTGTAGATAATTAAGCATTGCCAGTCAGAAATTCCTTATACCAGTCGGAATTCAGTTGCATTGACCAAGTGACTTTAGTATTTTAGTCAAGGACATGAAATGTTTTATGAGGACATACAAATGAATTCTTTCTTCTTTTTAACATGAGACGGTAGAATTCATTTGAACTACATGAGTGTTTCGGAGAAAGAACAAACTGAGGAACACTCAGGTACAAGTATAAATAGCACAGCCAAACTCACCATTATCCAGTGGAATCTGACTCAGTGATGCCACATTAACTGAAAGAAACAGGTGACCAAGCATCTGAATAATGGAGACTCAAAACGCCGACTTTCATTAAGTCCTGTTTTTTTTGTTTAAAAGAGGGTGTTCGGTTCTGCAATGTCTGCCTTGTTGCATTACTTTGGCTCATCAAGCTGTAAGGCCATAATTATGGATAATGGTAATAGTCGTAATTGAACCATCTTTTCAATCTTAGCTTTGTTAAAAAGTCGGGCTCTTACTCCTGAAAATGTGCATGGGACTGGTTTGCCATGTATTTCTTTGAACTGAATCCATACCTGTAAACATGTTCTGTTTTTACTTGTTCCTGAGTTGTAAAAAGTCTAGTTTAAGACCTGAAGCGTCAGGCTGAACTGCCCTTACAAGTGGAAAAATAGGCAAACACACAGGTGACCCGCACAAATTGTCAAGGTCGTTGATGAGCCTGTAGAGAGATAATGTTCATGCACATCTTTTCTACAGACATGCCGCAGTTGTACTGAACACATACAACACGTAAAGGTCAGTAAAGGTGAAGTAAGTGAGACACAGGCATGTCGTACAGATTTTTCCTTTCTTCAATCCCCCCCAGATCCTGTGGACTGTGAAAGGAGCCTGATAGTTCTGTTCACGTGATGTGTTCTCCTCGCATGCAGCTGTACTGTTGGAAATGAGGAAATTTCTAGGTGGACGTTCTGCAGGCGTCCTTTGGGCAATTATGCATCACATGCACGACTAGTGTGGTGTAAGAACATCATATGACAGCATCACCTGTACGTTATAAGTGTGTGTAACTTTCAATAGCCTTAAAGTCCCACTCCAAATATTTATATTTTTCATCATAAAATTGTTCCCAATGGTCTTTTAATATGATTATGCAGTTTTGAGCAAAAACCTAAATGCCTTTGTTGTTTTTTAAGACATATTTTCTGCAGAACAACAGGAGCTCATTAGAAAATGACCTCTGGGTTGTGGGCGGGGCTTTTGCCTTTGATCAAGCCTATGTTAAAATCCCATAATTCTTTTGTTTACACGCTCCCCCGTTAGCACACAGCTGCTCACAAGCCCAAGCTAACATTAGCGTAGCAAAAAACCCCAAAAACAAGCAAAATCGGAACCATGCAGCTGTACAGTTTAGAGCCAGATTCCAGCAAGGAAACTGAGGATTTTAACGGATCTATTTGTCTGGAAGTGGATGATGGATCAGAATTGAAGCAGAGCAGGGAGAGTTTGGCCCACCCATGGCAGTTCCTGCATCCCAAACCTGAGCTTTTTTCAAAGCGCAGGTTTTTATCTGCCCCTGGTCCAACAAATGGAACAAAATCCTCAGTCATTTAGAGTTGTCTTGAATGAAGTATTTAGGTATACATTGAAAAACAGTTTTCTTTCAATGTATTTGCACATTTCACTGACACTGAGACATCATCTCCAGACGTACGTGTTCTTTTACTGTGAGAGTTATTTAGTTTTCTTCTACTAGTAAGCTTAGCAACACCTGCGTGATCTCTTTCTGCAGTTGTTGTTTGTTGCATCTGTGTGGGTCTGTGTGTTTGTCTGTGTGCGGGTGTGAGGCGCCAGTCATTTCCTGCACTGCAATCAGGCAGCACACCTGACGCGCATACACTAATTAGGCTCTGCAGTATATCTTCTCCAGCATCTCAGCATGTGTCCTCTGTATCAACCTATGTAAGTGACACCATCACAGGCCCCCAGCCCCACCGCCCCTGGCGGTTAACGCTTTACTTTCCTGCAGCTCGCTCTGCTTTGATTTTTGAGCACAGTTGGGTTCAACCGCTAACCCTCTAACTCTCAGGTCCAGCTCCGCTCCACTTAACCGGCTTTGCGCCGGGCCAACCTTTGTCAGTTTGGCTCTTGCTCTGCCACTTCCAGCCTGGCCTGCTCACTAAGTGCCTGACCCTTTCAGCCCGAGTCTCATCTCGCCTGCCTGCCAGCCCCCCCCACCAGGTCAGTTTGATCATGAAGCTATGAGAAGTCTTTCTTTGCACTGACAGATCTGAGCCACAAACTGGCTTTTTGGTGGCTAAATATCTGACCCAAAGTCATGACATTTTAGACTGATGAAAATCAAAACAATCATTTCTGTTTCATACTGACGTGAGCATATGATGTAGGTTAAGAAATGATGTGCTGCATCCAATGCAAAACTATTTTTTTTCAATGAATCAAAACTTCCAGGAAAAAAAATCTCAAGAAGCTGAAATATTCTGAAGATGAACTGGGACATTTCCGTTCTCCAGGTTCCTCTGATGCATCGACGGTTTTCTCAAAACCTTCCCCAGAAGGTTCCCCAGTGGTTTAAGACCTACAGTTTCTGATGATGCACTTGAAGAAAATTAAACTTAAATTGCATTTGCTGTGAATGAGGCGCAGACAAAAAAACTGCAGTTTAAAAAAAAAAAAAAAAAAAAAGCTTTTTAAAATCTACAATCAGCGAGCCACAAGCTCCTTACTCTGCTCCATTCTGATGTATCCACTTGCAGACAAATAGATCCGTGAACGCCTTTGTTTTCGTCTGAGCTGGAATCTGGATCTAAACTTTACTGCTGGATAGCTCCGATGTTGCTCAACATTTTTGTTGCATTGCTGATGTTAGAATGGGGTTTGAGGGGCTGTAATCCATCAGGGGAGAGTGTAAACAACGCAATGATGGGAGATGAAGGCAGGCTCACACCGTGCCAAATGTTCAGCCCACAGCTTGAAGGTAAATTTCTGATGAACTCCTGCTGCTCTGCAGTAACAATGTCCATAGGAAAAAAAACAAACATTTTTTTGGCTTAAAACTGCGTAATCCAAATAAAGTCAACTGGGAACGCTTTCACAACAGACCAAAAGCTGATCGGAGCTTAACACTCTCTTTACAGTAAAAAGGTGTTTGCTCAAATCCCGGATGCACCTTTGTATGGAGTTTGCATGTTCATGCGTGGGTTTTCTCCGGTTAGCCTACATTGGCTTCCTCCCACAGTCCCAAAACTTGCTTCATAGGTTAATCGTAGTTAATCAAATTGTCTCTGTAAGTGTGCGGTCCTGCGACAGAGTGGCGACCTGTTTGGGGCGTACCCCACCTTCGCCCAACAGCAGCTGCTGAAC
Source organism: Adrianichthys oophorus (assembly GCA_036245035.1). NCBI lineage: Eukaryota > Metazoa > Chordata > Actinopteri > Beloniformes > Adrianichthyidae > Adrianichthys > Adrianichthys oophorus. The sequence goes on from BSAI01000030.1 coordinate 38,474,727, forward strand.
TGAAAAGAATTCATTGGGTTAAAAAAGATAGATGAAGGGTGTGAGTATTTGTGGTGGTTTGACCTGTCCAGGGAAGGTGTATCCCAACTTGCCCTGGTAGCCTAGGCTAGTAGGTTAGGCTCCAGCAACTCTTAGACCCCAAACGTTATAATGAATAAATAAAGCATCTGGATGGAGGGAAACTGTAAAGTGTGCTTCAGCTTTGATTTGAACAGCTATTGGAGTCGTTCTGGTGTTCAGCTTTATTGTGTCGTCAAAGATCATTACAGCCCCCCCCACATCTCCATCATTGCTGCTCTTTTGAAACGTTGAAGTCCAGTTTCCTGTGGCCCCTTTGTTTTAGTACTGAATCTACAACGATAGAAGCCGTCAATAATCTTAAACCTGAGCCCAAAGCGGCAGTCGGGACTGAAGCTATGAAGTCATCGGTCGAACACAGTCAGAACCGGGGAGGATGCGGGGGAACCGACCGGCGGGGCGCATGACGACCGCGGGAAACTCCGCACATCCACATTCAGACTTTTTTTTTCCGGAGAGAAAGAGAGAGAGGATGAGGAACTTCTGTTAAAAACGAGCCCCCTCTCCTCCGCGCCACCCCCCTCCCACCCCCAATCTGTCCCTCTCATAAATCCATTGGTCGCGCTCGCGCCCTCATATCCAGCGCTCTGCCGCTCACACTGCAGTTGTATTTGGGGGAAGTTGGCAACCGGCGGCTCACAGGAAAGGCTCTCCTCTCCTCCCGCCGTTTGGACTCTGGAATTATGAGCAGAGCTGACCCAGCCTCTGTCGCCCAGTCCTGAATCTGTTAGTGTTACACACCGAGAGAAACTGAAACCACCATGGAGACCGGAGTCCGCGTCCTGATGGCTTTCCTTCTCCACCAGGTAAGACGTGATGCGTGCGAGGTTTTCATCATCCACACCTAGGGCTGCGGGGCTTCTGTGGCTCAGGAATAAGCTCACCAAGTTTGGAAAGGCTCTAAAGAGAAATTGTAAAGAGAACAGAAATAGGACTAGATGTGCCTGTATTGGGCCAAAACAAGTTTGCTCCCTTTTGGCTGGCTCCGATGCGCGCATGCTTCTATGTGTGGTACAGACTGAGGGGCGCAATGTGTCGGTTTTGCTGTCTGCAGCGCTGTTGTACTTAAGGGATCCCTTTCACACTGTGGGGCAGAGCGTAGAGGTTTGCGCCTGAAGCGTAGAGGTTTGCGCCTGAAGCGCGGAGGTTTGCGCCTGAAGCGCGGAGGTTTGTTGGTTGGTTGGACCCCGCGTCTGTGCAAATCACGGCTCTGGCTCTTGTCTCCAGTCGCATCTACATTCCGCTCAGCCACCAACTTGATCGTTTCTTTGGGCTTCTGAGGGAGCGTGTGTGAGTGAGGGGAGGCACACAGGAGCACGGAGGAGAGGAGAGCAAACCAGAGGCTGAGAACTTACTTGGTTTCTTTTTCTGTCTTTTAAAAAAAAAGAAAAAATCTAAACTCAGTCTTTTCCATTTCTTACCACTTTCCTTTAGCCATTATAAAAGACAATTCTGACAGGACTTGCATGTCTGCACACCATTGTCACATTTCTTCCAATACCTTTGCATTTCCTTCTAAGTTTGCTTGTTGTGGTGGATTTTTGGAGGAATCCCAGAAGCTCTGCCACCTTTGACCTACCCAGGTCAGATGAACTCCCTCCAATGAAAAAGAAAAAAATCCTGGATTCTGGTCAGCATAAGCCTTCATTTCCTTTTTCAGTAAAACAATATGAAAGTTTGAGGAGCAGCAGCTAATTTCTAAATCCCTCTTTTCTTAATGCACAGACACAGAGAGCCCTGAAGCATGACAGGCAAACAACTCATTTGAGAAGCAGTTTTGCAGTTTCTCTCTTTTCCTCTCCTCTCACTCCTTCGCTCATCCAGACTTCTGAGAGACTGCAGCTCATTTCTTGTTTGGCCTGTGTAGGCTTAGCGCACACTTCCTGCTGTTTATCTGTGTATTGTTGCGTTTTAATTAGATAAGCAGTTGGTTCATTTCCACATTGTACTTCTGATCTGCTGCGATCATGATTCAGGCTAATAGTGCCTTGAAAGAAATTATTTAACTCCCTGTTTTATTGATTCGGGTCTGGCCTTTTCTGCAGGGACAGCTCTCTAATGCACTTTTGTGAGGGTTTTTTGAGCATTTCAATTGACTTTTTGGAAGCTTTAAAGGGCCAATATATATGAAATAAAATCACTTAAGCTGCCCTAAGGAATCTTAATCCTTTAATTGTTCCATCATATTTTGTATTCAGAATTTTGCAGGTGTCCAAAGTCTGATACTCTCAGCTGGACTGATCATCTCATACTCAAAGGTCAAGCCTGCAGACTTTTAGAAGCTTGAGCTCTTTCTGAAGCCACGTTTCTCCCGCATGACGGGATCACAGCTGTGGTTGGAAATACATTTCTCTTTTCTTTCATTTTCTAAATTCTCTTGATTGTAACATTACTGGTAACATTTTGGCTGTAGGTAAACTCCCCGCTAAGGTGTTCAGAACTGCCTCTATTGGCCCTCCTGCCTCACTCGGTATCTCCGTGAGAACACCGTGCCACGACGACACTCACAGCCAAGTGTCTTCTTCCAGCCAAGCAGTCACGGATGATAAGTGGTTCCTCCTACCATCCTCGCACCATGCCAGCACACACAGCATGCATGCCACCAGCAGCCCCCTCCTTCATAATAAATCCTCACTTTTTCCAAATGAAACGGACTCTCCAGGTGGAGCGACGATTCAAAATAAGCACAGCGCCGCCGTGAGCAGCAGGTGCAGGGATTTCTCTGCCATTGTTTTCCTCCTTTTCCTCTGTGACTCCCAGCTCTCCACATTTCATCCTTTTTATCTATTGTTGTACATTCTTAAATTCCCTCCTCAGGTCCTGTTTTATTCCATGCCCTCCAAACCCGTAAAAAAAGGAAAAACTAGCTGTTTGTCTTAATTAATGCGATTAACCCAGTTTAATCTGCCGTTTATTTTTCGAGAGCTCTGTGGCCTTTTCTGGCTTCTACCTTGAGGAGGGGGATGAGTTAAACTCACAGTTTAAATTCTGGGATGGCACCTGGGTGTGTCTGTGACAGAAGATTTGCTGGCGTGGACGTTTATGGGCGCGGTGACCAGCAGACTGTTAAAGTTCCCATTTAAGTTAGTGCAGGCCTGAGGAGAGAGGGATTGAGAGACACAAAGGGTCATGGTCTTCAGGAACAATGCTTCAAATTCAGATTAAAAGCAGATCACTTTCTTTATGCGTAACTTTGTTTTTTCTTTCCATTTTCTTATCTGTTTCATTCTAAAGCTGGTTTTTTCATCTGGCCTCATCAGAAAAGAACAACTGGTGACTTTTGTTGCATAATCTTCTTTAAAGCATCACACATAGTTTGGGATGTGAAGAAAGAAGTTTCACTTCTTCCAACCACATTTTCCATCAAAATGACTTGTTAGGAACTTATGTATCGTCCTCCTCTGCAGAGGGTAATGAGGGATGCTGGCTCTGAACTCACTTTCTTGAGCTCTTCGCTTTACAAATAGAACAGCTGGAGTCGGCCGTGTCCATCATTTGCTACAATCAATTATCCCCTCAGAAGCAAGCTCAGAGCTAACTTTGTAATGTTCTAATGTTTTCTCTCAAAAGTGTTCCTGCATGTGAGGAGTTCCTTCCGACCTGCCATCGCTCTGCCACCAAGTTCTGCTTCGGAGAGGGACTTTTGCACGAGTTTAGTTCAAATGTGACAGTAGAACAGCCTACAAAGTCTAATGATGACACTAATGAGGAATGCTGGTCATTAAGGCAGCTTATCCCTTTGTGTCTTTCCTCCTCACCCCATTCCCTTCCTTCCTTCCTTCCTTCCCTTTTCACCCCATCACTGCTTGCTGTGCCACTTCATCTCCAGAATTCAGAGAAAAGTTGGACTGAAAGGAGTTTTTGTGGTATTAATCAAATGAGAGTTGGCTAAAGTCTGCAAAGAAAAGTGGAAGTGGTTTGGCTCGGTCTGGACTCCGCTGTGTGGAAGCACCCTATATTTGATGAGGTGCCAGCATCAGTCAGTAAATGGGGTGTCTTCAGTGTGTTTTGGGGGATTTTGTTCTCCTTCACTTTCCACCTATTTGTGCTGTTTCCTATGTGAAAGCACACAGCCCATCACTCCGTTGTGTAAGCGCTCCTTTCCTTTTTTTATGTGTTGACTCTGCTGGTATTCATAGAAAACTTTAAAAGCTTCCAGTAAATAAAGCACACACATACGCATTCTCACAAGTTACAAGTGAAAAGCCCTCCTGTGCCCACTCCCACACCCACTCTGCTTGTAATAGTGGAACCTAAAACAGACACTTTTTGTTTGTCTGTTTTCCCCGGTGCCTTTGGTTGAGCGACACCAAACTGCAATGGACTATGAGGTCAAACACTATCTAAACTCCACTGAAAGAGGGTGTGACCTTTGATCCAGGCAGTCTTTTCTTCAATCTCCCTTTCCTTGATGCTGTTGCTGAACTCTCCAGGCGAAGGGAGAGAATGAATAGGAGATGAAGTGAAGGAGGGCGAGGTATGGAGGCACTGAGAGTAGTAATTAAAGTAAATGCGTCCCCTTCGCGGTCTATTAAAATCTGCCTGCATTTGATATAAGTGGCCTAATTATGCAAAACACATTGGACATTGGATGATTTACTTGTGAAATGTGCCAACTGAAGAGGAAAAAAGAGAAAAAGCTCTGTCCCGAGAGAGCAGATTAATGGCTTATTTGTGAGTATAGAGACAGACCAACATGAGCAGACACACAGAAAAGTCCTTAGTGATCATGTGTGAAGGACACGGGTAGAATGCAGGGCTGTTGCACTAGTTCATCACATTTTCATCTCAGTTTGATCTGCTTCTGTCAATTTGGTGGTCAGACAAGCAGATCAACATGCATACAGATAAAGTGGGTGACGGCTGCACAAAGAGCCACACAGACTCCGCTCAAGATAATGAATAAAAAGAAAAGCAGCTTTGCTGATCAGAGGCAGAATCTGAAATGCCTGCAAGTGAGGCATGGCACCCAGCCTTCCTCTACCCTTCTCCATCTCTGGCCTGATGCCTCCTCCTCCTCCTCCTTGTTCATGATCTGCTCTAACACCCTTCGTATCACATCAGGGATATTCATGAAATGTTCACCCACTCTTTTTGTCTCTCTTTTCCAGCAGCCTCAGACATCCAAACATGCCCCTCTCTTCACACTGCAGCTGACACACCAGCACAAGGCTGTGCTTGGTGGGTCAGGAGCGCCAGTCCTTTTCTCAGCATGATTGCAGCGGCTCTCTCTCTACTGCCACAAAGTGCACCAGGCTGCCACTGGCATAGTGGGAGTATTCATGTAAAAAGCTGCCACTTTTTTCTCTTTAACAAAGGCCGAAAGCAATGATACTTTAAGTTGCATTAGTCTGTCAGTAAGTGGAGCTCAGCCGTTGTTTTTTTTTTTTTTTTTTTTTTTTTCCTTGTTCAGTTCAGGTAATAAATGGGTAGCAGGTCATTCCTGACTGAGGAGTAAGAGTTACTCACTGCAGGCCTCTGAATATTAAGCTTTTTATTGCAGAAAGTTCTTAATTATACACACAAGGTCAAAAGCGGTGATGGAGATTTCTGATTGCCGAACATGGTATATTTTTCATCCTGTTGGTGGGGAGCTTCCTTCCTTCCTTCCGCTGCCATATGGTTCCTGTTGACGCAATTTGAAAACGTCTATACCAACGGGCAAAGGGGTCACAATGGAGAGCATATAATGCAACGTTTCGTCTGGCTTGGTGCTCTTATTAAAAATAGTTACATTCTTTTTCTGCCTTTATGTTAAATGCACTCAAACAAAATGGAGCAGTGGGGAATAAAAATTAACTTATCTGCTGTGCTCGTATAGATTGAAGTAGAAAAAACAAGCAAAAGTAGAAGCCAAATTAACTCCAGTGTGACTATATACTGCACAAATTCAAATGAACACCTAAAGGGTCACTTACATGTTAAGATTTGCTTGATTAAAGAGTAGAAATGAGAGTGTTTGCGTTTTACTTCATTTTCACGTGCTTCCTGCTTTAGGCTGACCTTGCATGATCTTATGAATTAGCTCACCTCTGGCTCTTTACTGAAAAGTTTTCCTCAGCAATAGTGTTAACTCAGCTCAATTGACCTTTTGATGTTGCTTTTTACATCTAGTTAGATGGGCAAATGCAGGGCGTTTGGGAGTCAGGTGTGGAGAAGCTCCAGGCGTTGAAGCGCTTTTGAGCAAGAAACCAAACTTCTGTTTTTGCTGAACATTGTGCACAGCACATCTGATGTCAGTGCACTGCAAAAACTAAATCTTAAGAAAGTTAATTTAAAAGAAAGTTGTCTTTTGTGCCTTGCAAGAAACGTAACCCTATTAATGAAGATTTTCAAAAGTAAAATAATCTAAATTTAAGAAAGCATGTCATGGTGACTACTATTTCTTTTCTAAAAACAGGAATTTGTGGTTGGACACACTTTCTTACCCCATTGGCAGATTTCTTTTGGCTTATTTAAAGAAAATGTTTCAAACATGAAATATTTTTAACCCATTTATAGAGGACCTGTTTTTGCTGTGTGATAATGCAGGACACTGTAACACAAAAAGGGATTTATTTTTAGCTTGTCAGTCAAACAAAGTTTTGTTTCAAGTTCCTTCTGATTACATTCTTTACAGGAATAATGGAAGTAAAACAGAAATAAAGAAGTTTTAAAAGATATGGACTTCTAATTTGCATATCAGAATATTATACTAGAAGAAAAAAACATTTATAAATCGATGTAGGTTAATCCAAACACTTTATTTCTTGCTGCATGTGTGGTTAAAATGGGTTGCATGCACATATACACATGTCTTTTTCTTGCATGTGCTGCATTTGTTCAATAAGAATGCCTGACAATTGAGAATTACTTGCAGCCTTTTGTTAATTTATTATGAATTTGGTTTGACTTTTTGTGTTTTGTATTTTAAATTTGGTAAGAAAGTGAAGCCCACAGCACCTCCTTAGGATGAAAAATGCAGATGTAATTCATATAATGCTGTTTCTTTACTGGAAATGTATGTTTTTGAAGTTGACAAGTCATTAAAAACAAAAATTGGAACCATTTTCTATTCGGATCCTTCACACTTTGCCCTCCGATGGACTGGCAAACTGCCACATGGTATGCTGTCTTTGCTCCAAAGTAACAGAGAGAGGCTTCAGCAAACCTTATGATCCTGCACAAGACAAAGTAGGAGGAGAAGATGGATCCTCATTTTACCAAAAAAAAAAAAAAATCAAATTCCTTCTTAGAAGTAATAAGCTCTTCTACACGCAGTACAGCCTCTGCGGCCTAGGTGGCGACAGAATGCCAACTATTTATTGCACTAAGGTCAGGGATAATTGTCACGTTTTTGATTAATGCTGAAACTGTATTTGCAGAAGTGTTCATATATGTTTTTACATTTAATGGATCTTTTTTTTTTTTTTAATTGCAGATGTATTTTCGACAGACTAGGTGGCCATTCACCCCTGAGCCAGAGAATAAAAAATGGACAAAGATTGAAGGACTTATTTGAAGTGAACACAGAAAACACTACTGAGGCAGGCAGGTCGCTTCCAGGCAGTTAGAATTGCTCTTCCCACTTATTTCTTTTGATGTCTGCATGTGGGGAAATGAGAGTCACTGACAGAGGGGGCTGCTACTTCAGTTGAATTCTTTTAGACACAATTAATGTCGCTCTCTATTCAGAGGTTTATCCCATATTAAGGCAAGCAGGTTCATGGCTTTGAGCATACAACTGAATGAAATGACAGGGCAGGCAAAATTAAAGCACATGAAAAGACGAGGGGAATGGATCAGTAATAACCTCCATGATGGCTTTATGTCGTGGTTTTGCTGTATTCTGAAGTCTCAACTAACAGAGTTTTAAGTCTTCACTGGGATGTGAAATATAGACAATGCATCCATTATCTATGAGGTTCATTTCCATATGTGCAGGGCCCATCTTTTATTTTTTAAACCCCAGAGGAGAGAGCTACATCCTTTGCTGAGATACCATAAAACATACTGACTTTAAAAATGCAATATTTTTTGGGGGGTAACCTCTTTCTCCCTTTTTTTTTTTTATTTTCTTCAAAAAGTCTTGGATTTATAAACACATGCTGTTTATTTAGCCTTATTAACTATGTTTTCCGGTGCAGAGCTGAGGGGAGTATAGTATAGCAGGAAATTGGAAGATTTTATTCAGTTGTTTGATGCAATCCTCTCTTTTGTAAGGTACCAACTGAGCTGTGAGAGAAAACCACTCGGCTGTCACTCAGCTGATCCTGGGATGTTTTCTGTGAATAAGCTTATACCCACTGACTATTTGAGAAGTAGACTGAGTGAGTCTGATGTCACCCATTAAAAAAAAAGATTTTCTTCTGGCTCAAACCAAATGAAGTCAATTCAGTCACCAATTTTTTTTTTCCTGTTATGGATGCAGCCATATTGGTGCCAGATGTTAAGAAGCAGTAATTGGTTTATATGACAACCACTCTCACCAATCAGGTGTGAGCTTGTTTGAAGGCCACGCCCCTACCACTTGAAAGCAGGCTACAGAAAATGTGTCAAATGTGTTAAATGTTGGATGTGAGGGCCAGCAGGCACCGCCTACTTTTATTGAGGTATCTGGTCCGTTTATTACTTGAATAACTTGCACTACAGAAAAAAACAATGAAAAAAGAGGATAATCAAGAACACGTTAAAAAATATATCAGAGCAGGAGTGGTTATTCTGACCAATGGAATGAATGAGTTATAGCTGCTTGTTTCTCCATAGAAGTCTATGGGATTTTGGCTTCTTGGAGCTTGCAGGCACTTCCTTGTTTGGAACACCAGGGGTGATTTGACCCTAACACTGCTTTGTGGTTTGACTCTTGAAAATTATAACAAGTGATCAATTTTCTAAAATTCAGCTCAGGTTGTTTAACTCATTTTACAAGGTGTATCATTAGCTTCTCTGTGATAGAAATCAGCCGTCCACATTATGTTTGTGCTTCACTAATGCGCATGAATCAGCTTGTAGATAAATCTTCTTGGTGTGTCCTAACGTACGGGGATGTCTTCAGCTTCGACACTTCAGTAACTTAGAGTTTTAAAGGAGCAAGTAGAAACGTCAAAGAAAAAGCACACAGCAGCATTGAAGAATAATTTAAAGACATTTTAATCTTCCTGAATGTTTTTATTTTTGTCTAAACAGGACTTTTATTTGCAAAAAATAAACACACCTTAATATCAGCACATAAAGGCTGTAGGATTGAGGTCTCTCAGACATCTGCACGACTGTGTAGATTGCTGTTCAGAAAGACTGAGAAGCTTTTGGTAACTGTAAACATGCCAGAACCCACATGGGATTGCTAAGGCAACATGAATGGGCATGTGAAATTGTAGATTGGTGCAGGAAAGCATGTGGAGGTGCCACGTTCACCTCCTCACATATGGTGTAACTAATTCAAACTACAGGAAAATATGACTGTGGTTAAGAACAAGGAGTCACAGGGCCAGTTTGTGCAGCCCTGATCCACCAGCATATAATGGAGTTGGCCTCCACCTTCTCCTTATCTGAACTTCACCTCTCTTATCAAGTATAGGGGAAATGCTGTAGTGCTATAGGATTTCTGCCACAGAGCCTCCCCGAGAAGCGAGCTGACTGGATTTGATTTTCAGTAGGATTGCATGTCTTTACTGTCACATCCCTTCCCCATCTCACATGCTTTGGTGGACACAATTTTCCGCTGGGGTGGCAACCACACTGACGGCTTGGTTTTTTACGCTGCAGCAGAGTCACACTGGGTGGCCGGTTATCAGTGCGTTTACCATTCCAGACCCCCTGTGGCTGACCTGCTCAAAGAGGGCTTTTTTTCCTGTGACTAACGGACACGCTCCACTGCCACACTGGCATTCACCACCTTGAGAATTACAGGAAGTTTAGAAGGTTGTCAAAAGTCAAAGAAGATTCTTTTCATACTTGGGATGGGCACAAGTATATTCATGATCTGCAGTCCAACACAGCTGAGACGAGCTGCTGCGCCCGCTGCTCTTCCACTGAGCACGATAAAGATCAGTCGAGGATAATTATTTCTAATGGAGCCAGAAGAAGAGGTGGTGGTGTTCTTTTTAGCGAGTTGGATTGTGTGTACTTCTGGTACCTGGAGTGTTTGGCTTGACCTTTTTGTCTTTGAGATTAAATTGACTACCAATAAATGGACTGGCAACTTCCTTCATTAAGTTTAGCCTTTGTATTACGAATCAGACTGGCAGTTTCAAGTGTAAAGGGAACATAAAAATGTATTTGACATTTACTTTGGAGTATAACCCTTTGACATGTAGCGTCTTGTTTCCAGTCACACAGAGCTTTGAGTTTAAATGCTGTTTGGCCAATGTATTATTTATTTTTTGGGGTGGACAATCCAACCAGACTGATTTGTTTGAGGCAAGTATATAACATTTAAAAAGCATTTAAAAATGAAATAAATTGATCACATGGTTCTAAAAAAATACTATTTGGATTGAGGCATGTTAGGATTATTTTTAGTGTAACGTAAAAGCAACCAAGGGCCACCACAGCGGATAATACACGTGATGGTAGCAGTCGGTGATCAAGCCATCATTACAGTTCAAAGTGTGGAAACACTTTGAGTTTTGGTAAGGCATGTGACCATACTTTGTGGTACAATGTTTAAATAATGTTCTCTTTTTTTTAAATTTTTGTCAGCATTCTGCCTAAAGTTAATTGATGAAGTATTTGGTTAACAGAATCAAACGTCATAAATGAAGACTCCTCAGTCATCAACTCAAGTTTGTTCTGTCTGTTCTAGTTGAAACTCAGGCAGTTATAAATCTATAAGGCAAATATCATAGCCAGATGAATAGATCTGTGTCTTCTGCGTATAAGTGAATATAAAACTGCCATTAATGACTCAAGTCAGTAGAGAATTTTATTGGGCCTCTACCATGCAAAACCACCTTTTTTGAGCTTTTAGGTGTATTATATTGAAATGGGTGATGCCCACAAGCAGTGGTAGGCGGGGCCTCAGAGATCGAGACGTCTTACTTCCGAGTAGGAAAAAAACTTGTGAAAAAAAACTCATAGTTCATTAAAAAAATGTGTTTCTTTAGTGTGCCAAAGGTAATATATTATCATATATTTGGATATAGTTTACTCTGAAAGGCTTTAGGACAGCATTACATTGGCCCTTCAAACTGATTTGATTGAAATCATTGATCAAAAACTCAAAACACAAAGGACTGAAACCCGTGGTTCACCTTAATCTGAGTTTTTAAATCTGACATCTTCATCTAAATAGAAACACACTTGAATCTAAAATTGAAAATGAATGAAATATTTTGCTATTTTAAAGTTACATTTTTCCAAGTTCCTATAATTGTATTTTAATTTGAGTGGCATAAACCCTGTCTTATAAACTCATGAGGTTTTCCTTTATGAGGGTTTGGCTCTCGGGAGAGTCTTGCTGAGCGTGCCTTGTGTTTTTGCTATCTCTGGTCTAGGTTAATGACCTCCTGTCAAAAATGAATTACTCGAACAGTCTCAAGTGTCACACAAAAAATAATGGAGGGATTTTACAGAATTAGAAACAGATGTCTAGAAGGACAACTAAGACAAACAAATGAGGATTATCAATCTATGACAGAGAAACTGATAAGAAATAATATGTTTTCATCAACTCCTGTTATTTATATGCATTTTTTTGGTGTTATAAATATTTTTATCAGAAAAGTTATGCATAAATAAAATTCTACCTTCTTACTGCTGTTATTCCACAAAGACATATTACGATTTCAGTTCATTAAAAATAAAATCTGCTCATGCTTTTTGATTTAAATGTTTTATATTTCTTCGAGATGGTCAAGCATCAGTGACTGCTGTTGTGACTGCGGGCTAATTGTTCTTTTCAGCCGTGATCAGCACTTTATCTTTAATCAGGTCATAGTTTTCCTTTCAAGTCGTTGTTTAAAAGCAATAAAGGGAACGGCTGCTAACAAATTAATATCCGTTTGTGCTTTCACTTCTCATTCCTAAAATTAAACACTTTTACAGCCTTTTCTTTGTGTCCTTTACCTGAAAACACAGTTGAATGAAAGTGAAGCTTCGACCTTCACCTTAAACTGTGTCACTATTGCCGACTGAGTGACAAGTGGTGAGAAGTTTGAAATATTATTCTGCGAGTATAATTGAACAACGGCGTTTGCTCCTAATGCTGTGTTTTAGTTGAAACAAGCAGAAACCCAAACACTTTAGAAAACAAATGAGTGTGTCAAGCATTTGACTCAACTGCAGGTGCTCCTTCATAACACTCCACATCAAAAGCGCGCAATTTATTCACTCTCCGCTTCTGATTTCTGAAGAGGCCTCAACACCCACCTTTTGCTGTTACAGTGGGTGGGTGAACGCTGCTTCTGCTGCTGCAAGCTTCAGTTGAGTTAGGCAAAACAGAGGTAAATCTGCACAGGAGGACAAACATTTCCTAAGTGTTGCCAAACTAGTACACAAGTTTCACAGACTTTTTTTTTTCACAGACTCAGACAAACTCATACAGTTGGTTTAGGGAATGAATGGAAAGACTGATAGATTAAAACGTGCTTGAATCTCCTGAAGGTGTCTTCCTCTTCCATATTGTTTTTCATGATGGAATGAAGGTCTGTCTCTTTGGTGTGATCAAAGAATTGATTCAACATTTTATTTTTTTATGACTAAAAGTATGCATCTCAATGTCTCTTCCCAGCTGAGAAAGCAAATCTTATTTAAATGGGTAAAAGAGTAAAACACAGATGTCCTACAAAGGTAACAGACGCCGAATGGGCTGGTCTGAACCAGGCTCAAACCTGCTCTTCTTTTGTGTGAGACAAAATGATGTGACTTGCATCACCTTTGTGACCCTAAAGCGGAACAAAAAGAGCTGAATGGTTTTAAAAAAGGAAAAGCAGAATTGTCACAATTATTTCTTGAAACTCTTAAATCAGTCATTTTGACTGCTTTCAACATTTTCAACTTTATAACTTGGTTAAAAAAAATCTATGGACCAATTAAACCCTAAATGTGTGTATATTTTATTCTAGCATTGTTTTATCATAAAAAAACTTCATAACACAATGGAGATCTGAGTATTATTATTATTATTTCAAATGACCATAAAGGATAAAACGCTATGTACATATATGTACAAGTGGTCCAGGGTCCACTTGGATGTATTCAGAATGAAAATTTCAGTTTAAGCGGACTAAATGTGTCCGATCTGAATACACCCACACATACTGTCAAATCTTTTCTATGTAATTCAAATTCCGTACAAATATTGTCATTGTGGAATTCTGGTAGAGCAAGTGTTAAGTTAACTTTTTTGTACAAGAGTTTAGTTGCAGTTCATTGCCCTGTCTGATATTTCAAACTGTGACCGAATGTTTGATTCTCTTAAGTTTCGACCCCATCCAGCTGTCTCATTGGGGTGGATTTCAATTCAAATACAGAGGTGGGACTGAAAGCTGGTGCTGGAAAATCAGGTGCCGTTTGTTTGTTGGAGTGTTCATCTGGATCAGCCGTCGTTTTAATTGCCCCCACAGAGCTTAACTATGATCTGCAGCAGTTGGTTTCACATACATTTGGGTCACACATTGTACTTCTGTTTCACACAAGACATATAAATACCTGCTTTCCACCATTTGTTATAGAATAGAATAGGAGAGGGAGAGAGAGAGAGAGTTTTTTTTTAAGGATATGAGTTATAAAAAAATAGATTCCTGATTATTTTACACCAACTTATACTTGAATTTGCGTTATCATTTTGTACTTTTTCTTTATTTAAATAATTGAGCCTGTTGTCTGCTGGATCTCCACTTGGACCAGAAAGGCAAAGCTGCAGATTTGAGTCACGGGTTTTTGCTCGGTGCCAGACTGAAATGATGACTTTATTTATGCAGTAATTAGTGATTTTATATCACTGCATACACACGGCTCCACTTGAACTTTAACATGGTTACCTTGCGTTGATCTGAATATTCCTAACACTGCACGATACACTCCTGCAAAGGGATTCCGCTATCAGTTAATGGAAAGAATCATCGAACAGAATATCCTGATTTTACCTTGTGAATCTTAAATATAATACTTACTATATTATGCATGAAATCTAAGTGCACAGTATATTCAATTAAAAGCTTGAAGAGCAACAAATAAAACAAAAAATAAATCTCACTAATGCTATGATCACAAATAAAAAGCAGAATCTTCTGGATTTGATGCCACACTAAAAAAAAATAATAATAAAAAAAATGTTTTTTGTGGTCATGAATGATGGTGGCAGTAAGGTGGCGTCATCCCCGCCTGTTACTGAACAGCCACCATGCGACCACAAAATGTGCCCGGGCAGCCACAGACCATGTTAACTTTTAGAGAAGAATTGTCCGTCTGTGTAAAATTTTTGCTTTTTCTTACAACCTCAGCGGTCACCTGCCAGTTTGCTGAAAAACTTGCGTCTAGGTCACCGCGCAATGGCTTTTAGGGATATGTGACAGTAGTCTAAGCTGTTTGTCATGAGAACTGGAGCTGTTCAAAAATGTCGAGATCCACTAAAGCCAGAACGTTTCACAAATTCCTTCACAGAGAGCATCTTTTCATTATGCAGAATCCAGAAAAAACTTCAAAGAACTAGTATAGTGACTTTTTTTGCTTTATGTGAAGCAGTATTAAACCTCTTGTGCTGTTAGTCCTTTGTGTAATGACAAAGGGTGCTGCTAAGGCATGACATTTAAGATGACTTTTTTGTGTATTTTCTTCTTTCTGATTTTTTTTGCTGAAGTATTATTTACCAACTTTCAGTTTTTACACCATTTCAGCATATGGACACGGTTTCTCAAAACACTAAAATGCTCAGCATCAGTCTTCTAAAATCACCAGTTTGACACAAGCGTTTCCATTTCCACCTCACTGTGGGTAAAGGAGCAAAGAAGACGTACAAAAAAGGCAAGGAAAAAAACACATCCTGGACAACTTCAGTGTCAGGGTAATGATGCTAGAACATGGAAAAGTTGGAGGTTTTGAAGCAAAGATAAAGGTTTTTGGAACCAGAGGGGCAGAAGTACAGAGTGTCTCTCTGCGCTCATGCGTAGACTGCGGGTGGACAGGGTTGCTGAGTTGCTGCATTGAAATGGGTCCTGACAGAGCAATTTTATGCGTGGAGATTTACCTGGGATGAGAGTGAATGACCCTTTCCACTTACCATGAATATTTATCTAGCAAGAAAGTTCACAGGCGTCTGCGCGGAATGACAAATTGTTGTATTCAAAGCTGAGATCTATATGCTGTTCCCATATTCCCACCTGCAGCTGTCTCTCATCTAACCAAAGGTCCTATTTTTATCTCTTTTTTTATGGACTGGGAACATTAGGACAGTCGATTTACCCAAGAGAGCCAAAATAAATGAATAGACCCAAATCTCTTTTTAGTGCACACACCATGAAGAAAGTCTTCAGTTCACCGGTAGATTAGATCAATCAACAAACACAGTTCTTGTATTCTGTTTTTTTTAGGTTGACGTAATTTAAAATGAATCCCATTTAGTGTATATCCTACGTCATAAATACGATCTTTTTGAAACTGCTTTTTTTTCATCTGCTCCTGATTCACGATTTAAAGAAAGAAATACTCAGAAAAGCTATTTTAAGCTGATTTTTTTTTTTTAAATATATTTCCCCCGTCACAAAAAAAAAAATGCCACAAGAACATGTTAAAAACATCATTTTCATTGGAGTTGATTATTTTTTTTTAAACAGCCATTCCTGTTTAGTTGTGTCCCAAATTGTGTTTTATCTGGCATGAAAGCAGATGTAAATCTGCTTTTGTTCAAAATCATATGGGATGGAATATTATAATCTTCTGTAAAATCACTCAACTTTATTCATAAAAAGATAAAATAGGCCAATGTTTTCATTTAAATAAAAACAATGCACCTTGACATTTTAGCCTTTTGTGCTATTTTGCTGTATATTTTTTAAAATAGTAATAAATGTTGTCTGACCCATCAAGTCTTGTGGATCTGAAGATTTGTGGATCACACAAAAATGTCTAAATATGCTGAATAAAGAGGAGATATAGCAAACAAACAGTACATTTGAAGCTATGGCAGGGAATTTAAGCTGTAAAGTTTGGCTTTAAAGACGCATCTGCTTTTGTGGGTGTAATTGAGGGTGAGGGCAATGCAAGTGTTGCAGCAGGTTCCAATGCAAATCAGTCTGCTGCTGTTTTTAGACAGAAAACTTTCAAACTGAGGGAAATAAACATTTTGAGCAACAGTGTTTTATCAGTTTAAGCAAGAATTGTTATAAGGATGTTCAGCTTTAAGTAAGACTTTTATTAAAGGCTGCCTATTATCAAGGTGCAAAACAGTCCAACAATAAGGCCCTCAATGACATATTAAAGAGATATAGATACTTTTAATTTTGTCTTTATGATTCACCATTTTCGCACGCAGAAGTTTACTTCTCATTATACTTCTTGATTTTGAATGTTTTATGAGTTGCTGGACAGTTTCGATGTCACATAAGGATTTTATAGACTTCTACATTGATGACCAGTTTAATTTCCCTGCAGACTTTACCACTATTATCCAACGTAGGAGACCCATATCCCAGAATTGAATGGTTGGATGGTTCACAGAAGATCACATGTCCCGTATGACTGTATAAAGGCAAGCCCAGAGTCGTTCGGACAGAATAAAAATGTCTTGTACATGATTTTCATGAACAAATATGACTCTATAGCGGGAATTGAAACACTTTCTGCTGTCATAATCTCTGTTCGCTTGAGTAGCTGTCTGTGTGCTCTCTAAACACTCCTTTTATTATCACATTATTGGACATGACTGCAGAGATTTGGAGAGAGATTTGGATTTAGGCTGGATCATCTGTCGGTATTCAGGCATTAGCTCTGGCATTAGCCTGGGCATTGCAGGCTGGCTGACGGCTGAAGGCTTGAAGGCACAACTTCTAAAGAAAAGGGATTGAGAAAAACCTCTTCCAGCCTTTTATTTAAATATTTTCACCGGCACAGCTTTTTGAATTTAACATTGCATTAAACAAAACAGCCTTTTATCTCATTTGACGAACAGTTTGATCCAAATATCATCTGACTTAAAGTTCTCATGACAAAATGTATTATCTCATGACAAAATAAATGTAGAAATTATACAATGTATTTGTATAAGAAAACAAAAAATGCTCCACGGTGCAGAAAATAGCAGGTGCTCAATACCTCTGATTCAGGAGGAAGATCTGTAACAATTTCAAGTCCCACTCCAGTCATATTTTGATCTATTTTCAAAGTGTTCCAAGTGGCCTTTTAACTATGATGATCATGTTTTTGACCAAAATATGAAAAATACCTGTGTCTTTTCGTAGGACATCGTTTCTGGACAGCAACTGGAGTTTATTAGAAATTCACTCTGTGAGTAATGGGTGGGAGCATTGGCGTGGAGTGAACCTTACTTCATTTCCCATCATCCCTACACACTCTCTCACTAGCTCACAGCCCCAACCTGACATTAGCGGTGTAAAAAAAATATTGAGCAATATTGGAGCCATCCAGCTCAGTTTGAGTCACATGCCAGCTCAGACGAGGAAAACAAAGACACACATGGATCTATTTGTCTACAAGTGGATGCATCAGAACTGAGCGACACAGGGAGCTTCGGCCTCCTAGTTGTAAATTTTACTTGACAAATACTACCTTTTCAAATGACAGTTTTTCATCTGCTCCTGATTTACAACAATTTAAGGAAGGAAATACTCAGATACTCATTTATAATATTGATTTTCTTAATATGTCCAAAAACATTATCTTCATTGGAGTGGGTCTGTAAAGCAAAGCATCGTTCTCATTCTTTCTATAAATTCCATCTTTTTGCAGGTAAAAAAGAAAGGACTAGAGCATTTGGTTGCAATGGTGTGTGAATGTTTTTCTGCATGAGTGGGTGGGTGGTTACATTTGTTGGCTGCCATGCAAATGCTTTATAGAGTTGTGTGTTTGTAATTGTGGAAAGTGTGGAAGGGGAGCGGCTTAAGGCAACATATTTTATCCACTTGAATCAGTGTCTGGATGGAGAGAATGGGCTTTGAAGCTATGATTGGAAGGAATTAGGACTTGCCTTCAGTAGCTGGTGGTGGCAGACAACTGGGGGGTAAACAGGGGAGTTGAGTTTTCATAGAAAAGCACAGGGATCAGGTTGGTCCTCTCTCGTTGTTGTCCCATTTGTACATTGATCACAAGCAGGAATCGGATGGCTCTTGCTCTATATTTTGTTCTATAAGCTTTCTGGACGTGTTGAACCAATGTCTGCACGGTTTTGCACTTCTCTGAGATGTGCTCTGCAGAAGCATTTGAAAATGTGAAACAAAAGTCTGATGTGCATGAGGGAGAGGATGACTAACCCCCTCCCTCAAACACAGACATCTCCCCATCTAACCCTCCCAACTCTCCCAAACAAATGCACTACAGAGCTCTCTGTCCTCTCTGCATAATCTGCATCACTGAACTTCAAAGTAGCAGCAAATAATGCTATTAGACTGTCCAAGGCAACTTTAGTATGAACAGAATGAGGAAAGTAGGATACAATTATGATGTAAAAATAGAGATTTCACAGCCATGGTGAGTGCATCCAGAAACAGACAAATGGTGCAATTCGCTTTGGTTGGTTGTTTGATCGGATGTTCCTGCAGGTCTACCGATACCTGTTCTTCCTGATGAGTGGGTGTTGAGAGGATTAAAGAAACGAGAAAAAGTCTTTCCCATGCATCACTAGTGCATAAACTTGGCAGCAATATCACTCCAAGCTCATTCCAGCAGTGACCCACCGTGATTCATCTGAAGCTATACTGTATTTTAAACATCACTAGCAGTTTACAGATCTAGTAGTAAATGCTGCAAATTATTATTAGGCAGCGTATTCATAAAATTATGGAAAGGTCACCATGAGAATCACAGCATTTTTTTAAACAAGATACAATGAAGTCTTCTGCAGATTTATTTCTAGTGCCCTTGTTAAATGATCCAACTCATCCTCCTGCTCTTGTCATATATTGTCATATATTTTAGTTTTTCAAAAAAACACTTCTTAACAAGACTAGTCCACTGAGTTTAAGGTAGTTAGATCTGACTCAATGAAGATTTGGGTGAAAGTGCATGAAAAATGAAGTTTAAAGTCCCACTCTGATCAGCTTTTGATTTATTGTCAGTGTTTCCAGTGGTCTTTTAATTATGATGATGTCATTTTCAGTAAAACAAAAAAAACCTGTTGTTTTCTAGGACAGTGTTTTTCAACTTTTTTTGAGCAAAGATACACATTTTCCTTGACAAAAATCCAACAATGTATTGATGCACGATCATTTTTGTTATAATTGAGGCAGAAAAAGCTGGATGTTGCAGCTGTTTTTTGTAAATGTTGTAATAAAAGTTGTGATCTTTTTCAATAATGACTTTCAACTAAATTAGTTGAAAGTTTGCCCAGGTAGTTGTTTTTCCCTCCAGTTTTTTTAATATGCAATTTGATGAAACCTCACCAAAAAGCAAATAAAACAATGACCTATTCCTTCCAAACAGTGATTTATTTTTAAATATTTTTAAATGTTTATGCCAGAGCAACTGCAATTGTTTTGCAAAATTATAAGATCACGACATGTTTGATACATTTTACATAAAAAGACCATCATTGTATTCGTGTTTAATTGTAGGTACACAAAAAGTGAACATTGAAGTTTTATTTGTTTTTTTTTTGTCTTGATCAAAAATGCAACTTTACCAAAATGTTTTATTTCTTTTTGAGTGAATACATAGTTTCAAATCAGTTTAAATATGTTTGTTGGTCATTTAACCCTAACCCTCATCCTGTTTCTTTTATTTTGTTGTTACTTTAAATTTTGTTACTTGAAAGTGACTGAAGTCTGAAACCGAATTTGTCCTTCAATGCAAACAATTCTAGAAAACTGTTTCAGTTGGAAAGATGACTTGGACCAAACACTGGGGTGTCTGGCTGTTTAAAATAAATACAAACCTTGATGGAGAGCTAAACTGTTTACCTCTGATTTCATCCAGATTGGAAAACTGTTGAGCAGACTGATGTGTCGGTTCATTGTGCTTCAAGACAGTTAACAGAGAAGCATTATTGTTGCACAGAGAGGCTGTCACTTTAACCCAATGCATCATGGGAGATGTAGTGCAAAACTGACGCAGATGCCGGACTGACTCATGTCTCTGAGCTTCATTATTTCTGTACTTTTTACACCGCTAAACATGAGCTTTAGCTGTCATTTTTGTTGGAACTGAGACTTTATGGTTTTATCTGAATTCCTTCACAACACTATAAAGTGCACAATATAGTGTGTTCACCATTTTGTAGTGCTTAAGAGATGGTCCAAAGCTACAATTCCCAAATCGAGTGCCCTAGAAATTTCCCAGAATTTTCCATGAAAAACCAGTGTGCATCGACACTCACTAGATTGGGGATTATGGACCACAATGCTTTGCATTTGAACAATTTCAGAGAAAAAAAAAGTATTTAAATGCAGGGCTCTAAATGAACTTTTTTGGTTACTAGCCTGGGTGGGCAGTAACATCCACAGTCTACCAGCCAAATCTGGACTCTACAAGCCAAACATTTCTTACGAAAAATAATTTGTGTATTTCAAAGCAAAACAGTTATCCCAAATCTCATTGTGAAACATAATAGAGTGATTTGATTAAAAACAAACTGTTTTTGTGAATATATTTTTTTTTACCGAGTATTAAATAAAACATTAGAAACCAAACCAAATATCACCTAAGATTAATCCAAAAAGTATGTATTGTTGACAGTTTTGTGCAACACCAATACTAAAAAGTCTCTCAATAATGTATACACGCATTATAAAACAAATGAGCTTTTATTTTTATGTTAATATAACAAAAAGCTCAGTTGTTTTCCTGCCTTTCTCATTCTGTCTGCTCAGCCCAGCTTGACATCCGATCTGAACACTAAATAAATGAGACAATTGATACATTTATAACCAAACAAATAGAAAAGGAGGAAATGTAGTAATAATGTCAAGTTTGTAAAAAAAAAAAAAAAAAAAAGCTTTATATTATTAAGATACATTGAGTAAACTAAGAGGACAATCAAACCCACTTCACATGCGATTGCGTCATCGCTGTGCGGCAGAGCTCGCTGCCTCGCGCTGAAATTGAACAAGAAATACTCAAAATACAGCATTTTTCAGGATAATAATGATTAGAATCAAACATATAAACTGCATTTATGGAACCCCCGACCACACCTTTCTGATTGAAATGTTTCAAAAAAAGAACTACAAGTTGCCAAATGATCCCAAAATCAGCCCCAAATATGTCCACCCGCCTAAAGCATTTTGTTTTTGCCTGCGAAGTCAGAAAGAAACAACCCAAATGAGCTCAAAACTGCCCAATCTGGCAACACTGCCTCTGCTCCTAACTTGTGAGACTCCAGACTTGCTCTTTACTGGAATATACCATTGCTGCAGATGGACGGGAAGGACGAAACACTTTTACATGAAATGTCTTATGCCTTTCATTGATTTATGGTGTTTTTATGGCAGAGTCAAATAAGGATAATGATAATATTTATTTCAGATGCTTTTATTAAGTGTTCAGGTTGTTGGGGGCCCCAGGCAATCAGGCAGCCTACCTTTGCCTAATGATAAGTCTGCTTCTGATTGCTGGTGACTTTGGAAGGCTAAAGATGAAATATGATTTATAATCTTTTTGTGTTATTTGCCTCTGCCTGTTTTCTATCACTAAGAAGGCCTGTCAGCTAACGCACCACCCAGGCTTTACTGCAGTGCAGAACGGAAGAGAGGAACCAGAGTCAGTATTCATGAAATTGAAAGCAATAAGCTTGAATTGAAAAAAAAAAGGCAGAAAACAATGAAAATGTTCCGATATTGTACGTGCGTCCTCATGCTTTTGTTTCAACGTCTGCCTCTTGCCAAAGAGAACTGTAAATGACTAAGCAATCAGTGTTTTGTCTCAATAGCACACCCATGCCACCCTTTGTCATGTTTTGATTATTGCTTGGCTGCTGTACATTCACTGTCATGGTCTTTCCCTGAGTCTTGCTGCTCGACTAAGTCGCATGCTGGTGGAAAAAGAAATCTAGCTTATGAAGACAAACACAGACTAACATGAATGCAAGATGAGCCTGAGGCAGTGACACTTCCTGGAGCAGCAAAGCGAATGCTTTTGTGTCTCTGGCTGCAACTGTTTGAGCTCGTCTTCCTGTGTGTCACGGAGAGCACCACGCACACATTTGTGCGGCCCTTTCTAGGTGGGCAAAAGCGGGCTGACGGAAATGTGAGTGATCATAAGCCCTCGGGCTCGATCACTTAACATTTGCTGTGTTCTCAGCATGTGAAAATCACAGCAGTGTGTGTATGCGCCTGCACTGAGATAGATGATGCGTCTTTATATCACGGGCAGAATGCTAAGGAGAGAATGACCTTCAAATGGGAGCATAAAGCGTCTGTGGTTTTCCTGAGTTTATTTTTCTGTCCGTTTCCCTGAAAAGGTCATCTGAGGCGAGGATGGCAGCCCAGGTGGAGGTGATGGAGGAAAGTTGAGATGGTGGAGAGGAAAAGCAAGAAGAGCAATGGCAGCAAACGAGATGATTAAATGCTTCACGAAAAGGGTTGGCATGAGAAAAAAGACAGGCTAAGTGAATGTTGAATAATGCTTAAAGGCATTCACAAAGTCTGCTCGCTATGAGAGACAGGTAGATAAATAGACTAAGATATCATGCTGTCAGAAAATTAACAAGTCTGGAGCCAAGAAGGAGAATGAAGCGTAAATACATTCAAAAATAATATTTTAAGCTGCTCAGAAGTGCACAAATCATTGTAAAAAGTCTCTTAATATTAGCTTCTAAATGTATTTGTAAACTTGCAATTACAAAGACTCTCCGCTAAGTGAAGATAATAAAAGCATTGAAATGATGGAGAGCCTGTTAGAAATGAAAAGAAAACAACGACATAACAGCTGCTGATCAGATTAAAGGAGAATTAAAACAAAATGACTGCACTAAATTAGATATAATGACAGTTGGATCTGAAATGAAGACAAATAACTCTCACTTGTGTTTCGGCTGATGGAAAAAAAAAAGACTTCCACTCACACCGACTGCTCATTAGCTCTCGTGTTTGGTTGCATTTCTCTCCACCCCATTTCATCACCCCTCCATTATGATTTATTATTTCCCCCTTGTGGGCCCATAGACCTTGTCAGTATTTCCTTCCTTCTCATGGCTCCTCTGGGACGATAAAACTACACACTCCGATGCTGCGCGTCTCCTGAGAGCACAGGCGAGCAGAAAATTACAGGGTGGAGATGAACCTCTCCAACCACAATAGTTTTTGGAGCCCCACATCATCGCACCTTGCCTGTGCAGCTTCCGTTCATTATTCCTGCTTCTGGTCAGTACAACTGACCCCTGCTGCCTCGTAGGAAAGCTTTAGTTGTGCACCCTCTCTGTCCAGACAATTTCACAGAAATGTGTCTGACAAGGTGAGAGCACGGGCGCAAGTTTCCCAGATGCCGGCACAAAATAGAAAAAAATGGTTCAAATGGATGTTTGTTGACTATTTTTCCATCTGTTTGTTTCATTCATCCATTACCCACACCGGCTTCATCCTAAGCAGGGTGAGGTGGGTTCTTTAGGACCTTTCTAGGTGTCTTTCACAGTGGCCTTGAAGCCCAAATCTCATCAACACATAACTCAATGCAAAAACATATGAAAGAGCACAATTTAAAAAAAACAAAAAAACCCAAACATATTTTAGAAACCAAAACAAAGTAAAAAAAAAATGAAACAAAAGGAAAAATCATTTCCAGAAATCAAAATGAAGTGTTAAATACTTTGGGTAGGTATTATGGGACATGACTGGTTGGATGATAATGTTTAGCCTTTCAACAGTTATTTAACATAACATTCATTAAAGTTCTGCTGCAATCATTTTTGTATTTCTTTTCAAAGCGTTCCCAGTGATTTTTTAAATCATAATTATGCCCTTTTTAGCCAAAATAATAACATAAAGCTTTTGTTTTCTTGTACATAGTTTTTGCAGAACGGCAGGAGTTCATTAGAAATTCCCCTCTCAGTTCTGGGTGGGACTGTTGATTTCTAAAATGCCATGTTGTTGTTGTTGTTGTTGTTGTTTTGTTATTTGTTTTGCTTTTTTAGTTGTCGTTGTGATCTTTAATATATTTTTACATTGAGTGATTTGTTGATGTGGTCTGCACTTCAGGGCCACTGTAGTCTTTGGACAAAGGCATGAAAACACAGTTAAAGAACCCAGCAGGGATTTGAACCGGAAACCTGCTCAGACAATGATGCTAATCACTAAACCCCTCTGTGCCGTCATTTCACTCATTTTAATCCTTTTAGCAACAGCTATTTTAGAAAATGTGCTTTCTGTTGACACGTCAGAGGTTACAAAATATCCCAGAGTTATAATTCTGTCAAAGCATCCTATTGTTTTCAGATCTGACATTCAATTTAGAAAATTTAGTCCAATTAAAAACAATAACAACAAACAATCTTATATATTTATCTGCCTGCACGCTAACAATATGATCCATCTATATCTTTCACTTTGCAGATATATAAATGCTTTTGAAATAATATAAAATAAAACTACTGTTTTTTTTGTTTCTCGCTCTTCTAGAAATCCTTTCCTGAAGAGATTAAAGTATCCAGGAAAAAGCTGAAGCTCTTGAAGCTTTATCTTTTTTTTTTTTAAAGTTTTTTTTAAAGTTATTATTATGTATTTAATTAGGTGGATAAACTGTAGTGATGTTGCATTTGGACTGAGGAAGGAAACATGCCAAGCCAGAGTTGGCAGTCTTTTTTAATGGGGATCTCTGATCTTGGTTCTTGAGTCACTCTTCCAGTTTGGAATTGGTTGCCATTGCTAATGCAAGTGCTCCCAATAGCACTAGCAATTCTGTTGGCACCACACTCAACATCTTTTCTACTTGTTCCCTCACCCCACTGGTATGTTTCAAAATTTGAAGATACTTCTTTAGATGAGAAAGCCACTCAAATTGCAAAGAGTGTTTCACGGAACATTCAGCACCAAAAGACTCCAGGCAAAGTGGAAGGAAGAAGACTGTGGACTGAAGAGCGTGAAAGCTGCTACCCATGATAAAACTGTCAAAATTCTGGCGTGTAAGTGAAAGAAAACCTGCAAAAAGTTCACCTTTTCCTGCTTGTTTGGCAGCAGAGGAAGAAGAAAGAGAGCATTGTAGATGAACTGACTGTGACTGAAATCGACCAGTCCTTTCAGGCACCTTTTGAGCTTTTTTAATTGCACCCAGTGGTCTTTTAGTTATGATTATTCTGTTTTTAGCCAAAATAATAATAAAAAACCTGTTGTTTTCTAGGACATAGTTTCTGCAGAGTGACAGAAGTTCATTAGAAATTCATCTCTGAATTGCATGCGGGACTGTTGGCATGGAGTAAGCTCAGACGAGGAAAACGGACGTACATGGATCTATTTGTCTATAAGTGGATGCATCAGAATGCAGTGGAGCACAGATACTCTCTTTTTTAAATGGTTTAAATGTCTGCTCCTGATTCACAACGATCTGAAGAAAGAAATATTCAGAAATGCATTTTTAATCTGAATTTTCTGAATATATGTCCTCCATCATCAGAGAAATGCCACAAGAGCACATTCAAAACTCCCAAAACACCATTTTCATTGGTTTGGGACTTTAAATTCAATTATTTTTAAAAGACAAAAAAAAAAGATCCCCGTGTTGCTATTGTTAATTTTATGATAGTACATTAACATTTGTCCCGACAAAGCCTTTTTTCTCTCCTCTCAACTATCTGTGGTCTTCCCTCCTGGCGGCAGCGGCCAAGCAGGAGGCAGCGCTCGCTTTTTCTTAAATGGACTAACGCTCTAATGGAAGTGGCTGAGTTCGGTGAGGGTGTATGAGAGAGGCTTGTGACTGATGGAATTAGCCATCATGGCGACAGGGTAAGAGGGACTGAATGTGGGTGTTGAGCAGTGACTGATGGAGCACTTCTTTGCTCGGGGGGAAAGAATAGATGCGAAAATGTGATTGATAAAGCAAACACTTGCCATCAAGGCTAGAAATAACAGAGGGGATGGAAAGAACAAGGGCTAGCTGGAGGGTCTTCAGGAAAGAAATGAGATGGTTTGATGTTGAAGAGATCCAGACAAGGGGTTTCAGAGGAAGAAAGTGAAAAAGTAGGAAAACCGGATGAGAGGAAAGGGTATGAGAGACAGCTGACAGACTGCAGGCAAACAAATGCTGATAGCTGGAAGGAAAAGGGAAAGAAAAAAAGGAGATAGTCAGTCAGTACAGGCTTGAAAAGATGTTTCAGGCTGTGCTGTGATTGGCAGACAGAGGCTACAGCTGCACTGTGATGGATAGCAGTGCTATATGGGGCCAGGGCACATTCACAAACACGAGTAATGCACTGGATGGATGGAAGAGTGTGAAAGTCCTCTGTTGTCTTAGATGGATGGAAATCCATATCTCATTTCCATAAATGACAGCAGAAAAGTATCTTCAGACAAATGCATGCAGAGGAGAAACAAGCGCCTTCCACTGCGTTTTGCTCAGTTTCATATGCTTTTCTGTTGTAAAACAATGATTCCATACGTAGGGTCTATTAAGCAGAGGTGAACCTTTTCTCACTCTAATTCATTGAGTTTGGTATTGTTCGGATTCGCTGCACAGTTATTCTTTCATCATGGCATCCTGAGGATTCTATATTTGTGCATGCCGGTTGTTCAATTTGAGCAAAAGCGAGGAGCTGAATTGAACAGAAAGGGTGCATTAGCTATGACTGGCAGATGAATAGCCAGGCTTGTTTGCAATGAAAAATGTTGGCCAACACGGCATGTTATCATTTTTCTTTATGTTTATCTTTTTCTCAACAGCCAAGACTTGAGGTTTTCTGTTTCAGGCGCTTTAAGCTGCAACAGGAATGAGATTAGGGCTTCTGCTGGGGAATTCTCACCAGATAGCTTGCATATCACTTGACTGACTTTATTGTCCCCGTGGTGATATAATCCCTGTGCACATCGGCAAACATGCGCACACTTCAGTGCTCACTGGCACAGATGCATGCACACCCACCCACATGCAAACATAAACCTTCGCACTGCCCTAAGTGAGTGAGCTCAAGCTGTTCCCCTTATCTTTCCTCCTGTTGCTTGTTTAGAATTCAGCAAGCAGACAATGCTTGATCCTGCTCTGTTCTGTTAGGGTGTTTAAATCCTACATCTCGCACGCCTAACCTCGGGGCACACTTCAACTCAATTTCACACTTGCCAGCTACCGAAATGTCCTAATTCAATTTAGCCTGTTAAAGGAAGCGGAGGCAAGTTCTCAGGGGAAAGTTTAGAACGCACATAGAGGAATGGTCCTGTCAGCTTTGGTCAGTGGCCCACAGCTGCATGGCTTCCTGAACAGATAGCCTTTCCTGCTAGGCTGGAGGTTGTGCCCTCGAATGGCCAAAGGAACTTTCTAGTTACGGCAGTCATGCTGTGGTACAAGAGTGTTGAGCATTTCAGAACATATGTTGAAACCATGCAAACATAAATGCCAAGAAACGCAAAAGCAACATTTTTTTAAATTCACGTAAGCATAAAATAAAAGCAACACTTTAAGTGACAATTTGATTTTCTGTGTTTTTTTGTTGTAAAATAAGAGAAACAACTATTTGACAAAAGTGGAAAATTAAAATAAAGTGCTCGGTGGCTCCTTTTTCTTCAGTGTGTTAAGTTGAAATTGGTCATTGAATGGGATGCTATAGAAAGTGGGCCATTGATACTTCAAAGCAATTTCTTGGAAATTACTGTGAAATTAAATAGAGATTAGTTTTTTAGGGATTTTTTTTTCAAATTAGAATCTTTGGTTAGACTTTCTCTAACATTTCAGCTCTTTTTTATTGATTTTTTTTAGTTTACTTTTTTATTGAATAAATCTGTGCTTATTTACAAGGTTAAGCAATAAACAGAAATGCAATGTTCCCAACTGCTGTATTTCTGAAAAGTGCATTTGAAGCCTAAAAAATGGTTATGAAGAAGAGGTAGTACCTTTCTAGGTTCCAATTAAAAAAAAAAAAAAAAAGCTTATTCCTATAGGTTTTGATTCTTTATGTTTAAAAAAATATATGAAAAATAAAACTCATGTTAGTATTTAGCACACAGCACTGGGGTTCAGTATACTATCTGAAGCTGTCACAAGCTCTGCTTACATCAACACTCACTGCTGAATGTAGTTACAAAAAAATATGACACCTGAGGAAACCAGTCACTCCAAACAGACGAGGAAAATCAATGTCCTTTAATTGATCTGCACAAGTATGTGGACCGATACTGCACTCACATTGTGGAGGTCATAATAAATCAGATTGGCAGCCAATAAAAAAAATATGCAAAATATTCTTAGTTTTATGTATTTAAAACAGAAAAAAAAATGTAAAAAAGTTTTTTGTATTTGCTATGAGTTTAAAAGTAATTCTATATAGCTTTAAAAACATTACAAAAACTTGATATGGTAAATGCCACATTCACACACACATTCACACACTGCCAAACACTGGCACCAAACAATAACCACCAGAGCCAACTTGGGGTTCAGTGTCTTGCCCAAGGACTCCTCGACACATGGGTGGGCAAGGCGGAAATCGAACCAGCAATCTTCCAATCAGGGTTGACGGCCCTGCCGCTGCAGCACAGGCGCACTGGTATGTTAAAAAGTGAGGGAGTTCAACTTCAAACTTTACTCTGAAAGAGCACACTCTCTGTGACTTTGATTTCTGTCACTTGTAGTATGTTTAGTCTTAAACTCCTTAGGAGCAAAAGCCACTTTAAAAAGAGACAAAACAAAAGACACATGACGACAGAAATAGAAGGGGAAAAAGTAAAAAAGAGAGAAAGAACAAAGAAAATATCTGGGAGACATAAAGACAAAGAAACCTTTTAGTCAACGACTACTGTACACTCCTGTGTAAATACATAGAATGTGACCTTTCAATCTATTTTCCTCAAACATTTTCTTTTTAAAATTCTTTGCAAGGTGGAGGTGTCTTTGACCTTCCTTTGTCTGCAGAAAACTGCAAGTTAGTAATTGGTGCAGGTCTTGTCTGAGAGGACTTGCAGGCTGGGCATTGGTAATTTTTCCCATATTGTGCTGCTGATTAGCTCAGTCAAATTCAATACAGAGTCATCCTATTTTCCTTTATAGCTGTTAGCCACTATTCTTAAGCACGTGTGATCATTGAAATGTCAAACTCAGGTGTTTTCAAAGCTGCTAACATTTGTGCACGGTGACCCTGACGTGCAAATCACATCAATAAATCACTCTACATAAAAAAACATAGAAAGGATCACAATGACAAATAAAAAAGCAAAACAAAAAGGTTATCACTAGGACATCACTAATTGGATGATGATGTATGATCACCTTTTTACCTAGAAGTTACTTGACATTGGATTATCTTCCGACAGAAGACATTTCTTTAAGCTTATGGCCACATCCACTGTTTGGTGATTGCTCTGTAAACTCTTCGCAACATCCTTCTGCTTCTCCTCTTCTGTCACACTTCTGACACCAAACCATAAAGACTCATTGACCAAACGCAAACATGCGTTCGGTCTATGGGGATATCCCACAAGTTTTTCTGGTTTCTTATTTTATTTTATTAATAACATTTTATTTTGATTTCTAGAAATTACTTTTGTTTTCCAAAATGTTGATTTTTTTTTTCTTTGTAATTTGGTTTTAATTTCTAAAATGTAATGTATATTTTACAATCATCATTTGTTTTGTATTTTTTGTTGCTGTTGAAATATGTAATATGTATTTGCACTAAGTGATTTGTTCATGTGATTTGCCCTTCAGGGCCACCGTATTTGTGGCGAGTTCAAGGAGAAATTTCTTTGCCTCACCTTTATCTGTGTAAAACTTTATATTTAATGGCCCTGACTGTCCGAAAAAAGTGCTTTCCAGTTTCATTAACGTAATTTACTGGTAAATTACTTGACCTTACGTTAACATTTTCCTCTCTCGATAGGGCCAAAAATGACCTAAAACACTAACTAATATTTTAGTAAAACAGAAAACCTGAGAATCTAGAATACAAACCTTTTTAGCCACGCAGCGAGTGAACACTTACCCACATAAATAGAAAAGAGAGTTCCAAAAAAACCTTCTGCTATTTGCACAAAACACAGCAGACTCTGAAAGCAAGGATAGCTTGCGGAGAATACCTGGCCTTGGTAAATATCTGCACTCACCTTAATGCTTTTGTAAAGTTTTCTTTCTATCATTTTTTACTGCGCTCTTGTTACATATTTTCTTTAAAAAAAGAACAATTAACATCTAAATAAATGAAATAAGGTAAACTAAACACATCCCATTTTGAGATATTCTGTTTAAATGTTCTTTATTTCAAGAGGACCTTTCTGACTCTTAGCTTAAATGCCCCGACGCAGACCCCTTTACCTGAAGTCAAGGATTTATTATTTAAACACTGTAGCGTACCTTTAATCGTTAACAATCTCTCTGACTTTTTTCCAAAGAATTTTGACCTGAAGAAAATCCAAAGATCTGGCTAAGAATAAACGCTTTGAAAGCAAATGAGGCTTTTTATTCAGTTGTTCATAACTAAACAAGTCAGAAATAATTGCTCAAATTTTTCCTTCCTTTCAGTTTTTTTGAAAGTCATTCTTGGATTGTGAAGGTCGAACCATTTCAATATGAAGAAAAACAATCTTTTGAACCATTCTGTTCATTCTTTTTAACGAGTTAAATGTTACTGTATTCTTGGTGTAGAGCAAGAATAACAGAACAACCCTATATTATATCCATTTGTTGTTAAGTAGCCCTGAGTTTCTGAATATACTGTCCAACATTTCCATTATAATAGTTTTTATATCATCAGAGTTAGACCGTTCTGTACATTTTTTTGTTATAACATTGCTGGATCCTTAAATATGATCAAAGAATTAGCGGATAATGGGGAAGTAAATCCATTTTCCTTCTTACTAGTCCTCTTAACAGAGATACTGTATGGACATCTTTGAATCTTTTCAGTAATTTTTTTAACTCTTTTGTGATTTTGTTTTTTCCACAATTTTTCCACAACTTAATTCAAAATTCCTGCACAATTCACAAAATTGTGGATCTTAGGACAAAGTTTGGATGGATGGATGGATGTTGGCTTGTTATCATGAACAGCCAAGATGTTTCAACCTTTGGTGGTGATGGTTTTTTCCTGTTATCTCATTATAAATATGCATCAGAGGTGTGGTTGTGGTCACACCTCAGAATGGGGTTAAAGACGTTTTTAGGTTTGTTTTCTAAGTTCAGTGGAAGTTGAAGAAAAAAAAAACACACCAAGATGATTTGACCTTTGACCTTGCAGTAAGTGATGCTTCTTTTCCATCAGTTCAATTACCAGATACCATTGAGATCAGTGTTAAGTCTTGTTTGTAACTTAATCAAGAAGATGAAACATTCACACCTCTGCATAAAGACTGTTGTCAGCTTCACACACGGTGTGTATGCTTGTACATTACAAACCGCTGGGATGTCCAGAAGTCAGAGGAAAGTAAATAGATTTTTTAGATGTTTTATGAATAATTTCAAGAGACAGTTTCGTCTGTGTGCCTTTTAAAAAATCTTTGTGCAGGTATGTGAATTTATTTACCATCTTTGTCTTGAAGACTAAAGACTCAGGAGATGCAGGCTTAGTCGTGCAGTCTGACGATCTGTGCACAGAGTGCAGATCAGTGTGGTAAATTCCAGTTATTTCTGCTGCTGTTACCTTATCTCTGTGGCATCTGCCTCGTCCTGCTATCATCTGGGTTTAAGTTCAAATGCATCCACAGAGGGCTGAGACTTCCTCAGCTACATCTTTATTTTAGGACTTGGATTAAAGGACCCACTCTGATGTGTTTTGGGTATTTTTTAAATGTTCTTGTGGCATTTTTCAGATAATGGAGGGCGCACATGAGTAAGTTTAAACTTAAAATTTCATTTCTGGGTATTTCTGTGGACAAATCGTTGTGAATCAGGAGCAGACGAAATAATATCTTTGGAAAAATAATTTATTTGTGGCCACAAACTCCCTGCTTCGCTGCATTCTAATGCATTTTATTTTTTTTTTACTTTTATTTAGCTTTTTATTTTACGAGGAGGATCAGTTGAGATTGGTTTCTTATTTAGAATGATCACCTGGCAAGAGCAGAAGCAAAAACAAAAAGAACAATAGACAATATTCCATGATATACAATCATTATTATGCAGCACTGACAATGGGATTAAAAACTGCCTAATCGGACAATTAAGGAGGAGGGATCAACATGTTCAGCAGTCAACTATAGAATGTTGCAGTTTCTGCTTGAACACACTGTGACAGCAGAACTGTAAGTTTGAGGAGGTTTTGGAAAGAGTCTCAGTCACTTGTTGTAGCTAAAGGAAAGGAATCCTGACTGAAGACTGTGCCGACCATGGGAATGGAAAGTGTAAAGAGATCACATCCACTTGTAGATTATTTGGTTTTTGTATGTCTTTGGTTCTCTTGTCCGAGCTGCCATCTGGTTCAAAGCTGTACGAGTGGATAGCTCCGATATTGCTCAACATTTTTGTTGCAATGGTTGTGTCAGCTTGTCAGTTTTATTTATTTATTTATTTTTGACTAAAAACAGCATAATCATAATCAAAAGACCACTGGAAACCCTTTTAAAATAGACCAAAATATGATTGGAAGGGGTCTTAATAACGCACTTTAATGTAGTTCTACCCATAATACGTTTAAAAATGTTTTTTGGCATACAACTCAAACTCCTTTTCAGTAGTTTAGGCTTTATGTGAAAATCACTCCCAGGGTAAACCCCCCCACCCACCCCCCAAAAAACTGTACATTTTAGAAAAATGCATTTAGCACAAAACTATGCAAGCAAAGAATCAAAATGGGTCTTTTTTTTTACTTTGAAGACGTGGCCAAAGCAGTGAGCGTTTCTTCATATGGAGAAAAAGAATTCAAGAACCAAATCCCAAAAGCACAAAAACATGAGTGTGTTAAATGGAGCATTTTCAAAACAGGAGTCAGTATTGACCCCACTGAATCATAGCCTTTGCACATTGGCCTCTAAACGGGGAACTACAACAGAAGCTACAGTTTTAGGCCTTGCTCGCGAACACAAGGTCATTCTGCAGCTGTAAGCAAGGCTTTGCTCTGGAGCAGCAAAACTGACCGAGAAGACATTTGCCTCTGTAAGAATCCACTGTGTTATGTTGACATTTCCTCAGTGACAGTGAGCCAAACCAGCGTGTCACCGGCTCTTGATGGCCTGCCTCTCCATTTTATTTTTTTTTCATGGCCATTGTGGATGTGTCTACTGCTGCACTCAGAGAGGCACGTGTTGGCAGGATGTGGACGGCTTCTCAAATATTTGTGCTATTTCAGCGAAAGCAGATGTTCTCGCTGCGCAGTTACATCCACGTGCACACTCTCATGCACTGTGGCAATACAGTGGGGAGTTTGCCCATAGCTCTGCCCATCGTTTATCAGGCAGAAACAGGCAGGGTGAAATATTTAGTTTGGAATGTCTTCAGTAATTTAAAGTCCATGTTTTTTTTCCCAGATTTCACATTGAGGAAGTTTGTTTTATTTATTTGTAAGGCCAAGATGGATCTGGATTTTTTTGAATGATTGACTTTTTTCTTTTTTTCTTTGACAGGACCACAAAACATGCGGCTCCTTTTGACAAAACATTTGGTGTAGTAGAAATATTAAAATGTACTGTTTGACATTTGCAAAAATTATGCACATTTTCTTCATCATTTCAGATTACCTTATGTTGGATGTACAAGGATCAATAGTGGTGTTTTTCTTTATATTAGTAATAGAAAAAAAATCTTCCTATTCAGATACCTCAAAGAGCTGAAAAGCCCTTCAAGTGCAGCAGAAGAGGATAATGTTGTATTTTGGATTTCAAGAACACGTTTTTAGATAAAAACAGGATTCCTCTAACTCAAGGTTTTGGTTCAGGTTTTAAATTGCAGTTTTTTATTTGTGTCTCATTGAAATCTGTTTTTCAGTTTTCCCAGTAAATCATTTTCCCCTTTGGATAAGCTTTTTACATCATGCAGGAGCTCATCACACCTCCGTTATTATCATAACATTTTGAAATGTGAGATACCATCCTTCGTTAGCATGTGGCCAAATGTGTTTGTAAGAAGCCCCGTTTGTGCCGGCTGTGTGTGTATGGGTGTACATGCGGATGCGCCTGATGGATTTTCAATTTCATTTCCTATGTACATGCTCCTTCCACCAGGGCAGTAGATGAGATTGAGCCTTTGCCGCTAGTTCTGAAATTGTGCCGGTCCTGCTGGACTCACAGCTCCATTTAAATGCATTAAAGGAGTCGGAAGTGGCTCATACATCAAGGGTTTTGACATGTGGCACTAAGACAGCCAGGAGCTCTGGGGACAAATGGCATTTGACATACTTGCATCTTAGGAACATCCATTTTCAGCTGTGACACACACAAGTTACCTGATAACCAAGTAAACTGATAACTGCAATCAAGTCCTGCATTTCAGGTCTAATACCAAGTTTGACTTTAATGAGAAATTATAGTTTCCTCTATTATTTTAGAGAAACTATTTGACGAGTGGCTATTGATCTTTATCGCTTGACAAGTGCCTGCGGCTGTGAATTAGCCATTACTATCTGCTGCCATGGGTGCTGTCAAAAGAAAGGTTTGAAGCTGATATGGCTGAAGGGCAGTAAATCAATGAAATGTCCTGTTGCGAGTAGTTATAGAAAACACATCTAACAGACCTGGTCTTACCCACAAACTGCCCATAAATCTGCAATGTGGGACATCTTTGTTTGACAGACGGAGAGCAAAAGTTGGGTGAACGTTTGTCAGTGAAGTTGAGTTAGGAAATGATTTGGAGTTCTTTACATTAAACAGAAATAGCTTTTAAATAGAGATAAAAAGTTTAATCAAGTTTTGGCTCCATTGTAATGGGGATAGAGCATTTCCTATTCTTAGATTTAACATGAATAAAGAAAAATGAATTAAGAAATTAAAATGGAATCACTGAAAAAAAAACTTGCTAATCTTGGTTCTAAGCTTTTTTATTTATGTAATTATTTATTTTTGCTGATGAGGGGATGAACTAAACTGGGACACATTACCTCTCAACCTCAGCGCAGAAAGAAAGGAAGAGAAACACTTAGTTTTTCAAAGCCAATTATCAAATCAGTTGATGCTTAATGATCAAATCAATTGGCCTAAATGCGTTAGTGGAATGGTATTACTGGGACGTTGTTGTAAAACCAGCTGGGGTGATCCCCAGAGAAGGACTTCATCCTGTTTCTAGGACAACTTTATGCAGCAAGAGGAAGCTGCCTCAAAATGACTCAATAGTGCAAGGATGATGTCTCCCCTAAAGACTGACACCTGCCATATTGCTCATTAAAATGATTCCATAAACAGGAGCCTATGGTTGCAGCAGATATTTTTAGGTCAGTTGGTGTATTGTTGTAATATACAGGACCAGGAGGCAGAATGATGCCAAATCTGTGGCTTCTTACCAGGGCAGCAGCCTCACGTTTGCTTCTGTGTGTTTGGAGCACTGCTATTCTCACCGATGCAGTACCTCAACTTATTTTGACAAAAAACTCTTTTTGCTGTAGTGACTTTGAGACCTGGAAGTGTAGTGAAAGAGTAGAAAACGACAAGTAAATTATGAAGAAGAACTAGAAATATCATTTTCTTCTTTGGATGTGTCTTTTACTTTGCTTCAACAGACTGTTGTCCTCTGTACCTTTATGAACAACGAATGTGATGTGTTGGCAAAATGCTGATAGATTTCATGGAAAGCACCCACATGGGCATCATAATTAAACCCCATCACCTAAGCTGCATGTTGATGTTGGCCTGGAAAAGATTGGAAGCTTTGGTGTTAACCAGAAGAGCAGGTACTTCATGCTGCAGATATGATGTGGGTGCATGCATGCATGGGCTCCACAGCATTCACAAGAGAGAGTGATACATAGATGGATACATACATACATAAGATGCAGGAAAAGGTCCACGAAAATGAATGGCACAACATCAGCCTAAAAATGTAACTGACAAGAGCACATATTGTTTTTGTTTTTTTATGTGAGAATGAAACATGCTCATATAATAAGCAGTTTGAACTGATAAGTTGGGCATGCCATTACAGAGAAACTGTCTTTGACTTTTGATCAGATGCTTCTGCGTTAATCATCTTTTTCATTCATTTGTGAATTGCCATTTAACTTATGAATATGCCAGTCTGGAACCAAAAAGTAGGTGTGAACTTAATAGAAAATGTAATCACGGCAAACTATGAAACAAGGGAGAGTGAGGCAATGCAGTTCTGATGAGGTTGAACTAAAAACACTCTTAAAGACCCACTCTAAAAAAATTGTATTTTAACATGTTCTTGTTTTGTTTTTTTTTTATAATGGAGGACATAATTTTAGAAAGTTAAACTTCAAATTGCATTTCAGAGTATTTTTATACAGATCCTTGTGAATCAGGAACAGAGAAAAGCATGCTGTTTGAAAAATAACTTATTTGTGATGTAGAAAATGTGCTGGGCGGACTACAAGGCTCCGCCCCATTCTGATGATGCATTTGCTTGTGGACGACTAGATCCATGCATGTCTGGCATGTGGTTCAAATCCGGATAGCTCCAACGTTGCTCACCACTTTTGTTGCCCCGGTAACGTTAGGTTGAGGGGGTGGGGGGCTGTACGCCATCAGGAGACACAGACAATGATGTAGTCAAATCAATATAATTTTGGTAAATTAAGATAATCAGCAAATGACACCAAAGACAACAAGCCTGAGATCAGAACATCACAAGAAAACATATCTGAAAAACAGATAGATGGATACAGATTTGAGTGTATAAATATGAATACACAAAAGAAACTTGATACTGAAAAAATACAGAAAACACAGTAGACATTATTGCACATTATAAAATATTGCTTTTGTGTTCTGTAAGAAACCATACACCTGAAATGTTTCAGAAAAAACATTAACTGCCTCATTTAAACCTGAAAGCAAGGAAGCTAGAGAATATAAACCGAGGATTGATTGGATGAATCCAAGAGCCTCAAAAACAGTAACGTACACTCGTTTCTTTTGCTAAAAACATTTTTATCTTGAAAAACTTCAGTGAAAGTAGATCCTGCATATATAGTAAAGCAGCTAGAAGCAAATCCTTCTTTATTTGACTGTGTTTTTCTTTTATGTGTATGACTGAAAGCTGATACATTTCTTGCTTTTTTCTGTTTGATTGTTTTAGATGAAAGTTTTCTTGTTTACCTTGATATCTTTGATGGTGCAAACAGGGAAAAAGTGTTACAAAAGCTGTGATTTTACCTTCAACTGTTGCTTGCTGCCATCCTGTAGTTTTTTCCATCTTCTATCGGTTGTGTTTCAGCTCACAGATAAATATGAAGTCTATTTTGTGCACACAATAGGCCGAGCTCACCTTATACAGCAAAAACAGACGTAAAGACCATTCTTTTATTGAGAGAATTCTTATGCCCCCAGAGTTTGATGAAGATTACTTTCTTACTTCAACACACCAACCTTTTGCTGCAGTGTAATGTGGGTTCCAATATTTCTGCATCAGAAACGTACAAGTTAAGCAAAGAAATGCACTGTAAATATCACATATGGCCATTTTGTACTCCTTTATATTACTATCACCTGATGACAGGAAGCACTTTTCTTTTTCTGTTTGGTGAGGAGAAGGGACACGGGTCCAAAGTAAGTGCAGATTCTAGTCTCCTAAGCATTGAGTTGCTTGTGGCATCTTCATTGAGAATAACAAATTGTGCTATTTAGATTTTCTTCAGTGAACCTCCCAAGGCTATTTAAGTCCCAGCACAGCCATTTACAAACAGGTTTGCTGGTACAATTGGTGCTGATATCTGCAACTATTATGTGATTCCTTTTTTCATAGTCATTGAAAAATGCCGGCAACTTGGTCCTCGAGGGTCGTGATCCACTAAAGCTTTGGGTGTGTAAACACGATGACATGCACAAAAACATGTTGCAGTCGACTTGCTAACCGGACACAGAGGACTGCGCTTGTTTGTCTATGTTGAATATGCAATGTGGAAACCAGAATGTGCATCATTTTGAAAGGAGTAGAAGCCAAAAGACAGAGTAGCACACGCAGAGCTGTTTAACAAACATGAAACTGATTGCAGGTGGTTGTTTTTCAGTCTATATTTAGCATGGCCAAAAGGCACAACGACATGTAAATGACTGCAGTTATTGTTCCAGGGAGGGGGCGAAGACACCATGAAAGGCAACCGAAAGTTCATCCTTTAATATTTTTTAAAATCCCAAAAGC
Organism: Adrianichthys oophorus; assembly: GCA_036245035.1. Lineage (NCBI taxonomy): Eukaryota > Metazoa > Chordata > Actinopteri > Beloniformes > Adrianichthyidae > Adrianichthys > Adrianichthys oophorus. Next base: position 38,513,256 of record BSAI01000030.1, read on the forward strand.
AAAAATGATTGAAAATCTTCTGCTAGCTAGAATTACAATCTTGGAGCTCCTGGATGAGAAAAAAAAGGCTAGTGGAGAATCAATCACAGCAGGAGTCATGTTCAGTGTGAAAATAAAAACTCTTTCAGTGTTATATTGTTGTTAGGGATGTGTACGATTTGGATTTTATCAGGTTCTGGTGCCGGTGCCGAACCGGTACTTTTGAAAAGGTCTTGGTGCCTAAACAGTGATCAGACGTGCTTCAAAAACAGAAAAAAAGCATGACAAATAACAAAAACATCTAAATGTAACAAAGTAGCATCACAGGCCTAATATCTTTTATTTCATTCTGTCATTCGCTGCATCTCCATTTTCACACATGCTGAAGTAAACATGCGTTTCACTGCTCATCGCCACGACGTCAGCCTTTTTTGGAGCGTTGCACATCTCACTTTTATCCACAATGCCTTTGAATTTGAATCTTTTACTTTAAAATGCAGCCAAACTTTCACTCCTTCACCTTCAGCATTTTGAATGAAGCTCCGCCCACCCTCATGGCCTCACCTATTCTTATGAGCCCACCCACAATGGCTGGAAAGGTAAAATGATTAACTAGAATTATGCAGCAAATCTGAATAGATTAAAAGTGATTACGTGTACAAAACTAAGCACTGAAGCGAAGCATTGAAATCCGGGTTTTTGTACAGTACCCGTACTACCGGATAGATCTGCACAGGTACCAACTTGGCAGAGACTTTCAGAAGGCATCCCTAAATGTTGCTTAAAACTTCAGCAAGGATGCAGATAATCAAATTCATTATGTGAGTTTGATAATAACATATCAGGCATTTTTTTTTATATGTTGGAGTTATTTTTTGATCATTTGCAGGTGGATAATGTACAGAAATGAGACAGTAAGAATATTTAGGGATGGAAAAAACGGTTAAACGCTGAGCAATATCAACCTATTACAACTCATGCTGACAGAAGTGTGACAAAAATATCAGAAAAGTGCTCTACTTGGTTTACGGCACATTCCACATAATTATTTTTAAGGGAAAATGGGTTTGTGTTCTTATGGGTTAGGCGAAAATTAAGGAGTTTCATACAATTTATTTTCTCCCCCTGGTGTTCCTGCTTCAATACTTCTCACATAACGCAAATGAAAAAAAACTTAGGTCCAAGCAAATCACTGCAGTTTTATTTGTATTGGCACCTTTTCATACAAAGGCAGTTCAAAATGCTGAGCAAGCAGATACGTTGACAGTGAGAGCAGGTAAATGTCAGACCAAAGGAGAGGAAGGAGAAATGTAGGTGTTCTAGTTCTATTCAAATTACAAAGGTAAGTTTCAGCTTGTTTTACCTGAGTGTGTATTCCCTAAAGTCTAATACTTGATGCTGAAGTCTTACCATCCTTTACAAGCTCTCAGCAAATCATTATTTTTTAATCTACTGTCGATTCAAGTTCAAGTCAATGGCAATGGTCAGATTTTATCTTCATAAGTTAAATGGTTGCTTGTGTTGCATTGGGTGGATTGTCCTACCAGAAGTAGACAAGGTTAAAGAACCACTTTATCAACACATTTATAATGTCAGTGCTTCGCAGTTCGAGACGTGGTATCGAGTCGGTCGGGTTGGTTGGCAGGGAGAGAAATGAAGCAAACTAAAGAATCTGTCTCACAGACATGGCCGTCTGTTGTCAGTGCTGCACCGCTGCCTCCCTAACAAACTCTGTGTTCGGTCCCACATGTGTGCACGCCTCTGCACGGCTTGCTGCTCTGACGGCTGTTGCTCTGTCATTCTGCATGAAGGGCAGACTTGAGCGTGATGGGATCAATCATCCTCCAGGACACACTGGCAGTGTAAACCTTTGATAAAGAGTGCCGTTCACAGCCAAACCCCTGTCAAGGACTTATTAAAAGGTTGACAGAGTGTGATTAACGAGAGCACCGGCACGACCACCTAGGGTCAATGCAGGGCTTGGATGTAGGGGGAAGAGATGAAAGCGGAATCTCACCCCTGTACAGTAGACAGCGGAGTTCTGAAGAGAAATATCGAAGCTTAACTTTGCACCAGTTGGTTTTACCTCCTCCAGCTCTACATGGGTCACATCTATGTCTACATGCATTTTCTAAAGCATGCAAAGTGCTGAAAAACTGTTCAGTTGGGGAACTGATGTGAGGGCATCTCTTTTGAGACAGAATGTGAACATTTACCCATATGATTGATCTGATAAAATGCAAGTTCCTATTCAATTCTTCAGCATCACTCAACAACATCATGATTTTGTAAATAAAATCCCCCAAAAACTTTAGATTTATAACGAAAGTGCTGACAACAGTATTAAAAAAAATCACCTACACATTGAAGTGTAAAAGAAAATTAATTCCACTATAAAAGGGGAAGAGTTTGGCTAGCAATTAGACAAAATGGATACTTCCCAGTCCAATCATCTTAAATCATCCATCTTGACATATACACTCTGTAGAGATGAACAGATTGAGAGTAAACAATCTTTTAAAGGTTGTTTAGGCAATAAATCAACCTATTTTGCTCAGTTTACTGATTTTCTTTTAATGTCTAGCAGAAGCACAGTTTGTGGAAGATGTTCAGAGAATGCTTCATACTTAAAAACAGCCGCCTGCTGGCTTTTTTAAATATAAGTACTGAGGGTTTTTTTTTGTCTGTTTTTCTTGTGAAAGCGACCTATTGTTATAAACTTTTCTCTGTTCAGATGTTAAATTAAAAAAAAAAAAAAAAAAACACACAAAAGTTAAGGATGTTTGTGTCTATTTTATTTTCCGGTTCACTAAGATGTTAACTTTTCAACGTAGCTAGAAAAAGTCACTAAACATTTCACTGAATTCACTGATATTCAGCAAAGTTGAGCAAGGATACAACTTTTGAAATCTTTGTAAATGTTGTTGGTAATTCAGGAATTTAGTAATTTAAAGAAAAGACAAGAGTCTTCGTAATGTTAGAGCCAAAAAAGTCTTCTTTCTCATGTTCCTCATCAGTCTGGTCATCCACTGATGTTGAATCGTTAATTGTATATAAGAACTGGACTGGGTGACTCCTCCCCCTGGCGTTCCAAAAAGGAAGAAGCCAAAATCTCATAGACTTCAATAGAGAAATAAACAGCTATTACTCATTCATGCTAATTGTCAGAATAACTATACTTGATCTACTGCATTTTTAAAAAATGTTCCTGATAATCCTATTTTTTTTTATATCTGTTCTTCAGTAAAAGTTATTCAAGTAATGAACAGACCAATCGGATGTCGCAATAAAAGTTAGTGGAGCCTGCTGACCCCCATGTCCATTTGACTTTATGTCATTGTAGATGGAAGTAAACGGTTTTCAATGGGTGACGTCACACTCATTTGCTCCAGTTCTCACATACAGTTAATGGATGGCATCCTTTTCTTCAACCTGTATTTTTTTTGCATGCCAGTAATGGTGGTGGTGGTCAATGTGGCATGAACAGCTCACCCTGCTAATGTTGAGATGGCATCTGCATGTTTTGACCCTGTCCAGCTGCCATAGGTACAATCTGTTCCCATCACTAAACATCACTTTCCTCCATATGCTCAGGTTCTTGCACACGTGCTGCCTGCAGTGGCTCAGATTGATCTGATGGTTAAAAAGCTTTTTGACACTAACAGAGAATATTTTGGAATTGTTTTTTAAAAGGGACAAACCACATTCTTTGCTCTGTTGCAAATCTGACAACTTCAGGTTCCATCCAAATGTGTTACTGTTTAAAACTTATTAAGAAGAACTGTTCAACAAAAACAAAAATCTACCAAACACCCATTTTCTCACCCAACCCCGTAACAGTACAGCTTTAATTCCAGTGTTGACATTCTTTCAACTACCGTAACTCTTCAACTGCTTATGCAATAAACATAAATCAACTGAGAGAAAAAACAGCGCTGTTATGCAACACTTGACGTTAGTAATGAATTACATATGGTGCAGAAGCGCTATGAAAAGCTGCTTTTCTCCATGGCAGAATCAGAAGATTCAAGTTGAGGGTACGGTATGTCAAGAGCTCGTGTTATTTAGGTGTCGCTGGTGATACCACCAGTGTTACAAGGTCAATTTACAAATGAAGCCAAAAAATGGCCAATTTTAAACAAAACTATTTTTTAATCAAAGCAGTTCCATTATTACTTTCTATATCAGTCATTGTGATAATATTAGTGCATTGCTTACGACACTTACTTCTGAATCTCTTTAAATTTCTTCTGGGCTCTCGTCTAGCAAAAAACATTTCCCTGTTATCAGTTTTTCCCTTTAAAAACATCCAAGGAATCATTGAAAACATTTCAAAGTATCTGTCAGAGCTGTGCAGTTGAACAGTGTGGAGTGTTTGTGCTCTCACATCCATGGACTCCAGAGAAGACGGACTTCACTGTACATGCTCAGCTGGCAGTTCATGCAGGAACAACCACTTATATAACTGTAAGATGAGGCATGTTGTGGAGTTACTGTGGAACTAATGTAATACATTGATAAGTGTGGAGAACCTAAAGGAAAAGCAAAAAAAAAAACATCCCTCCTTTAGTGTCAGAAATTCTATGTAGACCTCCGGAAGACGGTTTTCTACAGGATGGGAATTTTGAATACTGTAGTGAGAGTGTCAGATGTTATTATAAAATCTATGCTTGGAGGTCAAACATATCTTATCTGTGAAGCAACATGGTGTGTTATGAGTTGCAGTGTGCACAGTGGAAGGCTGTGTACTAACATAGCTTGCAGGCAGTTGCAGCCTGTCACCCCTGGAGCTTGCGAGCTCCTCTCAGAGTGTTAGCTGCCTCATAAGAATGTATGAAACATGACAGGCTCTGCATTGTTATCTGGCCCCTTCACTTCAACAATGCCACATCACCTCCATTTGCGTCAAAACACGACGGAAGCTTCTCTTCAAACAACAGAGACAACATTTTCACATTTATAGATGCACAGCTTTGTGCGCGCGGAAAGTGTTGACAAACAACTGCATGCATCTTGAAGTATATTAACTGTCCCTGTCTGGAGATCATGTATTTTTAACAAGTTCTCAACAAAGCAGCATTGTTTCTTATTCTCTGCCAGACACAGATGAACTGGAAGCTGCTGTTCCCACTGACTCATTGAGATGATCAGCTAAAAAAGGGCCCACTTTCTCTATGTGTAGATGTGAGGATGTTAGACAGCAGATCTTTCATGTTTAGGCAGATGATTGCTGCTTAGCGCATTACAATTGAGAAAGAATGAATGTAACTGAAGAAAGCTTTTGAAAAGGTTGTACTGCAATTTATTTTTGGATTTTTTTGTAAATGTTTTTTTTTTCAAAATGCCATAACAGAAATATTCAAGTTATATTAAAAATACAATATTGGAGTAAAAAATTAAAAATAAAACAACATTCTTTTATTGTGGCACTGGGAGACTTGAAGCATAAAAAGGCAAGAAGAAGTACACACGTATGACGAGTAGATGGACAAAAAAGTTGACACAGGAGCCACAAAAAGACTAGACCTGCCCACCAAGAGTTTTTTCTGTCACAAATACAACTTTTTTAAACTGTACTATTTGTCTGCTCCAGACTCACAACAATTTAAATACAGAAATATTTATAAACACAATTTTTAGGCTTAATTTTCTAGATATATCTCCATCCATCCATCTGTACATTGTCTGAATCTGCTGTATCACTTTTGGGGTCACAGGGTGGCTGGAGCCTGTCCTGGCTATGTTGGGCAAAGGCGGGGTACACTCTGGACAGTTCGTAGGACCTATGTGTCCTCCATGTTTAGAAAATGCCACAAGAACTTGGTAAAAACAACCTAAAGCACATCAGAGAAGCTCTTTAATAGTGTATATAGACATAAAGAAGCAAAATCCAAGTAGTAACTGAAAAAGAATAATCTGCATCCCTATCATGTCCATATATATGAACTATGGAATGCAGTGGAAGAAACATGGGCACAAAAGATGATGAAAAGGAGAAAAAAAATCCACTATTAACACAGGGTAATTATTTTCCTGATGATCCATAATGCTATGATTTTCCTTAACCCATTGACATTGGAGTTGTCGCTGGCAACAGCAAATAACACACACTTTGAAGGACTGTTACTCTTTAAACGTAAACGCAATTAACGGAATTTGAATGGATTCCAACGTATTTCTGGCGTTAAGTATTATATATATTAGCACAAAGCTGCTTTTCTTAACATAGTTTGTTGGAATTCCAATAGTTGAAGAAGTTATTGTTGTTTACAGAACAACAACACAAGAGATGAAGCTCAAATATCAACAATGTGACCTTGTGACTTTTTAAAGGCATTTCAGATGTTTACAAACTATGATTAAATGATATCTTCCTACTTTTGAGTCCAAATGTTTGTATTAATTAATCCCTATCCCTCAAATGGATAAAAGTTGATCTGAAAACAGCATACATTTCAGAATGAACTTTTTGACTTTGCTGCTTATTTTGCTGCATTTCCGAAGCCTCAGAAAGCTGAAGCCAAAATAACTCGCCTTGTTTTCCACTTCTGAGACAAAGCAGAGAAGTTTGCATTTTTACAACTCGGCTTTGAATAACTGATGAATAAATTATTCTGCAAGGTAGTTTTAAAACTTCAATCCACTTTGAGAAAAGGCAACAAGGTTTTTTTTTTTTTTATTCATTTGTTGCTGCTCAAATATGTGCTCAGAGTATTCAGCCAAGCTTAAAACCGATTGACTGACAGCTGCTTTGTGTGCTCTCCAGCTTCCATGTGCTTCCATGGCGGCTGTCTGCGTTTGAAGCAGCCTGGCTTGATGCTCATATGCTGTGATGCAGAAAGGCAGAAAATTTGCGACAGCACAGCAAGCTTTCAGATTCAAGGATTTGCACTTGTACTCTGTTCAGCATCTTTGGTTTTGTTGTTATTGAGTGCAATGTTGTGGGAGGGACTGCGATGAAAAGTCGTCCGATTTGTGATGGTTGTGTATTTTTGTCTTACTTGTTTAGACCAACTGTCTGGTGTTTCAGGCAGATGCGATGACAACAAATCAATCTCACTTGATCCCCGGTTCTCTGCTTTTGTACTGGACTCCTGGAATAGGCAGGAGATGATGTTGAAAAGCAAGCGAATTGCTGCCCACAGATGTGTGTGGTCAGTTCCATTTCATGCTTCCTGCTTCATAGCCTGCAAAGTCATGCCTTTGAGCATCCACTTTCACCCGATTGCATGTCTTTTTTTGGATTTGAAGTTGTAATAAAGATGTTTTCCTCCTTTTTAAGCAATGCAAAACATTGCCTTTCACTTCATTTGTCATCAGGTTATTTTGTGTTTTGTTTGTACAGTCTGTGTTTGCAGCCAGAATATTTAGAATTAGATTTTTTGTGCGATGATTAGAATTGATGGTCTAAAGCAAAAAGACAATGTCCTCACAAGATGCCAAGCTGTTCTGTCTGGGTTTTAAACTGCTCATTTCCCCCTTAAAAATCTATCTTGGGTTGTACCCGCATTTCCTCACTACTCACTATTTCGTGCTCTAAATAAGACATTTGCCATTTTGTCAGTGTGTCCAACTCATTGACTGGATTGTGACTGGTGAGTGTGACGTCAGGAGTGACCTTTTTGGAAGGCCACACCTCTACCACTTGAAAGCGAGCTAGACAAAACCTGCCAGACGTTTTAAACATTGGACCTGAGACTACCTATTTTTATCAAGGCATCTGATTGGTCAGTTTATAACTTGAATAACTTGCAATAAAGAAAAAAATAATAATTAAGATAATGAGTATCATCAAGAAAATGTTTAAAAAAAGGTATCAGAAAAAGAATGGTTAATCTGACAAACAGAAAGACTAGTATGATTTGTCTACAAAAGTCTATTGGCTTCTTGGAGCCAAAGGACACTTCCTGTTTCATGTACGGTCAATGGTCCAAATCCACAATGGTACAATTCCACAATCCAGTTTATTGGATATTTTCCTGACATTTCTGTGAAAAACAAGTGTGCATTGATACTCACTAGACTGGTGAAAATAGATCTAAATGTATTGCTTTTGAACCATTTGTCATTAGAAAAAAAATGTATTTAAATTTTTTTTTTTTTAAATCATTCAAGTTTTCTTCATTTTCAGAAGTGAATTTAGTCTTTGTAAAATGATATATATATAAATAAATAAAATAATTGCTTTATATATAGGGCTCTAAATGAACTTTTTTGCTTACTAGTCGGGATGCTTACTGGGCCCTGCATCAGAACATAATTGGTTCTGATTAAGTGTTTAATTAATGGCTTGAACTAAAGACAAGCCCAGCCTGTTAGGAGGGTGGAGTCCGTGTCACAGCTTGAACATGCAAATGAAGACATCAAGAAATGAAAATAAATGAGTTTGTTTGTGAGACTGAGAAGAAGGACAGAAGGGCAGCCAGCCATTAAATTTCTCTGAGCCCAGCTTGTCAATAGCAGAGCAGGAGGTCATTTATCCAGTACCTTTGTAAAAGATCTTTAGTGGGCTAAAGTCTCACATGTAAAGTCTGGCACACAACAAATAAAGTCAAAAGTAATGATTAATAGAAAGAAATGAGTGGTTGAAATAAGAGTGGTTGTGACCTAAAAATCAAATTATGAACCAATATACATTGTTTTTAGAGGTGTAACAAATTCAACTGAAACTTTCAAGTTTAAGCAAACAATCACAAACTTAATGTTTGATCCTACAGTCAGTTTGAGGAAGATGATACACATTACAACACATTATGATGGGAATAACTTTCATGCAAAATTATGCATTTCTTTTACACACAGGTTGATACCTTTGAAGATAAAGATGGGATAAAAATAAATCTAAATAAATAAAAACACAACCCCAAAAATGTCAGATCTGCTCTTGCTCAAGTGTTTGCATGATTTTTTGCAAATATTTCTTAAATCTGCATAATATTTAGTGTAAAGAATGTCAAAGCAACATAAAGTTGTGCTTTTTTTCACTGCACTTCATTATTATAAAGCTCAATGAGCTTGCGCCCAGCGCATTATCTTTGTTACAAATACATTTTTTTTCAAACTGCACTTTTTTTGTCTGCTCCTGATTCATAACAATTTAAATAAAGAAATACACATTTGAGCTTAATTATCTTATATGTCCTTAACCATCAGACAAAGAACATTTTAATAACACTAAAAATGTCATCTACGTCAAAATTGGATTTAACAAAAAATGCAAATCCATTTTAAATGCAAATCCTAGAAGGATAACAAACATTTTTAAATTTGTTTAAAAATTTCAGCAGGAAAATGTATGTATAAAATGGTATTAGCTTTTCAATCTGCAAAAACAACACATTTCCTGATCATTCAGGAATGACTAATTATTTTGCAAAATTAGTTTGAAATGTGGCTTCAAATCACAATATTTATTTAACGATTTATGCAAATTATTGCAGTTCTTCTTTTTAAATCAAATCAAATCACCATGGAACCTTGTTCATTTGTAATTATGTTTAAAATCTTGAATAACTCTTTTTTTTCCCCCAAAGTTTTGCTACTTTTATTATTATAATTTGCAAAGAATTCTTATTATTATATTTTAGATTTTTTTTTATTTTAGGTAAACGTTGCATATTTTAAATAGATTTTTAATATAGATGTAGATTTGCACTTTCACCTTTCTAACATGTGATCTTTAGAAAGAGGAAATTGTTTAAAAGAAAAAAAAGACTGGAAAGGTATTTATGTGATTTTAGTGCAATTTAGTGATTGTGCTGCAGAGAAAATCATGAGATCAAATGCCAATCATTACTTACAGCCTGACTGTTGATCTCCACCTCCAGATACACAATCCTGTGGATAATGAAATTCAAATAGTATTCTACTGTCAGAGGCTATATTTGTCACAGAAGGCATTGTGGGGGCTGAAGCCTTTAAGTTCATATCAATCAAACATGTGCATATATGTTGCAGAGAGATGGCGTGGCGGCAGCAGGAGCTGGTGAGAACAGGCAGGAGGTCCTGCTCAGTCCTGCCTTGTCTTGTTTCTTAGTTTCTTCTCATTCACTTTCTATTTTTTCATAAATGAGCGTATGTTCTTTGGGAGCTGACACTGCATAGCTTTTACTTTTTGTGCGTTTTTATTATTCTGAGCGAATCTCAGACTTCCATCTTGCCTTGATACTATAAATAATGGTCGGCTTTAGTGCTGCTTGGTGCCTTGATCTTCACAAAATGGGTTTATTCTTAGAGGCATAGCTGTCTACACAATTGTATCGCACATATCTTTAGAAAAATCCATTCTACTCACCATGGTTGATGCAAACATTTACATGGTTTACCTTGGCAGTGGTAATTGTCTTAATCTTTTTCTGTTTAGCTCGTGTTTCCTCCAGTTGCAGTGTAACTGCAGGGTAGCCGAAGCTGCTGTCGAGGGACCAGCTCTTCTCCGTACATCATCACAGTATAATTTAATCCCTTGGATTATTGAGATGACAAGTTACAAAATCAAAGATTTCAATAAAGACAAAGCTAGCTTTTGGTGAAAGCGTTCTTCAGTTAAAACCATGAAACCAAGCCTTTCCATTCAGGATTTACATGTCTGTTCAATGGGTAAAGTGTGTGATTTTTAATCTGCCTGAATGAATAAACCATGTATTGTCACTCTGTAGAACTCATCTCAGGGAAACTGTCAGCTGTAGAAAAGCCATCCCTGAAAATGGGTAAATACAACTTTTATCCTCCCCTTCTATCTCAGTCAAACACATGTTGTGGTGATGTGGGCTTTCTTCTTTCTGTTTCTTTGTATGCTTAACGAATTCAGTCAATGGTAAATAGAAATGCTATATGTACTGCAGAGACATCAGTTCATATCTAGAAACTTTTTTTGGACATATTTTCACTTTTTGGTTTTTTATCTTGGCAAAGATGGTCTAAAGAAGTTTCTAGCTTTGGTTGTCTTGCGATCTGTACAGAAATACTTTAAGTACAAGGGATAAGTGTGAACAGGTCTGTGACTAAAGTTCAGATTATATGTGGAGTCCTTCAGAAACAACAAAAGTGTTCCGAGTTTTTTATAGGAATGTATCCCCTAGTAACCGTATACAGGCTGTTGCAGTAAAGTGGGCTGTATAAATTCACTAAATGGGTGAAATTAGGACATGTGTTTGACTTTCAGTCACATTCTTGAGTGTAACGTTTGTGAAGATGGACGCTTCTTCTTCAATTGGATTTATTGTACATTTTATTTCCAAGTTTGATTTCAAAACCTAATCCCTTTAAAACATGTGATTCGCCAGCATAGGTTGCTGTTGTACCATTCACAAGTTGCTTTTTTTCTTTGGGGTTTTTCTTTTTTTATGCCCTATCAGTCTTGGTTGGTAACTTGGTTCCTGTTTAAGTTTATAACTCGAAAGTTTTTTTGTGGGTGATTCCTAATGCAAATTAAGAGGCAAAGTTTAAAACAGAAATTTTCTACTAAACCTTCCAAAGCTGAGTTTTTTGTTCTTAATTTGCACTTGAAATGGTCTGGGTGAATACTCAATTCTGATTGGCTGATTGAACTGATGCTTTATTGAACCTATTGTGACAATCAGCAGATATATCACTTTCCTTTGCTGCTGCAGCGATTCTTTGTCGTGTTACCGTGACAACGGCCTGCACCATCAATCAAATAGTCAACTTTTTGTGAGAAAGCAGTCTAAACTGAAAAAAAACCCAAGAAAAAAGTACTGAATATTTATTTCTTTTATAAGTGACTATATTATAAACGGGATAAAGACAAACAAAGTGTTAATTTTCGGAAACTGACGTGTAATTAATATGTGTTAATATATAATAATGCGTTATTTTTTAATATAATCATGTTGACAGCCCTAAAAAATTGGTAGTGTAACCTGTTAGTAACTAAAGAATCAATAAAATCTCCATAGGAAGACCTTAGATGTGATCAGAAAGAACATTTTTGAAAGACCCACTGCAATCATATTTTGATCTATTTTCAAAGCATTCCTACTGGTCTTATAATTATAGTTATGTCATTTTTAGCCAAAATAATATTTCAAGTGTTGTTTTCTAGGGCATGGTTTCTTCAGAGCAGCAAGAGTCTATTAGAAATTTGCCTTTGAGTTGTAGGTGGGACGTTGACCCCGTCCCGTCACCCATAACTGAGAGCTCTCTGTTTACAAGCTGTCCCGCTAGCTTACAGCCATTTACATCTCCAACTAACATTACAGGTCCAACAAAAACGTTGAGCTACATTGAAGCTATTCAGATGTGCAGTTTTGAACCAGATGCCGGCTCGATTGAGGAAACAAAGGCATACACGGATGTAGCCGTCCAGAAGTGGATGCATCAGAATGGAGCAAAGCAGTGTTTTATGTGTCTTATAAAAAGCTTATGTTATTCCTTATTTTCTTGATATATGTCCTCCATCATCAGAAAAAAATGCCACAAGAACATGTAAAAAAAAAACAAACAAAAAAAAAATTTTAGGGAATATTAAATCATCTGAACATGTATGGCACCTAACTTGCTGGAACTTAACTTTTCCACAAAAGCCATTTTGCCACGAGTTAATAATAACAGTTTTTTTTTTTTTTTAAATTCCTGTTATTTTTTATTTTTCTCACAAAATGCCACACCAGCAAAGAGCCAGAAAATTGACCCGAGTACTCTTTTCTTTATTTAAAAGCGCAATTTACTGCAAAAGCTTTTCTCACCGTCCGTTTTCAGTTCATTGCAAGTCTTTAACAGGCTTTGGTACACAGCATTATTGATGGCAAGTTTTCTCATCGATGCAATGCCATTAAACTGTCGTCTTTTCATAAGACAGCATATTAATGACTTAATGTAGCACCATAAATTACCTGCCAAAGACAGTGACACAAATAACCATTTGGCAAGGTTCTCTGGGAAAAGACATTTTCAAGTACAGATGGACCTATCAGCAGCGCCGTGTTATGCTAAAAGTCATTACCATAACATTAAGTGCTTTGTTAAAGATTCTGAGAATAAATATCTTTTCAGTAGGATTCTGCATAGAAGCCAATCCACTGCTGTTCATGACAAAAATCTGCTTACTCTCAAGGATACTCTGTAATTCTACATAAATGTATTGCCTTCATTTTTCTTTCTATTGTTTTGGTCTAAACTTTGGTTTTATCTGCCTTTCTTCTTCTCAGTTGGAGCTCAGTTGTGCTGTAAATGCTGTGATTGTGTGTCTCTATGTAATTAGCTGTTTAAATGAAGGGTGAGTTAATGAGATCAACTCTGTGTGAGGACTGCTCTTGCAGTGTTGCTGGACTGTATTTGTTTGTGTAGTACAGGCTTTGTTATCGTGCTTGTTTCTGAGGTTCAGGCACCGTCTTAACACTAAAAACAGATACAGTTTTTCCAGGGTTCTGCCCCTTCCATTTTTTCTTTTAAATATTTTAGATCTGATTAAAGTGGTGTTTTTCTAAAAGTGGAGTCCTCAAAAAAAGGAAAAAAAAAATCTGCAAATCTATTTCTTCAACCTCCCTAAATGTTTACCTGTCAGGACCTAAACAGCTGCGTTACCATTCCATGAGATTTCACTTTCTGTGGTCAGAAACCCATCCAACTTTGAACAGCTATTGGATTCTTCACATTTGGAATTGATGGCCATTTATAATTAATAATTCACTTACCCATATCTATATTCAATTCTCTTGGCATCTTGTGCTTTAGGGTTTTGCAGGTGAAAACCTTGATCAAACCGTCGCAGTGGTAAGTGTAGAAGCATAAAGGAACGCATGTTTTCCTGCAGATAAAAGCCTTGATTTTTATAAGGATTATATATTATTATTAAGGATTATAAGTTCAAATGTCTCCTAATTTTTAGTTGCTCTGAAATATATCCATAAACCCAAAAAATATACATACATATGTTCATGTTTTTAAAGGGTTATTCCTGCCCAACACAAAAGTTGTATTTTATGTAAAACATATCTGTCATATTAAAAACTATAATATTCTAAATCAATATTATTTTAACGGCCCCAACGGGCAAACCTGTCAGAAGTCTAGAGGGAACCAAAAGAGGGACCATAACATAGAACAAAACTGGACACCAAGCAAAGAAGAAACACAGTTTATTAAATAATGTGAACTCTGTGTCCTGAAAAAGAACAGAAATGAAGCAAGTAGTGTGCTGGATTAAACAAAAGACAAAGCAAAAGGAGTGGAACCTTTGCCAAACACAAAATAAGTCAGGGAGACAGCGGACCCAGTCATGTCCACCATCGGAGTCCCTGCTGTAGGCCACCTAACCAAATCTAACAACTGAAAATAAGCAAACAAAGCCCAAAAATTAAAATACAGAAACCCAAATATTGTCACATTTTTAAATAACTTTTATTAAATGAAACATCTGTTTTGAAGATTGGAAATAGAGGTTGACTGTTATGTTTTTCGTTTTTTTTAGGGCAGATATCAATTTTATTGCATTTTGAGCCCATTTTAAATCTCAGCAAAAGTAAACATATTTGCATAAAAAATGTTAATTGTATAAATACCAACAATTAATTATGTTTATTTAAAAAAAACAATAAGTAACAAAGCAAATAAATAGTTCTTAGAATGAACAGGCTCAACAGCATCTTTTAAAAGCTTTTTTCACAGTTTCCTGTAAATTTTCATGGTAAATGAAATAAAACTTTACCGTAAAGTTAAACGACTTATTTTCACGAAAAGTTGAAGCAAAAACTAAAAGTACAGGGAGTTCTTTGGCACACTAGGATGTTGTAAAAAGTCAATACAAATGTAAATAAATACAGTAATCCGCTCCATGAAGTTTTACCCTGTAAATAAAATAAAGTTCAAAACAATTTAAGAAAAATGTGACTGTTAAATCGTGACTTTAGTCCCAGTTAAGCAGCAGGAGACTGTGGTGCCAAAAGCCAAGTTGTTCTGCGTGCTCTCCAACAAAATGGCTTCTCTTGGGCTCTTATTCTGCAGAGACCTTGCTGGAGACTGATGAGGGTGGTGCACAAAGAAACTTTCTTGCATGTTTTGGAAATCACTTGAATGGCCCTTTATCTTGGTGCTGAGCAGAGGAGAGAGAAGCCACAGTTGTACTTGCGCACAGAGCACCTGAGGCCCTCTTGGTTCTCTGTATGAGGTGCATAAACATTCATTTTTTTAATTGGCCATTAACGGTGTAAGAAGACATTTGCGTTAACGCATTATTAACAAGTTTAAAGTGCCAGCTCTAGTTGTAAGTGGTGTGACATGGCGACATGGGTGGACAATGCTGAAGACAGAACGGTGAGGCTGCATCTGAGCCAAAGAAACATCTCAGATCGACTCGTCAGATAAAAAAAAACAGATGCCGTTATTTGTCAAAATAAAAAGCGTTTTTGCTGATAATTGGCCTGGCCGATAATTGGTCAATCCCTATTTGGTAACTATATTTATTACAGTATTTGAGCCTAAAGAAAGAGCTTTTTTGATGTTGCTTAAATAACATGAAGGTGAGTCTGAACTGAATCTAAGAGAGTAACATCAGATTTTCTTTTCGTCTTTCTTTGATCTGTGGTGTAATTTGCTTTCATCTCTTTGCCATTTTATCAATACATGAGAAACTAGTATTTACTTGGTATCTGCTTGTTCTTATGTGTAGAGCTGAGTCCACATCATTTGCTCCTGCAGGAGCTGTTGTTACAAATGTGTCAGTACAAGTGTGCCTTTGTTTCTGGAGCATTCCTAGATGAATAGTGCTGCACAGATGGATGAGCCTGACCAGGCTGAAGCCGTGGACTCACATCGTGCTCCAGTTGCAATGGGAATATTGCCATAACAGAAGCTGGACACTAGTATCTGATTTTTGACACAGTCTTCAGCTCTCTTAGCATGAAGTGTTTAAGTACCATCTGGCTCAGCAACACCCGCCTCAACTCCCTCACAGACCAACCCTACAAATTCACTTTATTGATTGCAAACAGACTTTGGCCTGATATTTTCCTCCTCACCTGACCAGGCCAACTGCAAAATACTTCTTATAAGACCTTCTCCAAAAATCAAAAACCATGCACTTGATTGCTGTTCATTCATCAATGAATGCCTCTCTTATTGCCTTTGACCCTTTTCACTTCATCTGGAGTGAACCACACACTCCTGTTTTTTTTTTTTTTTTTTTATATTCTTTTGCTTCTCATGTCTGGAGCGGATGTTAACATTTAGAACTTATTTCTTGCAGAGTCCTGTGCACTTTCTGCTGCTTTATGGTTCAGTTTTTAAACTTCTGATCTGTGCTTTTTATTTAGTTTTAAGAACACACTCTTGACACAGCCACCTTTATGAACACAAACACTCTGCAAAGCTCAGATCAGCAGCTTTAAAGGCCAATAGTAGACTTTCCCACCATGCTCCTCTGAGCATGGTGGGAAAGTGTCCTGAGGAGAGTTTGCTGCAGAGACCATAAACATTTTGATAAATCAAGAGTATGTCAACTGTGTAGAGAATGTTGTAACTTCTATCTCAAAACAGACCAGACCTTTATAGATTGTTTAGTAATTACATAATGCATGTAAAGCTCTTTTTACACTTCTAATAGAAAAAAAATCCACTTTCACAGATGATGATGAACTCCCTAATGTTCAATTATTATTCATTTCATGAAGAACAGGGTGGGTTTTTTTTCACGCTCGTTTTGGTTAAGACAACTTTTTTATGTTCTTGAGGTATCAGAAAGAGCGGATCTAGGCATGAGGAAAGAGGGGCAATTCTCCCCCAAATACTGGGACTACCCCCACAAATGTGACGTATGCAAACATTCCAAAAATCCTCATTTAGGTCGTTAATTGTCCCAGCCTCACAAAAAAGTGCTCCGGCTCAGCTCCGGCGTTCGGCAAAAATTTGAAGCCAACAAAACGGATCCGGAATGCCGGAGAGGCCGTACCAGACTGGATGCAGTGTGAGTGCCTCTCACACCTTTGAAGTTATGTAAAGAGTCTGGCGTCTGCACTGGAGCCAGACTGCATGCATGAGCTCGGGGTTGCACTGACGCCAACCTTTAACCACCAGGAACACTGGTGAGTTCCACGACTTGGGATCTTGGAGGTCGACTGCTCTACTTCTGCACCACGGCTGCCCAAAAGAAAATTGTTTTGGGGTATTTTAGTTAAAAATGCAAGTACGCAAATATTTTACAAAAAAGAAGTCTTTTGATTTTTGTATACAGAATATTAAAAAAAATGTACATTATGCTGAAACCGTACTGTCTTCCATAAAGAGTTTTCTGAATATGATTTAACACCTACTGTGGTGAAGAAGCAGCGATGATGATCCACAATGCTGCTTCACAACTTGTAAAAAAAAAAAAAGTCACATCATTCACACAAATCCATTATCTAATAAATCCTTCATTCAGTTTTTGTCTAATCTTTGCGTGAGTCCGAGTCCAGCACACGGAGGGCGACGCAGACACACACTGCATTGACTAGTTTGGCTACAGCACTATTTCACTAAAAGCAGCATTTTTTCATGAATATTGTTGTTTCCCTCCAATTCTACTAAATAAACATGGCTAAAATATATATTTTTGGAGATGTAATAGATGAAGAAAAATGCAAAATTATGCAAACAAAGGAAATGGCAGGCAGAATCGCTGAAACAATAGTCAAACCAAATAACAGTCTAAAGCCAGAAGGCAACTAAAACAAAAGAAAACAAAGACTGCCATGTTCTTTTTTAATTGCCAATGTAAAATAATTATCCCAAATGCTCCAGGATTAAATCGCCACACTTTCAGCTCCACCATAATTACTGTATTGTTATTCTAATTTGACACAGTTTTTGTCTAAAAAGTGACTGTTTGACATTTTAAATTTGACCTCAGTGGCAGTCATCTGAAGCCTCAGTGTAAGCACAGGGTACAGGTGGATTGATCCAACCCCTTCCTCACATTTGAACAAAGTGCCTCAAGAGGACTAATAAAGACAGAAAACTATCAGTTATGACTTTTGGGCTGCGTCGCACCCTTCTGTTTGAGCAAAGAGGGGCGCTGTGTTGATCCAAGGAACTACATATGGAAGGAGATTCACTTTGTCTGTCAGCAGCTGTGGCTCTATTAGGAGTTTGGCCCAGTGGATCCATGACCATCTGCTCTGGACAAAGATACAGGAGGCAGAGTTGTACAGCACCAGTGTTCAAACAGTTTGTTGGATTGGACTTTTCATCCTCTTTGCGCTGCCTGTAATCGAGCCCTCCCCTGACCTGTCCATCAGAGGCTCACGGACCCTTTGAACCGAGTGACCCACTGATTTTGTCACTACTTTATATTACAAGCCAGCAACATTTTACAATGCACTTTTTTTACCCAACATTACTTAACTGTGTGGCAAATTCCGAATTGTAAAATAAAGCTGAAAGTTACCTATCACTTCATATGCATCCATTTTAGAACTTTGATTTTTAGAAGTGAACCCCAGGAAAAATAGTCTTCACATTGGTAAAAACTAATGGGATCCTTAAATAAACAAAGAAATAAAAGTGAATTTGCAGCCAAAATGCTTTTACAATTCATTAAGTGGACACCATATTGTGCCAATTTAGTATGTTCAGTTAGAGTCTTGATGTTATTGTGAGTCCGCTAATGTGGCTACTGTGTAGTGGTGTCTGACATTTTGTTTTACGTTTTCCTAACAACACTAGGAGTTAGCTCAGTCACAGTAACATTTGTTTTAGCTGTATCAGTATTCTTTAAATGTTGTGTTGTAGAATAGACTGAAACAATTACATTTAGTTACTTTTAGTCAACAGAGAGCGACCTTTTGACCCCAGCTCTGATGCTTTTCTGCACCTAGCTGCAGACACACCCCTGCAGCTCACATTTCACTTTAGACAAACCAATTAGAATCAGACCCTGCATGTACAGCAAGGTTAGAACACACTGTCAACTGTCCCACACAAGGGGACGTCCGAAAGGGCGTAGATATCTGCTTTAGAGAACCAAAAGGGAAAATTTGTACCACTCTGGGCCACTCAAAGACATTGGTTTGCAATGCAGCGGAGATAATCTTAGCTTTGCAGTCAGAACCAATTTGCATATATAGATTATGAGACTGTTTTTTTTTATGTTGCAAGACTCTAGAAATGAAAAAAGAAATACGGGTGTCTGACTGTGGCTATGTTTAAATCAAAACCAAATGAATTACAAGTTGACATTTTCTGTCTCTACCATCTTGATGCTGCAGCAGAAAGTGAGGATGGTGAATTCAGGAAAGGATTTTTTTGTGTTTGTCTCCTAAATTTTGCGAATGCTTTGAACATTCTCTGTTGAGTGACTTTATAGCATGTGGTGTTCCTCTGCTCCAGGATCTTGGGATTTTCCTCTCGGTAGTGGCTTTGATGCTTTCCATGGCCGCCTCTTTCAGCCGAGCATTCTCTCCGGGTGCTGCTTTTGAAATGAACGCCTGCATCTTTTGTAAGGAGCATTCTTGCTTTGTTTCCAATGGCTTCCACTTCCATCCTTGGTCAGGGTGCCATAGCATTATGGTGGTGAAGTGCCGGCAAGGGATCATGCCCTGCCATTCAAGGCTCAGACACATTCAACAAGGTATTCACGAGTCACTTCAGCTACTTTTGCTTTAGTTCTGCACATTCAGATGTGCTTGCTTCGCCTCTCTTTGATGGCAGAGGAGCACATGTAGTAAACATCTATCCTCTAAAAGAACTAAAACATTAATATGTCGAGACCAGAGTCTTCAAAACATTGTGTGATTATGGAGCAGCCACATAACAAGCTTGTGAAAAAGAAATACAGAGAGTGTGTTGGTGTTGTTTTTCAGAATAAATAGGAGCAGAGCACTGTCCTATACATCCTGTTTTCTTAAGGTAACAGTAACACGCAGTGACTTTGGAGCATCTGTTTGAGCAGAAGGTAGTCTACTGTGTCTTCATAAATCTGCCAGAGCCAATTCATTTTCTACTTCTTTGCAATGATATGTATGAAATAGTTTGCACAGCACACTGTCACTCACTGATATAACCCTTTAGCACACAAGTTAGCTGTGGGTTTATCCAGATCTGATGACAGGAGAGCCCAGAAAGCAAAAACAAAACTGGTGGCATTGAAGCGCAATGATTTTAAAAATGGAATGACAAAAACCTGATCTTCATCAGCCGAGTAAAAAAATGTTTAACAGGATCTACATATCAAAGCAGGAGGTTTACAAAACAGGGTTTCATGCTCTGTATTTCTGTTCGGCTTAAAAAGTCAAAGACGGCGTAATGTGGCATTTGAACTGACATTTAAAGTATCTTCCAATTAAAACCCCAATTACAGCTGAAGTGGAGCTGAAGTACGTGTCACAGCTTAGGACTGAACTGTTATGAGCAGTTTGCATTCACTTAAAACTGTTTTTTTGTATTTTTTTACAAATCAACAGACACTTTTCCTATTAAGATGTACAGCTCTAAAATAAATAGAAGTCTGGATTAAAATGTTCAGAATTTAAATTATTTCAACATTAACATAAATGGTTTTCTTATTCAAAAGTAAAAACCACAGACACAATCGTTCAGTATTTAAAAGAAAAATCTCCACTTTCCTCTTGTCTTGGCGGCTCTTGCTGTCAACTTTTTTTTTCTTTTTTAGATGTAATTTTAGAATAGCTAGAAAGTGTCACAGAAGGGTCCAGCCATAGATACCATAGGTTTACAAAAGCTTATAACGAAATTTAGCCAATCACAATCCAGAAACCATACATGCACTTTTTGGTAAGTGATGGCTTATCATTGATTTTATGATTGGAGCCTGCAGGCCTCATTTGATCCACGGCCGGACTTTGGACATGCCTGCTCTAAAGTTCATTCAAAATCTCAGTTTTTTGGAAATGCTTCATAAATGTACCTTTCATGCCTCTGCTCCAAACTAGCAATTCACCCGTCCTGGACTACCAGTATCTCTGCTGAATGAGCTCTTGGCTTGAGTGAAATGTCTTTAGATACACTTTGAACAAATATAGGTCTCACTCATTTACTGATCATTTTTCAGCTCCTATAAAAAGTCCCAATCAGCTACAGTGTAGGTTACACAGTCATTGAATGAGGACAAGCACCATTTTTGTACATAGATTGTGTGTTCTTGAAACAGTTCATTTATACTTGTGTCTATAATTTGTTTGTTCTAAGGGTCGACCGACTATTGGTCAGGCCGATTATTGGCACCAATACTTGTTATTTCGACAATACTGGAGACACGTCTCTCTGTCTTCAGGATTGTCCCCCCAACTGAGCCATCTGATTGGTTTTGTAAAGCACAGGTGAGAGGCAGATCAGAAGCCTAAACTGTTAGCAGGGTCCTCCAAAAAGATAACTCCTGAAATTGTAATAAACATCTTCGATCTCTGCACGTCACATAACTAGCAACTAGGGCTGCCACTTCAAAAACATTAATAATGTGTTAACACAAATGTCTTTTAATGCCATCAATCCCGTGGAAAAAAAAAAGAATGGTTGTCCTTCCTGTATTGAGAAAAAAACCTGTGCAAGCACCGAGCTGCCCAGTGCGCAGCTCTAATCATGGGCCCTCCCTTCTCTGTTCAGCGCCAACATGAAATGCGCTGCAAGCGACTTGCAAAACATGCAAGAAAGTTCTCAATTGAAGAAATGCTTCTGAAGCGGGGTCTCTGCAATTTATAAGGCCTTTTTTTTTTTTTTGGAAAACACGCAGAACAGCTTTGCTTTTTGCACACAATGTCTTTCTGCTTCACTTGGACTACTGACATTTTACCAGTCACATGTTTTTTGATATTGTTTTTAATTTCTTTATTTACTTGATGTTCTTCAGGAAGCAATTAATTGATTTAATATTTTCTTTGACCATATACAGTAAGTAAGATATATTCTTTTTGTTTTAACTCTTCACAAAGATAAGTTGTTTGATTTATATTGAAGTTTTATTATTTACAGCAAACATTTTCAGGGAAATGTTTAATTGTTGGTGTTTGGATTATTCTAAAATTGAATGCCAATATGTTCACTTTTCGGCTCACTTTTCAGTTTGTGGTTTCTAAAATCTTTTTCGTTTTCCCTGTCACTGTTTCCAAAGCTCCCTAAGAGCCCCACCTGAGGCTACAGGTGAGCACAGATTGCAAGGGATGAGTCTGGCTCCAACATTCTGGCCCCAGATTGTTGTAGCACTGCTAAACAATTACCAAAATATTTCACTAACAGGAGCCATCTTAGCACATTCTCACAAAACTCAAATATCGACCGTTAGCCTAAATGAATCTGCATCAAATCCTATAAATGATTTTTCAAGTCAAAAGTCACATTGTGACAACAGTGTCAGTGCTCCATTTAGTCTAGTGCTTCCATAAGCAGGCAAAGTTTGCTTTTGGGTCTTTGGAGAACAGTAGTTTTGGTTTTCACCAAAACACTTCTCACAAGTTCTTTGGCATCAGGAAAGGTCTTGATAACATGTCCCGCGGTTCATGAGTTTCTTTGTGCTGTGGCATCCATAAAGATGACAAGGTCGCTGAGACAAAGGTCTCGCCTCTTGTGGTGTCATTTGCTTCATTGGTGCATGAGGGGAAGATACTCTCCTGTCCAAAACCACTTCAGTCCATCTCTAGTTTGTTCTGCCTGCTGTCATCACACCAACCTGCTGCTTCCATGTCTCTTCACTAACAAGCTCTTCTTCATTCACTGTGGGCTGACAAATGGTTTCTCCCTGATAAGGTGATAGAACCTGTTGTTGCTCAATCTTCATTTCTCTCACTGTTTCTTTAGAAGAACTTCCTCTGTCAAGTGAAATATTTTCACAGAGGAGATGGTTTTAGACTCTTGGTGACTCTTTGACTCAACAGTGTGGAAATCAGCCTGTTCTCAATTAAGGAACATCTGCTCGTTTGAATTAGAATGAAAAATGAAGCAGGCAGGAATGAATTAGTTGCAAATCATAAAAGCTGCATCATTGTGTTTACTTAATACACAATGGGCCAATAAACTTGGACAGACTGTCTGTCCTTCAATAAACATTTCTCAAAGGTGAATAAAAACTAAGAAATGAAATTAACAAAAGTGAGCTCAAAATGATTGCAGACATGTTTACTGATTATTTGTAAAGTTGAAAAAAAAACTAAATGAAACGACCCTGAAAATAATATTGGGAGTGAAGGATGAATTACTTTCATGGCACAAATCCACTGGAAAGTCTTGAGGATAAGTGGGAGAAGAAATAAGAATATGAATAGAATCAGAAAACTATGTATTGCATTCAATTCAATTTTATTTATGTAGCCCAAAATCACAACCAAAGCCGTCTCAATGGGCTTCACACCCGCATTCATACAAAGAACATTAAGTCAGTCATACAGATGAAAACAATAGCTGGTTGCTAAACTAAACTTGAATCAGTGGTGTAAAGTACTTGAGTAAATTGACTTTGTTACTTTACATACGTTTTTTTTGTTTTTGCTGCTTTGTACTTGTACTGAGTACCAAAAACAAAAGCAACTTTTCCTCTCCACTCAACTACATTTGAGATTGAATTTTTATACTTTTTACTCCACTGCATTTGAATGAACTCTTACTCATTACATGATTGTTAAAAAATATATATGAATCTTTTTATTTATTTACTTTTTAGTTTGATTGCAGGTCATGAAACTTCTGAAAATTTGCTTCAGGAATGTATTCAAACTTTTAGCTTTCAGTGATCTTCAGCTTCTTCTGCTAAAAGTTATGCAAAGAAATTAAAGCAACTGTCTTAAGCAATTCTGCAATCTAATGTATTTCTGCAGGAAATGCACCATTTCTAGTTATTTGTTTGGTTATCTGATGATTTGTGGTTTTTATCATTGTTTGCTTTACTCTTTAGCTGCCATGACAGGTGAATTTCTCCTCTGTGCGATGAATAAAGTTCAACCCAATTTAAAAATAAAACTACGTGTTTATGTGTTTACAGAAAAACACTAAGTGTGATAAATGGTTGAACTTTTAGTGGATAGTTTGTTTCTTAACCATAAATGCCATGCATGGTTTGCTGCCTGAATTGCTTAAAAAGTTATGAAAACATTTAATCTTATTCATATTAACGACACAGAAAGTTAACGACTTGGCCTGAGCAAATCTGTTCTTAGATGAGGAGCATGTGGTAGCTTCTAGTTAAAGTTTATCAACTGTAAACGAGAGTCTCTTAGTGAACCGCAATTAATTAGACCAGTTTTTTAAAATCAAACCTTTTTAAACTTTATCAACTCTCCTAAATATCACTGGGAATAAACGGAGAACATTCTGGAGCTTCAGCTGTGCGTCTGTACCTGTGTCTGCTCAGCCACTCATTAGACCTGTCAATGGAGGAACAGCCCAGATGAGGCAATTGTAAGACACCCGTAAGGTTCTCCGGGAGCACCAGAGCAGCTGTCATGGAGCCACACGGCTGCAGCTATTTATAGCAGCTGAAGCACTAAATCATGACATGAACCTGTAAATTATCTTCAGCTCTGTAGATCATGAGCAAACATCATTAGGAAGAACTCTGATTCATTTAGAATCCACATCAAAGCAGACTTCACAACATTTAACTGTACAATAAAAATAAGGAGACAAATATCAATTATGATGGCAAAATACATTATTTTTGAATAAAATGTATTTGTTTGTGCTTTAGTCGGTATTTCATTTTAAAATAACAATGAAGAAACCTTTCGATTGAGCAAATTAAAATAACAATTCTGAGAGCACTTTCTCCGCGTACCTAGCAGTGATCAGCAAATGTGTTTTATAAAAAACAGACATATGCCTTTTTCACTCTAAAAAAGATGTAGGGTGTTGCTGACCTAAATGGGTCTATTTTTCACACATGGGAAATTAAGTCTAAAACAACCTGCTTTATGGGCACTCAGCTTTAATCTATAATTATCTGGTGCTCCATCACTGCTTCATGTGTTTAATTTTCTCCATAGAAATTGTTCGTGTATCAGGAATTGCAGTGAAGAACTGCCATACCAATAATGTTTTATGTCAACATTAAGGCTTGGGCTTCCAACAGTTGATTGGATGTTCTCTAAAATGCTTTTATGGAAATTCTTCCATGCCAGATCAATCAGATATTTGCCTTCTCAGCTCTCCACTGGCTGTGTTTCATCCTTTCCCTGATGTACCTGGCTTCTTCATTTACATTCCACCTGTCGAATGCTAAACATGTGTCACATCATTTTTTCCCACACGTCCCCTTCTTCCTCTTGAGCTCATTTATTCAGGTTTATTCACAGCATCACATGTGTTGCTTTGTATTTTTTTGAGAATCAATGCCACCAGTCTGGCTGAAGGGACCTCTGTGTAATGTAGCGTGACATATTTCAACACTGAACTAAATGTTTATTTTCCCTCAGTTGACTTAGCAAAGAATGAGTTGACGTTTAGCACATTAAGAAAACAACAAGCAGCTGTGGTGGAATAATAGCACACAAAAAAAAAAAACAAAAAAAACATGCAACCCAACAGACTGAGCTTATTTTTTAAAAACTTTTTTTTTAAATACATTTTCTTACCAAAGATTTTAAGAGCTAAATCCAACATTTAGAATTCAACTTGGATTTTAAAAATACATGCATAATTCAAAAATGAAATAAAAAAGGATAAAAGGAAAATTACCCGCCAGTCTAAATGCTGAAACAGCAGGTTTAACATTACATCTACAGTTGGTAAATCTCTGTTGGGGATGAACAGATTTAATAGTCCTGTGAAAAAAAGGAGCAACAACCTTTTAAAAAGTATTGCTTAATTAAAAATAACTAAAACTGCGTAAAAATGCCACACAAGCACTACTCACCCTCACCATCCCAAGATTACCCCTTAACTTGCCCTCACTGACTGAGCGGCTGCTTCAGGCCCCCACTCCCCGTTCTGCCTCTGCCACGATGGTCAGAGCTGTAAATGACAAATTCGTGAATACTTTTTTTTTTTTTTGAAATAGTGGCTTTTCTGTTGGTTTCATCTCCATAGCAAGCATTTTATTTTTTATTTCCTGAAGGGAAAAGGGTAAAAGTTAATGTTTGGGTTTCCTTGGCAACTGAGTTTTTTTGTTAACCACTCCCACATTCTTAATATGTTCATGTTGTATGTTATATTGCTCAGCTTAAGCCAGGGATTCATGTAATGCATTTTCACAATATTCCGGTAAAAAATAGTGAATAGTGAAAAAGTAAAAAAACAGGGGAGTGCCACTTTTTCCAAACTAGCAATGCTAACACCATTCAAAATCTAAAAACCACAATTTTTTCCGAGGCACGTTCCCAATGATGTGCAAGGAATTAAGAGGCAGCAGTACATCAAAATCCTTAATCTCATGGTGGCCTCTTCCCGTCAAAGATCAACAAAATTTCAGTTGTGTGTCAGCATGTGAGTTAATGTTTGTGTAGATCTCTGGAACAAAAGTTTTCTTTTTCCCTTATTGTGGGAATATGTGAACATCACCAAATTTCACATTTTGCCACAAAATGGACGCCAAGGAGGTCCTCTGGCTATCCCATAATAATTGAAACACTTTTCCCAATATGTGTGTTATCGTTTCAATGGTGGATTTTGACATATTTATTTTTAAGCCCCAAGAGAAATGTTTTCTCTATTCTTTTGTAAGGTGCGTTAAGAAATAAGAATTGTGAAAACATGGTCCTTGCAGGCCTGCATGGTCTGCAGTGGGACATGATAAGTTGGATTCAACAATTTCTGTTCAGGTGGAAAGTTTTTTGCTTATTTATTTTTTTCAAAGATGCACATATTTTTTTTAAACAATTTTATTTGACAACATAAAACATAAGCATCATAAACAGAAGTAGAATAAAGAATTTTCAAAAATCTACTAGAGGCTTCAGATGAAGAATAATAACTGATTGAGTCCAAGTCCCTTTTTTCGATTCAATCTGATCTTAAATTTAAACAAACACTTTCATGGAAATATAATAAATAAACTCATAATTCAAAAACAATTAAATATGATCAAAATATGCATCAAGTGACAAAAGGCGTGAGATGACCATTTTGCATCTAAAAAAGATGGAGTTCACCTTTACTCAATCTAATTTGTTTTTTTCCTTATGATTTTTGATTTTTTTTAATGGCTAAGTTCATGTGTTGCTACCTAAACACAGCAGTACCAGTGTTTTGCTGTCCAGTCAATGATTTTTTTTTGTACAAAGTAATAAAAGTTTAAATCACTTTGGCTTTGGCTCTGTCATATAAAAGCGAGTACACCTCTTAAAGTTTGAAGGTTTCAGGTGTCTGAGTGATAAAAACTCATCATCTTAAACTTATCAGGTCTTAAACTTGGGTTAATACAACTACACTGGGAATGGTTGCCAGCTGCTACGCTATAACTTCTTGATAAAAAAGTGCTAATCCAAACTGTGGCAGACGCATGTGTAGAAAACCTGACAAACATGTCAAAAGAAAACCAAAAAGATGCTTTTCTGCCTTCCCGACTGGTCGGTTTGTCACAGCAAAACCATCAGTTTTGTCAATATCTTAGCTTTTAATTTAAGAACCCCATGAACTGGAAATGCGTCCCTTGCTGTGCCATTGAACAAATAAAGATATTGTGGTAATCTCAGCGTGAGTGTTTTAGAGCAAGTTGTTGCGCTGGGGTAGGTGTGTATTGCCCATGAATTGTCACACAGTTTTCTTTTAGTGGCTGTGTGTATTTATCACCAACCTTAAGTGCTCTTACAGAGCGCCTGAGGGGCTGTAACTCTGACTAATGGAAAACAAAGACCAGGCCAAGCCAAGCAGGACTCCTCTCCCTGGTGCATCCTCCCCCACCGTCCTCACCCACATATTTGTGTGGACTGTACACATTTTCTGATAGAATTTTTGGCTGCTAATGCAAACTTGAAGAAAAATCCATGCTGTCAGTACAGACATGTGCTTGTTTTTGCGAAACAACACACTTAGCTAAATTTTATCTCTTGGGTTCAAGATTTATCTGTCAGTGAGTACATACCTTGACATTCATGCCAAATGGTGTCTGTACATTGGCTTTGACAGCTGACAGATGAGTAGAAACAAAGTGGAGAAAATCCACTGATGCACTTCTGATGTAGTTCATGTATTTGTCTTTAATAACTGCCTTGACCTTAGTGTGGATGCACAGCAAAATAAAATATGTGGGGTCTGAAGAAGACAAACAGCTAAACGTCTAAGCCAAGTCAGCCTGACAAATGCAGATATTCTTTTCAAAGCCACCATCTTTTTGCTCATGTCAGATGCAGTGTGCACCTCCGAACCTGCAGAACAGAATAAGGATTTGGTCCCTGTCTGACTCCATTTGATAAAAATGTTCAGTTTCAAGGTTTTATAATGCATTTTCACCCTCTTCGTTTCAAACTCGCATGGATGGCATTTTCATCACTTTTCATCACTCCAGAGCGACTTATATTCTGAAAATATGTTACTTAAGGAATGGCTTTTTCTAAAGCTGAAATTGTGATTATGTAAAAAGTTGATGTAAAATTACATTTGGGCTTTTTATTTTGGTTTGCTACTTCTTTATTTACTATACATTTAACATTTCTTACTTAAATCCTCTTCAAAACGGATTTGGTTTTCTTCTTTTCACTTCAAATGGCTCACAGGTAAAATCCAATCAGTTCGTGATGGTTGCACTGGTTAGACTTTGAAGTCTCATCCTGAATGTTGATATTTCATAAAACTGCATGAATCGATTATTTATGTTTGTGTCAAGATTCAGTCCATGTTTTTGTCCTTAGTCAAAACGCTCCTCCTGATTATGGTTTTAAGGCAGTTACTTAAGAGACAAAAAATGACTACTGCTTGCAATTATTAATGATCATTTGCATGTTTGTTTTCACATCTCTGTGGTTTCTAGTCAAGTCTGCATGCTTCTGTTCTAATATTCCAGGCAGCATCTTTCATCTGCCATCTGTCAGTGCTCCAGCTGGGTTCCAAAACTAAAATGTCATTACATGTTAATAGGATATATTAATTATTTGTTTAATTTAGTATTGTTACAGAGACTAAAATCTAGGGTAATATTTAATCAGCTTAAAAAATGGTTAGACTGACATACATCATACATCCAAAAAGTATTTTTCTATCATGTTTGACATGTGAACCTCAAAACTTTGGGCTCCAAACAGACACACAGACACAAACTCTGACTGTTCCCCTTGATCCCGTTCTGTCACAGTGTGTTTCTGATTATACCTCCAGAGAACGCGACACTCGCTGCACCCATCTCTGCCTCCCTGCTGTTTTTTAATCTCTGTCTGTGTATGTACAGATTTTACAAGACAACCGTTACAGGCTAATCAGAAGAAATGTAAAAGTCATGCATGTATTCATAAATACGTAGCATTTGTTCACATGTGTTTGTTTCACATATGGAATGGAGGCTTGCACGTCTTTCTGTGATTTCTTAGTTCTGTTCAATATGTTGTCATTGGGACATACACATTGACTAAAATAATAAAGATAAGAATGAAAATAGTAAACAATATTCATATTTTACTACCATTGGTTAAATAAAAGGTTCCATCAGCCATGATGCCATGTTAAAAAGTAATAATACAAAATCTACACTAAAATTAAATTAGGTTCTTATTTTTGCATGAAGATAGATTTTTATGCCACAGGAGGGCTAAGAGATGCTGTTTACCTTTTTGAATCTTAAGAATAAATCTGCCTTGAATCTATTTCTACTTCCAAGGCTGGATTCAACGTACCCAAAGCTGCTCTGCCAGGCAAAGACAAATCTTTGTGCTTTTTAATGAAAGCCAGGCCACATTCATTTGTTTTAAGGGGCCTTTTTATGCAAAATCAACTTTTTGA
Organism: Adrianichthys oophorus; assembly: GCA_036245035.1. NCBI lineage: Eukaryota > Metazoa > Chordata > Actinopteri > Beloniformes > Adrianichthyidae > Adrianichthys > Adrianichthys oophorus. The sequence goes on from BSAI01000030.1 coordinate 38,543,034, forward strand.
GTTTCAAGTGTTTTTTAATGTTAATTCCTCACAAAAAACCCAAAACAAAACAAAACCAAAAAACAAAGTGGTATTTTGATCCATTCACGCATCTCTGAGCATTCTTTTCCAACCCTGCTCTCTAAGCATCAGTCACTTCCAATCCACAAAAACGAGCGGGTCCCCATGTTCATACAGAAAAATGTGGGGGAACAGCCCCTCCCAGGAAGAGTCTGCACTGCCAGGCCAACACACACACCCACTTTCTCCTCAAAGCTAGCTGTGATCAGCTAAACACTTTCATTGCATCCAATCTGAGACAACAACGCAGACACGCTGCAGAGGCCGGCTCTAGGATAACGCCATGAAAAGGGCGGCATCCACATGAGTGAAAGGCGGGGCCTCAAAGATCGAGTTGACTTATTTTTGGGTAGGAAATGAGCTAGTAAAAATAACTCATATTTTTTTTCCTTTTTCTTTAACATCAGGATTAAGATGACCAGATTCTCTTTGAGGAGGAGCCTTTGCTATCGTTCCGAACCTTTGGAATGCTTTGCCTCCAAACATTAAACAAGCTCTTATATTAGGTGTTAACTTTTAAAACTTGACCAAAAACGAATTTGGATTTTTAAGAATTTAGTTCAAGATAAAATGTTACTTTACTACGTTCAAGTGTTTTTATTATTTTTTCTTGTTCTTTTTATTTAACAGTTTTCATTACTATGTAAGCTTTTATCTAGTGCTTTGTTGGCTTTTAGTTTGTGTTAAAGTTCTTTATGAATAAAGTCATTTTAATTATTATTATCATAATGGTTACATTTTAGTCGTGGTGAAAATGACCAAATTCAAAGGTTCTTTGGAAAATGGCTTTTAAATGGCATTTTGGTTGTAAATTATGTTGTCCCATATTTTTAGTATTAAAACTGTTTATTGTTGTGTTGTGAAGTTTGAGTCCAAACCGGTTAAAGTCTGCTTGTTTAAAAGGACATTTATTGTGAAATATGCTTTCATTGTAAACCAAATATCAATAGTAAAAATCCAGATGAACGTGCCCTAAAAAGCTTTTTTTTATCCTCTTTTCTACAAATCATCTGTTTTGCATCCTGAACCTGGTTTTGAAATAAAAGTCAGATTTTCAGACCCTCATTTGTTGCAGTTTTCTGTCCACAGGCAGTGAAGTGCAGCACCAAATGCTGTGAGACACCCACAGTTTGACCCTGGTTATCTGCTGGGTGACTCATGGGGATGTTCTGGGTCGAGCTGTCAATGGAAAGAGAAAGGAATGCTTTTCTTCACCCAACACAAAATATTTTGTACATGTTAAAGAGCAAACGTTCACTTTTAGACGCAACCATTGCCACAATAATGGTATGAAATTCTCATATTCATTCATTCATTCATTTTCCAAACCGCTTTATCCCTTTCGGGGTCACGGGGCTGCCGGAGCCTAACCCGGCTACTCATGGGCGAAGGCAGGGTACACCCCTGGACTGGTCGCCAGTCTGTCGCAGGAAATTCTCATATTACAAGTTAAAATGGTTTGAGGGAGAATTAAGTAACTATAGTAAATCACTTCCCAACAAAAGCCTCTTCAAGGGAAGCCCAAGATTTACAGTTGAGCCTTGTGTGTTCTGTTTGGCCCTGAGGGGACTGCATATAATATTCCTTTCTGCCCTTTTGTTAGGCATTTTCTCCTCTGACCTTTTTCCTCTCAGAGAACAGTGATTTCGTTTTTCCTACACTGATCCTCTCCTCTTTCTTAAATTCTGTTAATCTGTGTCTGACTTGGTGGACTTTAGTGTCTAATTGACCCTTTCTTTTCTCTGTATCTTCTTTAAGTCGCGGTACGTCCACATGTAGGAAAAAGGGCCTACAGATACACACAGTTCATTCACACCATCATACAGTACACAATTGCTGTGAAGGTCACCACAGCTACTAGTGGTAGATGAGCCCAATCACTTTGTCCCTGCGCTTCCCCAATCAAAAGGCTCTCCCCCTGCTGTGGGAACCCTTTAATTACAATCCCCACTTCGATAATGTGAGCTTGTTAATGATGTTCCACATTCTGTTCCCCCTTTGCGTGCCCTCTAATTATGTCCCCACCCTTCAATAACATGCTTATCAGTGAAGCAAGTGCCAGAAGTTTCCCTCAACTCACCCCACCCCCATCCTTTTTAGAGCTATCCAAGTTTCTGGTCACTATCTGTCAGACAACTATTTCAAGAACAAATGTCTTTGACTACATTGGGATATTTTTGGAGAAGAATATAATTTAAAAAAAATCCTGACACTTCTTGAGATTGATTGGGATGTGTATTTAAAGTCGCAACTCAAAAATATTCATTCATATTTTTTCCAGAGACATGCTGCAAGCGACAAGTCATAGCGAACATTTATTCAATACAAAAGTAAGGGTGACAAAAAGGTGAAAAGTGCACGCTCGGTGCATGCAGCCAGACTGTTGGAACTTAAGAACGTACACAGAGTGCAGTTTGTGTGGACACATGCGTATCAAGCATGCAGAATTTGCACACAGTCAGTAAGGAGCCAGTACATGCACTTTTCTAATAACTAGAGTGCTGCATGACAGCACCATTCAACAGCATTATCAATATTTTTTGCAGCTTCTATTATCCTATGGTCACTTCCTGACACACTCACCACAGGCACGACAACGATACGTGACACCCCTCAAGGGAACTGCAAGACGCACCTTTGCTTCTCTTGAAATGTGGCAGGTCCTCTATTTGACCCTCCACATGCCCGGACAAGCCAAACAAACCTGCAGCGCAAATATGGGTCAACCCCAAAACAGGTCCATGTGACTTAGGCTTAACACTGAACATGCTGGACACAAGCTTGCTCGCTTATCTTCCTTTCCCAATGCACCTTTGAACTTAGGCTTTTTTGTCATGTTAGGTTCCACTTTAAACGAAAAAAAAATCACTTTTTATGATTGATACACCATTTGTTTGTTCATTTGTTTTATAAACAAATGAACAATCATGTACAATGTTTAATCCAAAATGGCATGGAATCATGTTTCCATGCACAATTGTAAAAAATAAACAAAAACATTGGGTTAATTCCAGAAAATACATTATTAAGCACAGTAGAAAGTAAGTATATGGACCCATCTCCATTATTTTTTTCAAACAAACATTACAATTCACTGATTTAGTAGAAAATAGAATTTCAAATGTAATATATAAAATACGTAACAAATGTTCACCTTAAAAATTCAAAATACATTTGTGAATAGACAGACATTATTATTTTTCAGGACAAATGTCAAGTCTTTATACAGGATATCAGGATATGGACTGATCTTTAACCGTAAGTGAAAGAGGCTTAATCAATTAACGTATTAAATATGTTAAATATGTCATAATTCACTAAGAAATGTTGGTCCTTGATATGTTAGTATTAAGTGTTTAAACTGAAGAATCCACATTTGTCAGTATCTGCTATCAGTTGTTTTTTTGTTTTTATTTATTGTCCTAAGAGGGCAAAAATCCATCAGTGACTGTCACGTAATGAAATGAAATGAAATGAATGAAAGGGGCAAAAATTCAAACATTTTTATTTATGTTAAAAAAAAAAGTTTGCACGTTGTGCTTTTTTGTTTTGCCATAAATAAACATAATACTTGGTCAGTTTTAAGATACCACTGGAACTTTAGAAACTAAAGATCATTGTTTATTCTCTGGAAGAAAATTGCTCAGAGGGGTTTACACTGACAGTAGATGTTACTACAATGGGGATAACATTTCCCCCCAAACCCTCACACCTCATCCAGACATCTTCACTTTTTTCTCAGTTAGCTTTGCTCTTTGCCTCTGCTCCCAGCTGACTTTTCTTGTTCCCTTCCCTTCTTTGTTATCGCTCTCCGTCCCTATCCTTCCCCAGGGGTCTTCTGTGTTGTGACATGAAGTGCCGCGTCCCGAGCTATCAGGCAGAATGGTGCTTGACCCAAGTTCAACCTCTGCTGCTGTCCCGCTCGCTTTCCATTTGTCTTCAGCCGGGCAGCACAAAGCCGTTTCTCTTTTGATTAAGGCTCCTGGATTATGAAATCAAACAAGATCATTGCATCCTCTTGCACAAGACTGAGCACAGAAAACGATTTACGTTCACTCACATGCACATCCATACAAAAGGAATATCCTTGATGCTTCACCACTTCTCCACAGCATGAAGTAGCTCATTTGCTTCACAGTGTTGTGGAATAAACTATGTGCATGAATTTGACAAACGGACTAACTGCTGTGAAGTTTGGGCCTGATCTCAGCGTCACAACGTCACCAATGACAGAAGCAAAGTTAAGATGAAGTGAACGGCAAATGATTTTGAGATCATTTGAAAGTGTAAACTGAAATGTATGTGATGGCCGCTGCATAAATAACAGCTTTCTCCAGCATAGAGATTTGTAGAAAAGATGGTTTTAGATGTTAAATCTTCTTTCTCGTGGGAGAAAGAAGATTAATTTTTTCAAAACATGATTTCAACAGTGTCCTCAAAGCAAGTAGATTTTGATACCCATAACATGCTGACTGTCTGTGATGCATGTTTACCGATATTGGGAACTTCTCATAGTTCTCATCACAAAAAAATGTTATAGGAGGACTGGAACATTTGGTTCCTGCAGCAAATTTGTGATCAGCTAAGCCGTCATATCCTCACAGAACCGGAGTTTAAGGAGATGGTTTGGGTTTTACTGCTGCTCACCTCTAATCATTGGTATAAAAGGCTTTTATTTTCACACATGAATCAGTCAGTAAATGATCTTCATGCACATTTGGTTTAGCGAAAGCTTCCACAAAAGCCTTTGCGTGGCCTACAGCCTACATGTGCTGCAGTTGTAGGAAACATTATGGTTTGTCTTCAGTTTGATTTAGTGCTCCGAGCTTATCTTGTAAATTAGTTTGGCACAATAAAGTTCACCTTTATGAAGCCTATAAATTGATGTGATGAGGTAATCGTCCACTGAACTGCTCCTGACCCTGCACCCATTGACCTGTGGCATTGACGGGTAGCAGCTCTCTCATGAACGCTGACCTCACTTCTGCAACATGTCATTTAAACAGACAACAAACACGACGAGCTGGACACTGGCCAGCTGATGCAACTCTGTCCGATTGCCCATAATAAGCAAGAGACAGACAGTGAAACACTGATGCTCTGCTGTCGTGGAAGATCCAAAGTGAAGTGACATTTTCATCCATACTGACCAAGGGCTGGCACATGGACAATGGCCATCTGAGTGGCTTTAATGAGTAAAAGTAGACAACGAATCAGGCACTGATGACGAACTTCAATAAAATCCAAAAGAGAGGTCAAAAAAGCTGCTGATTAAGTCCTTTTGATACATAGCAGCTGCCTAAAATCCTGAAGTGAGCTGTCAAGCATTTATGCTGGAATGCGGTGGTTTAAAATAGATGCTCTTTTAGATTGAAAGTCATTTCCATTGATACATTAGTTATTTCAAAAAAGATTTTTTTGAAGCCTGGCCCATAAAAGCCCCTAAGTGTTTCCAAAACAGAGATTTAACCTTGTAAACATTACTGATTTAATATTGGACCGCAATAATGTTACCACTTCCTAATATCTGTTTCAGTGTTTTCTTCCGTAATTTAGCCGGCAGCACTTAAAGGTTTAGCAGTGTTCCTCTAAATAAGATTTGGAATCTTCTGCCTTGGAAATCAGTTCCATGCAGACGGATCTGCTGTCACGGCGCATTTGGAAATCCATCAGAAATGTCAAATAACTTGTAAAGAAATTTTTCATTTGCTCTTGGACAATCTGGTTGACAGAAACATGTAAGCATGCCATACTACTTATTGTAAACAGCTCCTAAGTAAATGGTTTTCTCAAACTGCAGCCAAAGAAGTGGTCTCAGGCTGTTTTAATAAACACTGATTGGAGTTTATGGTACATGGTTGACATAATTCCTTTTATTTACTCTTTAAAGAAGTGCTATAAAAACTATTTTTCTCCTTGTAGAAATGATTAGCACAAGTAGAGTCCATACTGTGCCCTTTGACAAAACGGCCATGAGGAGTTTGACAGCAGGTTCTAGCACACATTACAGCAGTGGAGCTTATTTCACAGCATTGCTTAAAGTCTCTAAAATTATGGAAGCCAAGCTTTACAGCATAAGCCACTTTACTCACCGAGTGGGAGTAGCATTGCTGCGTGTTGATTAAAACTGGCGGTTGCAGCTGCGTCCTTGTGTTGGCATCAGTGTGGATTGTGGGAACCATTTGCTCAGGAGCTATAGCTTGCTGGGCTTCGTGAAGACTCTATTAGAGATTGTTTGTGGATGTACAGTTTTATCATTCTGGTGTAATAGAACAATGCCAGTCCATATTCCATTCTGTTACCTTTCCTATCACTTCTTATTTATCCTCTATCCTCCTTCGGCTTTTGCTCTTTACACTTTTTCTGGGCTTCCTCCTCTGACTAATGGAGGACTCCGTATTCTATTTATATTAAATTGAAATTGAAAACAGAGCATTTTTTGACCTGAAAACGTAAAACAAATTTCTTTAAAGCACAGTTATCTGTTATTTGTTTCATAAAGTAGCATATATTTGGACATTTGTATGACAGCTGACTGTTAGTGTTTTTAGATCAGTGGTTTGCGCTTGTATAGTAAAAAAGTAATGGTGTTCACACTGGGCTGGTGCTACCCTTAATAGCATATGTACTCACAGTTGGAAGAGCTTGGCAAGGAATGTTCAAGCGGTGCAAATCTTGTGAATCTTGCTCTGAGGTTTCTTTCACAGCTCTATTCTGATACATTAAATGCTTGGTATCATACCACTCCAGCCCGGCACAAACCGCAATTATTAATGTCTACTTAATGATCAGTTTTTCAAACGGTTGGCACTTCCAGTAATTGAGAAGGACGCCATCCATACGCCAAAACCAAGTTCCAGTCTCTGATTGGTTAAAAATCAATTCTACCAAAGACTCTAAAAATAGTACCCAATGCCTCCCTGCTTGACACTCGGCAATAAGAGGTTGCATTGGGGGATTGAACCACCTAACGGTTCCCTAGCACAGCTGGAGCTCACCGCTCCCCCAGAACAAGAACAAATGTTACACACCCAGGTGTGTGACAACTAAACTTTAAGGAACTTACTTTCACTTTAAGGAAGAAGGAACATGAGAAACTGGAGAAATACCAGGAATTCAGGGAAGAACTGGAGAAGGTTTGTAAGGTGAAGGTGGCAGTGGTGGCTGTGCTTATGGCAGTAACCCCCAACTGGAGGTGTGGCTACAGCAGATATCTGGAAAGATCTCAGACAGCTCAGTGCTGAAAAGCGCAGTACTAGGAACAAGAAAGCTGCACATGACCTTCAAAATCCCAGGTCTCCGGTAGACAACCCGAGCTTGGATGAGACACCGCCCCAATGTAACTGCAACAATATACATACTTGCAGAGTTTAACTGTCACTTATTCTTTCATCAGGATGAAATTGTTTAATAGACAATCAAGGTAATTGCCTTACTTTAATAGAGTATGCAGATGGTGACTGTAGGGGGTAAACCACAGCCTGACAAAATTTATGTCAATGATCCATAATTCTGATCCAGTTACACTCAATGTAGACAGTCGGTTAATGTTTCAAACTGAAGCTAAGTTCTGGAAAGTTCAAAGACAATGAGTGCAAAAAAAAAAACCTCACAATACTCATCTTTAATAAGACATGGGATGAAGGCTATGTTTCTAAGACCTTAGCTTTAATGATCACAGGGAGCTCTTTTGCTGATAAAAGGTGGTTAAAATTCTGTGCACGAATGAATGATTTTTAGCCTTGGTCAGAAAACAAAACACCACCAAGTTCAAGTTTCCTTACATCCTGCCTACGTCTTCTTTTCTCATTTTCACATGCTTAAATTGTGTGCTCATAAATTCATTATGAATTCAATTTTGTATTTAGTCCTGTAATAGTCACTTCTTTCCCTCCTTGTCAAGGTCCTGCTTATGAGGAAGAAGCTCCACTGGCAGCACATTGAAAAAGATGATCTTTATCGCACACATATCTTTCTTATTCTGTGACTTTGAAAGCTTTTGCTGGTAAAGCAGATAAAAAAAAAAAACCTCTTAAAATCCCATAATAGCTGCATTTTCTCCAAGAATCACTCTGCCCTATTTTACAGCTGGACTTTGTAGTTTTCTGCCCTCAGGATCCTTCTGCTGCCTCTCCAAAGTTTTTTTTTGAGAAACCCCTGCTCCTCAGTACAAAACAGTAAAGTATGAGATTAGTTTCAGTGACTTCATATCAACAGTTTCTGGTGACTAGCTGCTGCATTAAAGCCGTTTCTTCTGATGAAGCTTGAAAAGCAGAGCAGAGATGGAGTAGTAGAAACTGGCTCACTGCCCTTGGTTGATTCCCTTTAAGACTAACAGCATCCGCTTTAATTGAGTGAGAGTTTTACCGGCTGATGCACTTACTTTACTGGGGTTTAATGATTGATAAAAACCAAACGATACACCAATGGACGCTAATGGACCTCATAGTCTCAGAAAAGCCTTGAATTCAGTGCATCCTAATCCCTAAGATCCACCTCTGGCCCATCACCTGGACTGATTCTGGCTTCCCTAATGCATGGCAGGTGGAGAGTAAAAAGTGCAATCTTTCTGTCCGGCAGAAAATTGCTGAAGATTAGGGGCAATAGAGTAGAGGAACTTTCCTTAGACTTTAACAGGCTTCTCTCCAGGTTTATATCATGATTGATTCTGTGCTCAGAGCTTTTTTATCAATCCATTAGAGCTCAGGCTGTTGCATGGCAGCCATCCAGACACGGGCATTAACATCCCATCACGCTTCTGGAGACACAAGGAAGGTCAGTGGGATGGGAGTGGGCAGCGGAAACATTCACTGTGCCCTCAGTGTTATTTCCATGGAGCTCTGATTCAGGCTACACGTTTAATATTTAGTTGTTTGTAAGTTTGATCAAGACTGCTGTAATACCTTTTGTTATTGCTTTAGATATTGAGCTTAATGTTGAAGGAAAGCAGGACTGCAGGCTAGAAGAAAGCCCAGAATGGATCTATTGGATCTATTTGGTGAGTGTGTTATGAGTGATTAAAAAAAGAAAAAAAAACAACAGTGGCCCATTTCCTAATCTGATTTATTTCTGTATTAGTCTACACCGTACACATTACAGATGATTTGTAGAACAAGTTATTACTCTTGGTGAATGCAAAAATGTTTTTTCGATTAGTTGCTCAGCATTGACTCAGAGCAGTGAAGTCTGTGTGTGTTCAGCACATTGGGACAGTGTAATACTGCATACAATGTGAGACATGCATATTTAAAAAGCTATGGATTCTTCATACTTTGTTAGTACAACTTATTCAGTGGTAAATTGGAAGATGAATGAGCCGCAATCCATGAATCCAGCAAAAGACAAACTCCTAAAGGCTCATGCTTGATTAGTATATTAAACCTTTAAAATGCATTTTACTAAAAAACAATTAAAATATCACCTCTGATCTTCTGGACAGTTAGACTTTTAAATACATCTCTAAGCATTCGCCAATACTGAGCTGAAAAATAAAGCAGCAAAGTGCACAGAAAATAAATCCGCTGTCATTAAAAAATACCTTTATTTGAAAAAAATCACAAAACTCAATTTTCAAATAAAACTGAAAACATTGACTTTGATGATGGAGTTTTATCTCGACTGGAAGTAGCCAGTAAAGTGCCTTTCCAACAGTTAAAGTAACTGTGTTTTCCCTTAAGTTGATGTAATTTAAAGTCAACCAAATCTGGTGTTTAAGGCACTTTATTACAGCTAATGTGTTCACGTTTGAAATCAAAATGAAAAAAAAAAAAGATTGTTCCTAAAACAGTTTTTTTTATTAGCACTTTTAATAGTTGAATTTTAAAGACAACCAATTTCATCAGAAGTAATATTTTGAAATGCAAACGTCTTTTTAAATCAATCAATAAATGTAAAAAAGCGCCTCTGTGAATTCGGTAACTCTTTGAGACTCACAGCTTTATGCAGTACGTCCTGTTTACAACCCCTGCCCCCTGGGTTGGTTAGTTAACAGTTACTCACATAAGAATGTGGTGGTCCAAAACACAAGTCAGAGCTTTATATTAGTTCTTTAATAAATTGCAAATGCAGACATAGATAAATCCCATATTTAAAATACATTCATGAGGGATGCTGTTTGAGCAAAGTTTTAGTTTTTTTCCCATGTAGTTTTACCAGTGATTCCAAAAATACTCTGTTAACACCGATCAGTCAGTCTGACTGTTCTGATCTTACTCTGTTCTGAGCATTTACATATTTGGACAGCCACCCTGTACATCGAATAAAATGTGAAGGTGTGCCTTTTGGCTAATATATCAGCCAGTGGAAGATTTGTCTCTAAATGCCTCCAGCAGAGTTTATGCCCTTTGGAAGACTGACCAGGTCCACCCAGCAGGTTGAAGCTCTGCCTCTATACCTGAGCATGTGGAGCAGAAGAAAAGCCAACACAAACAGGCCCTGAGGAGATGGGGACTTGAACTGTGAGAACACACACGAAGCTGCAGCTCTAAAGTTTTTTATATTTTATGAAGTGTCACAGATGACTGTCATTGCTGCACATGAATACATGTCTGGTAAAGGATATTGATCATTGTGCACATGTACTGTGGAATTGCCTGCTATGAAGGCCACTGCTCAGAAATTAACCTTTACTTCTTGCACGGGTGAGCAAACAAGACCAGCAAACTCTTGCATACGCATGTAATTAGCCCTATCAAATATGCACATTTTGTTGCTAAATGTACATGTGTGTTTTTGGAGTTCAAACAATGTATCTGCCCACAGTTACAGTAGGGAAAAAAAAACTTCCATAGAGGAAAACACTCCAAAAACAGATTCCACTCATACCAAATGTTGGATAATTCCCTCTTTTGTTGTTTTGTTCAGTTTTTTAACCCCCTTTTAGACCTGAAATGCTCAACGCGATTTGTGACAGAATTCATCAGATGCTTCTGTTCTTCCAACAATTCCTTCAGAAAATGTGGCTTGTGTGCAGATAAATGTGAAAACAGCCTGTGTGTATGTGTCTTTCACCAGCTCTAAGTGTTAGAAACTCACCTGTAAACTGCTTTGAGCGTGACAGAGAAAAAAATATCCTAAAATATACAAAACTCGTTAGCACACCGTAATTGCAATCAATCTTGGACAGATCTTCTCACCTCCAGGTTCATTTATAAGCACACAACTCATGAATATGTTTTACACATTTTCAGCCTCTCATTGTCAAGAGTTTGACTTTTGACTTGAGACACTAGCACTTCTTATCTGAGGGACCCTGGTTATCCAGGACCACTGATAACAAGAAATTAACTTGAAAAAGGTCAGCTTGACATGGACTATTAATTTTTTTTTTTGCCTGTTTTCTCTCCAAACTCTGACATTATCTAGAGTGGACCGTGATTACATTTTTGGTGAAACGTGAACCATCTACAAAAAAAAAAGAAAGTTATGAAATTGGTGGCTGGATTAATCATTCATTCATTCATTTTCCAATCCGCTTTATCCCTTTCGTGGTCACGGGGTTGCCGGAGCCTAACCCGGCTACTCATGGGCGAAGGCAGGGTACACCCCTGGACTGGTTGCCAGTCTGTCGCAGGGGCCACAATCACACACTCACATTCACACCTAGGGTGACCAATTAATCTATGAAGCATGTTTTTGGACGGTGGGAGGAAGCCGGAGTACCCGGAGAAAACCCACGCATGCACAGGGAGAACATGCAAACTCCACACAGAAAGGTCCCCCAGCCAGGACTTGAACCGGGAACCTTCTTGCTGGGAGGCAGGAGCGCTAACCACTGTGCCCCCGTGCAGCCTCTGCATTAATCAGTCAAGAAAAATTAAAGAGTGGCTCTGGCTGGGCTGGGGGGTCTTAGAGTGGATATATGAATGCCTGCCCCCATACTTTAAATCCGGATATCTCAAAGGAAATTCATTTATTTTATCTCACCCATCAGTAACACCAAGATTTTTTGAAGCTTTGGAATTACATGCCGGTGATTTACAGTGATGTTGCCATAAACTCTGCGCTTTAACAGCTCAGCGGCCCAGTGGTAGGGCGTCCACCCTGAGATTGGAAGGTTGTGGGTTCAAATGCACAGTCGGGGTATACCTCACACTCAGCATTAAAGGGGGTTAAACCATCGAATGCTTCCTGAGTGCAGGTGTCTTACACACACACACAGGAAACAGATCAAATGCTGGGAAAAATGTTTTTGCACACCCAGGTGTATGACAACTGATGGGACTTTGGCTTCAGCTTTAAATAAGAAGTCGACCTCATGCCACCTGTTTGGCTAAATTCTGCCAGCGGACAGGAAAGACAGTCACTCGTTTTCCACTTCATCCTGTTCATGTTCAGAGGAGCAGTGGGTCAAGTGTCTGAAGGAGAACAGAGTGCACAGGTCACCAGCTTGTCATGTTACAAACAATTTAGGAACTAACTACAACAATTCAGATATTTTAAAAGCTTTTCATCACTGTCTCGTCCATGCCCTTCTGACTATCAGCAATACAAATGCTTCCTCTGTAGGGGACACTTCTAAACCTGAACACTTCCCAACCACTCTTTCTACTAAAATGACTCCTTTTGTTATCTCAAGAAGACATCTGAGGCTTTTCAATGATCCCAAATGTTTGGCGGGCCTCTGGGAATTGTAGTTTATGGTAGGATTTAATGGAAATATTTTTTCCTCTCTTAGTCAGAATGATGTGCAGTAGTTTGCAGTAGTTTTCTTTATATGTCCTTCTTTTTATATGTCTTCCTTTCTTTATATGTCCTTACAAGTTCTTGGAAAATATTTTGAAATAGATTTTGACAGAAAATGAACTTTAAGACCTAGAAGATGACATTTTTTTTAGTATAACATGTTTTGGAAGCATACTATCTCTGTTTCTATTACCTCTTAGAAATGTGCATCATTCTCTTTTAGATTACATATTTTCACTTATGTTAAGTTATGTTTCTGTTGCTTGCAGCAGGAAAAAAATATTTGTTTCAGCAAAGGGAGTGCTGAGGACGATCAAGTCTTTTTTTTTTGTAGAAAATCTCTATCCACAAACATTTGAGGGAAGCATCATCAGAGTGGTGCTCTTCACAGGAGACGAACAATGGACTTATTTTTATACAGAAGGCACAAAAGATGGCGAAGAGTGAAGCAGGGGCACAGGAATTACATGAAAAAGCTGAAGCGAGGCTGTACCAAAATGTTGTATTATCCCAATAATGCACCATGGTTTTTTTCTTCTGTGTGGGTGGTTTATAACACAATAAACTCAGCCGTAACACAACGTCCAGATGTTGTTGTTGCCCGAGTGTGAAAAGCACAGCGTTCAGAATAATAAAACAATACAAAGCACACTGAGTTTCTGATTAACTAGTTTTAGCTAAAGTGTAAGATTTTTTCTTATTGTATTTGTCTGAATGGTGTTCGTTTTGTCTGTTACTTATTTATATCCTCCATGCTGCTCGTCTTCACCTAAGGAGCACAAATGGAAAGGAAGAAAGCCTTTTGCTTAACCTGAAAAAAAGCTGCATTCAAGCTTCCGCTCTGTTTTTCCTTACTGAGCTGTCAGGACAAATCAAGCTAGGCAGCCTAAAGTAAAACGTGTTTTACTGTGGTTTTTACGTGTTTTATTTACAATCAAGATGCACCCATCTGGTTCATGACAGAAACTGGAGCAGGGGGGTGCAGGTCCAAAAAGCAAACCACTTTACTCCTCAGCATGCTTTAGAAAACTAGAGGTGGCTTTTTTTTTTTGTACTATCCTTCAAAAAGTTTTTTTCCAGACTCAGAAAGTAAAGATATAAGCTGTTTTTAAGCAACTCAAAGAAGCAAAGAAGTTTATTGAAAAAAAAAAGTTGTGTCATTGACCCAGTACTAACTTTAATTTGATTATTATTAAAGGTCCAGATCAATTTTATGACAATTATTGTTTCTTTTTTTTTCTAAAGGCTGCAGAAACTTGCATTTTTAGAAACAGATAATATTTGAATTCCTCACCGTAAGCACAAAGTTTCTGACTTGAGTACAAGATGTATTTCAGACTGGGGATGTCTCTATCCGATTTTTTTTGTCGCAGGTTGTCCCCTTTTTATTTTATTTTATTAACTTTCATTTATTATTCAACGCCTATAAAACCTCCCTAGGGAGGGATTCCAGGCATGTCCCACTGGGTGGAGGCCCGGGGGAAGACCCAGGACACGCTAGAGAGACCACGTCTCTCGGCTGGCCTGGGAACGCCTCGGAGTCCCCTCAAAGGAGCTGGAGGAAGTGGCAGAGGAGAGGGAAATCTGGGCATCTTTGCTTAGACTGCTGCCCCTGCGACCCGTTTCCGGATGATCAGAAGATGGATGGATGGGTTCCCGAGCGCAGCTGTGACTGTAGCTCACCGTTCCCCCAGAGGATGGGTCTAATGCAGAGAACAAATGTCACACACTTAGTTGTGTGACAACTGATGGGACTTTTAACTTTAACATCTATACAGTTTATTTCTGTGAAGTAGATTGAACAATCAAGTAAAAATAAAGCAATCATCAAATAGTAAAATAGTTAACTGTTAAATAATCAAACTAGACGATAATTAGTCATGCGAGAAAGTTTAGTAACCGTAGCTTTAGTATCTTCAGAAGTGTTAAATATTTTTGATCATACGTGATTCATATCTCAAAAAAAATCCTAAGAATAATGACTTTTTTCCAAAATTGTTGTTGTTGCATAAATATGATGATGGGTATTCATGACTAGTTCATATTAGTGTAAACATTTAGTTTTGGTTGTTTTTGAGACACTATTGATTTGTTCAACTTTTTTTTTTCCTGGAAAGTGCACTTGGCAGACGATCCCTTGGGAGCCCTTCTCTCTCTCTCTCTCTCTCTCTCTGTTTTATTCTTATTAAGAATAATTTTAAAATCTTCTTTTCTGAAATACGTTTGTAGGTTGTTGATTATGTTAAAACAAACCAATAGAGACACTTACTGTCCTTATTAAAGATTTATTAAAAGAGTTATTGAGCTTTGAAGTCTGAGTCTGTGCACATCTTGCTGACTTTTGTGTATTATTCTTCTGTGTTTTATTGCTAAAGATGTCCATTAATGATCAGCAGACTACCAGTGCATGTATTTGAAAAAATAAGCTTGTACTTTATAGTGCTGATCAAAAAATGATGAATATCCTATCTCTGATTGGGATACAGCATCCGATTTCATTCAAGCCTGAAAGTGATCAGACCCGATTTCCGATCACGTGATCGGATCAAGACATCCCTACTTTAGACTAAAGGTGACTGAGTCATTTGATTTTTAAAAGAAAAAGGCTGCATTTTGTCTTGAATTGTTTTTCATTTGCAGAAGGTAATATTACGTGTATACATTTTAATGCATTTTATTTTATCTTTTCAAAACCGTCACACTCAAACATTGTAATAAGACTCTAAACATCACATAAATATGTTTTAGCAGTGGTTCATCACCAACTCTGATCAAGTTACTGGCAGCCTGGATGGGAGTTTTTATCTATTTAATCTGGAAAATCTTTCTCAGGTTTTTTTCATGGTCACATCTTGCGCCATCTTTCTCGTAAAGCCCAAAGAATGTGGCTGTCTCCTTTTATTGTGCTTTAGGTTGAGTTTGTGGGGTAAGTGTGGCAGGCTTATTGATTTTCCTCTTTCTCAGTCAGAGCAGACTGAGACGGTGTAGGTGCTAATGTGTCCACTTTTATATTTTAACTGTGGTGGCTTTGCATTTAAATGGGCGATTAAATGAACTGTCTTTGAGCAGAACATCATGCTATTTCTTCCTGTGTCTGACTCCTTTTTTTAATTCAATTAATTTCCAAAAGTACAAGATACGATACGGCTCAATGGATTGTGCGAAAAAAGGTGAGAAAAGACAAAGTATTTGGTGGATATTCTTCCTTTTATCAGAGGCAAGAGCACGGAAATCAAGGAAATTAGCTGTCAAATTCTTGTTTGAACCAAGGAATCCACAAGTCTATCAGAAAATAGAGGTTTGATCCTAATCTCTCCTCTGTGGCAACATTCAAATGATGAGGTCAGAAGTTTATAAGAAGATGGTTGATTCATACTGCCTTTTATAAGCAGTTATATCACCTTCACAACCACAAAATCACCTTTCTTTCACCCCTAGAATATCAGAAGTTACTTTGATAAATTTTTTTCTTGACTGATTTGATATTTGGTCTTTAAACATGTGTCCCACCTGTTCCCCTCAAGGGGAAATATTCAACTAAGTTGTTGTATTTATCAGCTTAAGAGTTTCTCTGTGATTAATTCATCAAAACAAAAAAAAGGATCATTTATTTATTTCAAGAGGGATTTTAAAGTTGAACACATAGAATTCTTTAAGATGTTATTTTCCACAAATGTTCCCTTGATCGTAACTCATTTGCATCCTCTTTGTTTCTCTGTGGCTTCTTTAACTTGCATTATTTAAACTCACCATCACTGTCAAAAGGATCCACAAAGTTGTGATGCTTTGCAAATGTTTAACGATTATTCTGTAAGCATAAACATGTCATCCTTCGTTCAGACAAACCTTTTAGTTAGTGCCTTGTGTTGCTCTTGTCTAAACAATACAAGATCAAAAGACTGTTTGTATTTTTAGGGATATTTTTCATCTGAGGAAGCAGTTCAGTACGGTGGCCCTGAAGCACAAATCACATCAACAAATCACTCGTTGCAAAAGCATTTCAAAGGTCACAATGACAGTTAAAAAGCAAAACAAATAATAATAAAAACAGCTTCACGTTCTAGAAAACAAAACAAAACTCCAGAAACCAAAACTTCAAATAAGGAACCA
>BSAI01000030.1:38559897-38600713 GCA_036245035.1 Adrianichthys oophorus
TTCGCGAAACTATCCACCATGAATAAAGCAAATTAGAGCAAAAATACTAAACCTTTAAAAAATTTTCATTCATATTGATCAATTGTTATTATTCAAGCATGCAGGGTTGAAGAAACGACATAGGACCAATGGTAGCCCCCTCACACAGATATGTATACAGACACAAACTGTTTATGACAACAAATCTTACAGATTTAGACAAACCTTAATATCAGACAGGAAAGGTGAAATCTGTTATTATTAAAAACCCATTCCGGTGAAAATTGTGTTTTTGTCCTTGTGGTATTTTTCTGATGATGAAGGAGATTTATACAGAAAATGTAGCTTATTGGCATCTGGAAGAAAAGTGTACGGCTGGATGATTTTTGTTTCAAGTGGGAGAGCGCTTAAACAGATGGGTAATGGGAAGGGGGTGTGGGGTATCTCTGCGTCAACAGTACCGCCCAGAATTTCTAATGAACTCCTGCTGCTCTGCAGAAACTATGTCCTGGAAAACAACACAGGTTTTTATTTGATTTTTTTTTTCATTTTGGCAAAAATATACAAAACTGCATAATCAATTAAAAGACCAATGCCTCAAGAAATGATCGGAGTGGGACAGTAAATGCATTATAAATATTAAGGATATGAAAAAAAAAAAAAAAACATTTCAAACATGTTTTCAATCTGTAAACTACAGTTTGTGACAAAGTTCATCCATGCAGCAAATGGAACATGAGGAGAGAGTTCTTCACCCATAAAACTCTGGGCTTGCAATTAAAATGCACAAAAGACATGCTATTAAAAAGACGTGTCTTTTCTTCTTAAATTTTTCAATATTCCTCTAATCTGTCCTCCATTCTTTCTTCACACATTTATCTGCTCTAACTATCACAGCATGACTCTCTACATCTTTACTCATTCTCCTTGTCTGCAAGTTCCATTTATAGTGGTCATTTTTGTCTCTATCTGTTGATTCACAGTGGATTCTTGAGGGAATATTGATTTTTCCCTAGAGGTGACATTTGTCGTGTGCTCTCCCAAGTCATTGCTTTAATCACACGACTGGTCCTTCACACTTGAACTGAGTCAGATGGTAAAATCTCCAGTGGGAAACATCTCCTGTTTCTCATCCTACATTAATATAATGGACTCAAATAATGTCTTCAAAAATACTCAAAAATGAAACCTTTTTTTAAAAAAAAAGTTTGATTTCCCCCCCTAAACTGAACATTTGAATGACACTTAAAAGAGGAATGATTATAAAACATCAAACATTTTGGGTTCTTTTCCACTGAACAGAAGTTCTTGCAAATATAGGAAGAAAATAGAAGTGAAATGACATAGAAAAGTAAAATCTTTTTCCTCTTCCAAATCAGTATACGAACTAGCTGCATATATTATTCCTGTTTGCGTTGGACAGCTTTAATGTTCTGTTTTCTTTGCATTTAATGCAACAGATGCTTGAATTTATTGTTTTAACTTGTTTTTAATAAAAAAAAGTATGCTCTCAAAATTCATAAAACAGAACATTTTAAGTCGGTTAAAGATAAACTGTGATCTAAATCCTAATTTATTTAATCTCCTCTCTTTGTCTGACTACACTCATAGACTAATGGTACACAAAGAAAGATGGTTAGAGTTAAATATTGTTTACATCTTGTGCTGTTCTGTTTTTAGTGTAATGTGGCAAATGGATGATGGAGCTGCCCTGTTGTAAGCATGCAAGCTTCAGATTTAATCAATAGTGGACAATCAAAGCCGGTGGGAAAGGATTGTGGGTTTCTGTCAGGAGATTAATATTTACAGAATGGATCTAAAAAGTCATTATACTCATTTCAAAACGGCGATAGTGAAGTGAACTGAAAGGGTAATGGTTATCGCCGGCTCCGCTGGTGTTTCTTGTTTTAATTTAAAATAATCAATTTCCCTCCTTGGTGCACTTAATTTACTTGCAGTCTCTGTTCTGTTTACCAGCAAACATGCCTTCTGCATTGATTGCTGACCCTGGAGGCTCAGCAGAGGCCAGCAAGTCAGAGGTTAGGGGTGAAAGATCAGTCAATCATGCCTGGCTGAATCACAAATCTGTTGTTCTTGTGCAGCAAACATGTTTTACCTGAAATGTTGGTTGTAAATCAGATCAATTTATCTGAAAACAACTCTATATTACTTATTTTTGATTTCTTAATAATCTGTTGCAATCTGATGCATTTATGTTTGGTATGAACCGGGTGATTGAGAATGAGCCCCAGATTGGAAAAACTGTAAAAAATGTGGGTTGTTGTATTTTGACAGAAATAGGCACATTTATTAACGTAAGCAGTGAGCCAATAAAAAGTTCAACTTATCATTAATCAAACGAAGATTCTTAAAAAAGTTAGTGATGACAAGATTGAGCCCGAACATTTTGAAAAGTTCAAAAACATTTGACACATTGTTCCGAGCTCTGATCAAACCGGGGAGGTCATGTGACTACACTTTGTTCCGTTACGTGACGTAACGGTCACAGTTATTTTCATGCATCATAGTATTATATTTAACGAAAGGCAACAATGTGACAATCTAGTTGATTTGTCATCCACAATGTCACAAATTGAAAATAAGTGCTGAAATAAAATAAATAAATACAACTTTTTTTCATGAAAAACTTACCGTATAAACCAAAATAAAGTTTAAACAAAAAAAAAGTCCAAACACACAATATATATATATACATTTAGTTTTCTTCGACTGGCATCACCACTAGATGCTGCTATGGTGAGGTGTTTTGAGGTTCCAAAGGATTGAATCCATTTTGAAACAATTTTTTCAAATAATTCAATCTCCCAATCGTTCCATTTCTGCCATAAGTTCCTTAAACAGAACTCAAACTGATTTAAGAAGAAAGCAAAGCAAGCAAGCAGTTTATCGTGGCTGATTAGACCATTGACACAAACAGGGGGACGGACACACACGACTACACGATGACACAGCGTTGTCCTTTGTCATCATTAAGTTAAATCAGTTTACCAAATCGTATGTTTACTTTAAATAATTTTGACAAAACATTACTTTAGCTTTGGCTTAGTAAATTAACCAAAACCATAAATGAACAACCCAATTTTACCTCTCTTTTGCTGTCTCTGGTGGTTGGGTCCTCCCAATAAGCTTCTGCATAAAAAGTAGCTCCACCTTCAGCCACCTCTTTGCAACAGGAAGAGCTCCACAGGTGGGAAGCCAAGAAGTCACTCAACAGGTAAGCCAAAGAAATGACAAGCCTAAATATATCAGAAGAAGAAAATTAAATGTGGGCGCAACATAGAAACGTAATCTTGCTGTATTAAATACACAAAATAGTAAAAGTAAATAGTGTGCATGACTTCATGTACTCCGGCGGCGACTGAAAAGGATGTGGAGACTGGAGGGTGTGTGGAACAGCTTTTTTTTTTTTTTTACATCAAATGTTTTTTAAACTTCACTGACGTCTTTGCTTTATTTTGTCAAACCACATAGATCTAGATATCTTGAGATGTGGGAGAACGTGAGAAATTGTAACCAAACTGCTTTGATCCAGATTTGTGTGCCTGTTTTCACTTTCAGGTCTATTTCCAGTACACATCAGCGTTCATTGTGATTCATTCATTCATTATTTTTCTGATAACAGCAGATTATTAGCATCTTTGGTTCTCTGTCAGTCATCTTATTAGCCAATACCGAGTTCTTTCCATCCAGCAGTGCTGAAGCGGCTAATTGGATCTGCTGGATACACAATGTTTTATATGTTCAAGGTTCCTTTTGTTTACCTGGGATTGGACCAAAGCAAACCTTTCATTTAGCTTTCTTTTCTGGCAAACTCCTAACTGATTTTCCCTGCATAACAGTGCTGTTGTTCCACTGACATCAAACACTCATCCAAAATCAGTTCATGCTTTTATTGGGCTGCTCAGGAGAAAACCTATTCTGAAGATCAGTCATTGTTTCGTGTGTTTATTTTTCTATCCTTATGTGAGTGTCTGGCATGGATATAATGGCATATTTGCCCCACAGTCCTGTGTTGCTCTAAATTAAGCACCTAAAAAAGCAAGATGGAACATGAACTTAATTTTAGGTGTTTTTATTGTAAACTTAAGATTTTTAAAGTTTTGTTTTAAGTTTATGTTCCTAGAGTTTTCTTTTGACTGCAAACAAAAGTGATTAAAATAATTGCAAATAAAAGTCCCATCATGCATCAGTCCTTTCTCATTTCTGTGGATTTTTAAAATAAAAAAATAATAACTATCAAAAAAAAAAAAAAGACGTGGCAATGCAGGTTTTCTCTTGAGGATTTCTCTTTTTGTAGTTTGGTTGATTTGTGGACTGTATGTGAAATAGTGATGAAGTCACTCTAATCCCACCCATGGACTTGACGA
Organism: Adrianichthys oophorus; assembly: GCA_036245035.1. NCBI lineage: Eukaryota > Metazoa > Chordata > Actinopteri > Beloniformes > Adrianichthyidae > Adrianichthys > Adrianichthys oophorus. The sequence continues at coordinate 38,564,265 of BSAI01000030.1, forward strand.
TTGACATTTCAAAGCCTCAAGCTGAACATTTGGTCTGGCTCTTTCTTTCAGGTGGAAGGGCTGTGCTGAAGATGAAGTCACAGAGAGCCTCAGGGCATGTCGGATTGACTCAAAAATAAATGTTTCAAAATGAAAATGGACAAATGTGACTCTGGAAGAGTTGCTGTAAAAATAATGCAGCTTTGCAGAACTGAACACTTCTGCTTTAACACAGTGGGATCTTTGACAAGTAGCCACTCGGTGAACTGCTGTCTTGATGATGAGAGCAAATCTTGATGAAAATGTTCATTGACATTTCTCCTTCCCAATCGCACGTTGCCTGAAAGAAAAATAATAATTTATGATATCATGCCCTCAATGTAAAATTATAAAGTAATGTTCACCTTTTGCCTTTTAATCAATTTTTAATCTGTGTATATTAAAACCAAAAAAAAAAAAAAAACTCTTTAAGGGAAACAAATATTTGTAATGAAAAACAGCCGCTCAGATTAAATATGAATAATTTCGCCTTCAAAAGTCTAGACTCTGAAGCATTCTCCAATGATTTCCTGATGGGGGAATAGTGTCCACAGTAATAGTCTTCTACGCAAACATTGTCATTTACATTGTGCCGACTAAATGCTTTCGGTCTCCTACTGAGTCACCGGGGATGGGTTGCATTTTCCTCTTTAATGGATGCTGAAATGTTCATACGTGTTGCTGTGTAAAGCTGATGGATTTGTATGGGATTCTGCGTTTCTTTCAAATTTAGACTGGCTTGGACCTGTGGTTGATTATTGCATACTATACAGCTTTATTGGCTCATTCTTATTGTATGCCACCTTGTCAGGAAGCTCTGGAATAGAGTTGAATAAAGCGTCTGACACGGCAGGAGAAGCAGTAGTCTGCAGGCTGCTGTGATTACTATCCAGGGAACTGTGTGTAATGACCTCTTCTGCTCAATGTCTGCCAAAGCTGTTAAATCATGATGACAGACTTTTGTCTGGAATCCAAAGTTTTGCAAGTCTAACATTTATGCAGTAGTTTGCTTTGTCCACCTTGAAGACCCACGCCAATAAAGATGGTGTTTTTACCAGGATCTTGTGGCATGCTTCTTGTAGTGGAGGAGATGTTTAAAGAAAATTAAGACTGTGTTTCTGAGTATTTCTTTATTCAAATAGTTGTGAATCAGATGAAAAATTGCTGTTTGAAAAAGCTTGTAGTTGTTCTGAACAAACAACAGTCGGGCAAGCCACAAGCTCCCTGCTCTGAATACATGCATGTATCCATCTATTTACAGACAAATAGATCCATGTACGTCTCAGTTTTCCTCATCTGAACCCCAGTATCTGGCTTGAAACTGCACGTCCGGATATCTTCGAGTTTGCTCTCCATCTATGTTGCACCGCTAAGGTTAGTTTGGGGTTGTAAGCTAGTGGGAGAGCACGTAAACAATGACTGTAAATGAGCACTGGCTGGAAAACAACAAGATTTTTGCCTAAAAACGGCATCATCATAATCAAAAGACCGATGGGAATGCTTTGAAAATCTGTCAACAGATGTTTGGAATGGGACTTTAAGACTGTGTTCTTATAATTTGTAAAAAAAAAAGTAGATTTGGGATGAATTTGCTGTTTGTTAGATACAGTATGATAAAAATATTGTTTATTTCAAAGACTATTCCTGCAAAATTTATCAGGACATTTGTACACTAGAAGACAAGGAATATTACTAGGAAATGGATAAATTATTGGCGTTTACAGTGGTGACATTTGACTGATTCTGGTAGATCCTCCACAATGTGTGTGGCGTGTGTACACAGTTCCAGATTGTGTTGTTTTTATTGAAAACTTTAGGTTTTAGTTTAAATCTTACAGAATTAGGACACTTGACTTAAATAACATATAAAAGGGACTTTTTTTTTTTTTTTTTTTTAGAGGAAAAAGACTATTTTACTGTGACTTCTAATGATACACAATGTTCTCTAGAAATCATCTGCCTCACTTCAGTCATGTACAGGAAGACTAAACATACTTGATAGATTTAATTGAGGAGAACATCTCTCCTCTTTGATATTTTTTAATAAAGTATCACCAATCATTTCTGAATACAGAATGCTATATTACTACACTTAGGGCAGAGCATTTTAGGAAACCTTTTTTTTTTTAGTTCAAATCGTTCATCTCCTCACTTCCAGAGTTGATAAATCTCACTGTAATATTTTAAATATACTAATTTCAGCTTCCTAGATTGTTCTTTAAATCATAAAACAATGCCCTGATATGATGCCTGTAATAAAATATCTAAGTTGTGTCTCTTAAATAGAACTTGCGTAATGCTTCTTTTTTTTGAAAGATTTATTTGATTTTTTTATTTAACTCCTGATAAAATTATGTATTAAGTCCCACTGAGGTCCACAGATCTATTTTTCAAGAGACTCCTGACCAAGAGGCAGATTGCAACACAACCCAAAAAATGTCATACAAAGACACAAACAAATAAAAAGGCAAATAAATGGTATGTTAATGATTTAATTTTCTGGTCTCTTAGAATAGCATCAAACCGAGACAAAGTAGTGGGATGTGGTGAATTCTTTGCAGAGTTCTGGTCCGTAGATGCCCAAATACGTGTCTTCTTTCCCTTTTGACACAGCAGGTTTCTGTCATACCAGTATTTTTAAAGATCATTGTTTATTAGTCATTCAAATTTAAAGATAAAAACGCGTATGGTGTGTGATTGTGGCCCTGCGACAGACTGGCGACCTGTCCAGGGCGTACCCAGCCTTTGCCCATGAGTGGCCGGGTTAAGCTCTGGCAGCTCGACCTGACCAGACCCCGAAATAGACAAAACGGGTTTAGAAAAGGGATAGGAACATGAACGTTGTGAAAACATTCACTTTCATGCAGTTATTTACTATATTTTGTCCTATTCCTTGAAGCTTTTGTATTAAATTTATGATGGCATTTTTTTAAACCAGCAGCATACTTTTTTGTGAGTCTATAAAACTAATTTGTAAACTAAAGGTCCCATTTCTTCATTCTTTGAATAACTGCACAGATGTTTTTTTTTCTGGCATTCACTAAAATATTTTTGGATACAGCTCATTATTCTGACATATAATATAACCTTTATCCCTAAACCAAATGCTAAGTATTAAACATGATCAGATTATGTAACAGATGCGGTTATTTATGCTTAATTTGGTAACCTTTAGCTTCTGAAATAGAATGAAGCTGTATAAATCATTAAATGAGTTTGCACTTTAATAACACAAATTAATTCTTAAACGAGTTAAACATGCGTTCATGCATAGTCAATGAAGAGTCAAAGAAGGCAGGGATGCAGGCTTTAAATTTGAATTGAAAAATGTCAAATTACCTTGTGACACATTGACCTCCTTGTTAGGAAAAAAAGTGTTGTCAAATTTTAGACTAAGTATAATACTAATGATCCGACCAACTAAAGGGAACACTTAAGGGGCTAATCAATTAAATATTCGCTTTTAATTCTAGAAAATGATGGTTTTAGTTTTTTGTTTAACTGATTGTATTTTATGTTCATTTTAATAAGCTATGATGATGAAAAATTCGATTGTAAAACTGTTCGTTTTAACCAGAATTTCTATATATTTTTTAAAAACATGTAATTGGGTGTTTAAAAAAACAAGTATGCTGAACTATTTAGAAGAAAACAAAGGGAACATTGTAGAAACAGAGTCCTAATGGGCGCACTGCAACCCAGAATTTTGATAACCGTGCAGGTTTTTGTTGACATATTCATAGTTTCACGATCCAGTCCTAAAAAAAACCCTCTGAAATTGTTCTAGAAATATTGAGGATGGAAAAGTTAACTTGTCAGCGAGACTTCAAAAAATACATTTTATTCAATCTGGCTCACATGGATTTTATTTATTATGCCTTTCAGAACATATTTTGTTTGACATAACTTGTAACGCTTTATGTTCATTGTAAACTTTGTTTTCACTTTTTTTTTCCTTTATCTCTTCCTTTACTAAGTCATTGGGTATTACAACATTCCTCCTATTTATGAAGCTTAACATGACTGATGATTTACAATATTTTTCTTGTTTTCCAATCCAAATAAAAATAGGAAATGAAACAAAAATCCTTCAAAAACTAGCTGCTTATATTTTGATTTATGTTTTTTCTTCCCATTACGAACACAGTTCTTAGAATTTAAGATATTTTTATCTATATGTAATCTACATTTTTGCATGTAGCTGAAAACTGCAACATCCTGCCTCTTAATGTCTCCAAAGAAACAGTGGACGAGTGTGCACACGAATGACTGACAAGACTGTTTTCTGTTTTGCAGATTGTGTATGTCAGTGGCCAGGAGGAAGGAGGCCGGGAGACCTGTGTTCCTGGTTTCCAGGTCAAAAACTACCAGGTGGCGTACAATGGACCTTTTCTGAAAGACCAGCCTCTAATACAAGGTCAGTGGAAATGCTTGGGAGCGGAGCTTTTATTTAACCGAAATCTGGCAGCTTGTCTGGTTTGTAGAGGAAATGCACCCAAGTATTACTGTCAAGGTGAAACGGGTGTTTCAGTTGGTTTGGTTTGTTTTTCACAGTTGAACAGAATTCATGTCAAGGTCTATGTTGTAACAGAATAAAGCTGAATGAATCCGCCGCCTCAGTTGTAAAGAAAACAGAGATTCCTTGTGTCTACTAATGAATTATTCTCCTTGACTAAATGATATTTGCAAGCCCCTCTTTTATTCTTTGTTTGTTTTGTTCCACTCCTAAAACGAGCTTGTGTTCTGATATGCATCTGCTATAGGATTTTGTTGGATTCCCATCTCAGTGCAGTGGTTACCGTGAAAAGATTGCCTTGTGGAGGTCTCTCACTCCAGCAGCCCCTGAGGCTTCGCAAAGCACGCCTGTTTGATCTCAACTGATCCATTATCAAAACATGAGATTTACAAAGACGTGAAACCCGAGCTTGGTTTAGAGCTGAGAGTTCTGTGCCACTCAGTTCTATTTCTTAACCACCATAAATCAGCTTCATTGCCTTTCCGTTAGCGCAGTGTCCACTCAAATTCTCCACCATCTCCTGGATTGCACCATTTCGGTGGAGTTGTCCATTCCCAACTCCATATTGCTGCTACAACTTATTGGTTGTGTTCTTTTCTGTGGAGAACTACTGCAGTGCCTACTGTGCACCTTCACGTTATCTTGACGGAGATCAGCAATAATGTTGGCCAGCCAGCAGCTTTCTCTCAGGGGGCTGAGAGTTATGGCATCTGACATGTTTTTCCACAGAAATCGACAAGGTGCAGACAGCTAGCAGCAGTTTTATTGCTGAATCAAGGCAAGGTTTTATTTTTTTATTTGTTTACCTAATAATTCATTGACTTTTTTCATCCCACTGTTTTATTTGGCATGAGATGATGAAATACTGAAGTCATATGCCATTCTGAGGTGGGATGATTTAGTTCATTAATGCACTCGGCCATTTATAGTAAAATCATGCTCTTGGAGCTGTTCTCGATACAGAACAAACTTTTCCTGTGCCTCACTTACCTGACAGCTTTTCCAGTTGAAAATACATACTTTCCTGCCTAGACAGCAAAATATGACAAATCTGTGAATTTTGCCTTCAATCGTCTTTCTTCTTTTTCAGCTTTATTGTACTTGATTTGGTCAGCCAGTGAGGCATTTTGTCATCTGGAGGTTCAGTGGTGCGTGCAGTCAGAGACAGAACTCCGTTCTGCCTTATCGCTCTGCAGTGGAACAACAGAGTGGTTCCGTTACCTTCAATATGCTCCTGTCAGCAGAAACACCTTTCACTAGTGCGGGGGTCCCACTGCTTACAGCTGCTAACCCAAAAACGCACAGCCTTGCATTAGCCTCATGCAAACTTGCAGGTTTATACACACTGCCAATAACTTAGGTACATTGTTAAAGGGAATCTTTAAGCAGTCTGCAGATACTAGTCTTGATTTATTTCTAGCAGATTTGGACATTTAAGAAAGTTTTCCCTTTTCTGGCACAAAATATATTTTTTACTTGAGTAGGAGCTTCAAAGAAAACATATCATGATCATAAATACAGACATTGTTATGCTGCAAAGTTAGCAGTACTTGAAGGAGCAAATAAAATACAGTTGCTTAGGTTTATTGTTTACATTTCTGGCAGCCGATGTGCTCTCATGTCTGCGTTTCTGCATTGTCAGGTGGAAGGGGAAACCATTTGTTTCCCCTGTTAATTTGACACATTCACCAGTATGTTGGTTTTCGAAGAGATCATTGATGTTGTTCAATTGTCTCACTAACCATTTTTGTTGCATTTGAACAAATTGAGAGTGTGAGTGGGAATCATTCAGTGCCAGAGGCTGCAGCTGGGCTCAGTGACACATGCAGATTTATGTTAATTTTGCTCAGCCCTGTGCCACCTGCTGTAGACCTCCTTGTGTAATTACCAGTGGAGGGGCGGTCTGTTAGCCAGAGATACCTGTTGACGCAGACCCGTGTTCAAGGACATCCATCTCGGCTAATGGCCATATCTGAGAAACAAATGCATGCCCAAACAGTGCTGACAATCACTCTTTTCTGCTCCTGGTAACATTGCTATTTTTCCCTCATCTGATGGATATTGATTCAGTTCTGTCTTTAGTCTATTATGTATAATCACCTCTTTTTATTCCTTGTCTCTTAAGCTCTCATTAATACAAGGACGTGTAGGAAGGAAGTGCTTAAAGAAAAGCAAATGAAAAGTTTCCGAAAAAAAAAAAATCTATCTAGTTGTTTTTGTTTTTTTTTTCTGTCCCCCATGAGGAAAAAATCTGAGTTCCACTGTACTGAGCCAGCTGTTATTAACCCCCACTTTACGAGTACTCCTAATGATGCTACAAGTTCTAATGCTACATTCACACTGAATGTGATTTGAGCGCCAAATTTGCGTTGGCCACCTCTTTTTGGGCGCCTGTCCAAAAATGTGTTCATAAACTTGACACCCCACTATAGGACGAGCTACCACCAAATGTTTTTAGCCTGATTGCTACATGGACCGGTTTCTGTGTATGGAAGACATGGAGGAAACTGATTTAATGTTAAGAGACTGAATTTATTTATTTCAAAAAGCTCTACAAAAACATCGGTAATCCCGTCTCCATGTTTGGGTTCATGTGATCATTCAGTCTCTCCCAGGACAATGAGCTTCATTATCTACTGCTGGAGCTGTGTCTGAATGACGACTAGTTTCAATGGTAGTAGAGTCGTAGTGTCTCTGTGACCCAGTTTGATGACTTGCTGTCCTGTATTAGTCCAAGGAGAGAAAAAATAAGAATAAAATTAGAGAAATTTGTACTAATTGTCTCGATGCAAATAAGAAAAGTAGTTTAAAGTTCAGGACGAAAACTTTGATGCTTTTGATTCAGAATGCAATAAGTACAAAAATGTAATACATTTTTTTATGTCAATACATTTTGACCCGAGGAAGAGTTTGTGCTCTTTGGGTGTGTGGAGTGCTCCTGTCCCAGGTAGAGAAGTAGAGGCATTTTGGGGTCTTGTTCATGAGGGAGGGAGTGGTGCGGTGTCTGCCGTTATTTGTTTGCTGTTCTGGTCTGTGGTGAAGAGAGAGCTGAGTCAAAAGGCAAAGGTCCAAATTTACCAGTCGATCTTCACTCCAAAACTCAACCTATGGTCATGAGGTCTTGGTCATGACTGAAAGAACGAGGTCCCAAATACAAGCGGCTGAAATGAGCTTCTTCCGTAGGGTAGTTGAGGTGGGGATTCAATGAATTCACAGTGGCGAGTGGCGATCCCTGATAGTAGCATTTGAAATGCAAAGAGCAAGCTTTTGTTTCTGCTCCATATTTTATGATGACAGTTTTTTGCAGATTCACAATAACCCACATTTAAAAGAAAACTTTGGATTTCATTTATTTTATCAAATGAAGTGCCATATTTCTTTTAAGTGTTCAAAAAATCAAACATCTCCAGGGCTGAGATGCATTAGTCAGGCTAGGAGGTAAATGACATTTACTCCTGGATAAATTAGGTTCTCAGTCTTTAAAAGTTACCTTAATAGCTCTTTTTTTTTCCTCAGTGGGCTCTGCCATGATGGAGAGAAATTCAGCAAAGGGACATATTGATTTTTCAGAGGGTGTTATAGCTCACTACTAAATGCTGCAGGCTTTTTCTCTGTTTCTGGCTTTTGTCGTTGCCCACTCATACAGCAAAAAGACCCCAAAAAAGCACTGCAGTTTAATGTTAGGATTTTAGTAGAAGCTGTGTTATACATGAATCTATTCCAGTTTGCATCCCCATTGTTCCAAAAACTGGACTTTCCCTCGAAAATGTTCTACTCTGAGCCTGGAGTTTGCAAAGACTCAACTTTACGGCCATTTTTTTTACACTATCCAAACATTTCCACTGTAAAGTAAAAGAGAGCTAAAGGGCATACTACTTTGACTGCTGATAATGCATAGTGTAGAGAAGAAGAGAGCCTTCTTATCTGCTTCGTGCAGAGGAAGCCATGACTCTGTTAAACCTTTTTAAAGTCCCACCCCCAAACATGCTAACTCTTAAAAACACTGGAGCCTTTAGCATTACTTGCATTTCCTAATTAAACATGTCATGAGATTTGACCTAAAAAACGTTCCCTCAAGAAGAGTGTGCTTGCAGCAGTAGCTTGTGGATGGGAAGCTGGCGAAAGGCCCAAAGCTTATTAACTGCACTGAGCTTAAAAGATCTCTGCGCTGGCACAATTTTTGTCTCTAGCCTGTATCTTTGCAGACTTTATCACTGGGGCAATTTAAAAGTACTCGAATTGCGATATAGCCTTGTGGTTTCAGATAATTTGAACAAATGGAAGAGCTTTTTCATCTGTTTTATTTTTCCTTTACTCCTATTGGGCTTTGGTTTCTAAGTTTAGATGATGAAATGTGTTGTTTTTCTTGCTCAGATCCCGTAACGTTCTCTAAGAAATGTATAACAACACAAACAACACGTAGAAAGCATATTTGACATTTCAAAATTCATCCTTCTGCGTTAGTGTGAAAAGGGTTTTTGTGGGTTTTTTTTTTTTTTTTTGCTTTTCTACTTTAGGCTAATCTAATCAAACTCTCCTGTATTTCACATAATTTCCATGTGTGCTGTCACTTCAGTTATACAATTATTCACAGACATAGAGGAAGGGCAGCATTTTAAGGAGTATGTCCATATAAGAACATGGTAAAATCAGTGCATTGCTGCTATTGTTGTGTTGCAACATGTCGTTTTGTTTTAAGGCTCATTACAAAACTCCCTCACTCTATATGTGGGAGAAGCAATAACAAGACAGAAGAAAATTACAGAAAGCATCTGCTTGAAAATGGAGTTTACCATGAACTGAATGGACTAAAACCGCTGTTTCTCACAAATAATTGCTTTATTTACCATAAGCTTTATTATCCGAATCGCAAGTCTTTTGATATCAGAAGGACCAAAGCCACCCCAATTCCTTACTTGTAGTACCTGTTAGGTGCAGACTGTTCTGTATGTGTATTAATGTTTCTATTCACTGTGCTCTGCATGGCAGGGTGCGTATCCAGATCATGCCACTCTCACGCCTCTAATGGCACGGCATTAATCAATTTCTGTAGCCAGAGCTACCAGGACCTGCAGCTTCTTTTCCGGTGTATTTTTAATTTGGCCATAAATCAAGGTATGCTTTTGACAAATGACTGTAATTACAGCAAAGGCCATTACTATGGGTATGCAAGTGTGTATGTGTGAGAAAGCACATCAGTGTGTGAGATGGGCGTCTCCACCTACGGTTTGTTTGTAATCAGAGGACTGCATGCACCAGTATTGATTTGTAACAGTTGATACTGTACTTAAGGAATTATTCATCCATCCAATTTCTAGAGCCAACAAAGTCCTGTTCAGATACTCAGCATGATTCCAGGTGTTGCCAGGGAAAAGTTGACTTGCACTGCAGCCAGGCTGATGGTCTGTAGCAGGGGCAAAATTAGCCTTAAGGTAAAGGGAAAATCCATGCCAGTCCCCAGCGACTGCAACTGTCCCAAGGCCAAGGGCTAAATTCAACTTTATGTGGGTCAACCTGCGACTAGAAGCTGGTTGTAGATGATATCTTAGAAAAGCTTGGATAGAATGGGGGTGGGATGATGCAAGGAGAGGCGAGTAAAGGATGGAGACTGTGTGGACGAGATACAATGGACTCTATAAAGTGAAAGTGACGTTTTTTGTTTTTTTTTGTTTTTTTTGTTTTTTTTTACTATTATGACACAAAACAAATCTTGTCTGACAAAACCAGATTCTGGATTTTTCTTACTTTTTTACGTCTGGCTGGATGGCTGCAGCTCATTCCTTAATATCACAAGGGTGAGTTGTTAAAAGCATTTCCATCATCAACTCCTAATGCCTTTTTTAGTTTTAAAGCATATATAGCAATTCTTAAAGAAGTTGCACCCTCTAAAAGTGTGGAAACAATCATTTCACAACTTGAAATGAGTGAGTCGCTAATCAACTAGTCAATTATGTTTGAGATTTGCAGGAAGCAGCAGTGCTCAGATGAAAATCCTTGCATGCAGGGAGAACATGAAAACTCCACACAGGAAGGGCTCAGCTGGAATTTAAACCTAAAACCTTCCCACTGTAGCCCTCTTTGCTTAGCAGAAGCTTTTTGTGAAACCAAACATTCAATTTCAACATGTTTATGGTTTTACAATGCATTTCTTTTGGCAATTGCTGGCATGCTAAAGTTTTAGTAAACAAATAGACAGGGTCACATGGAGGCAGGAAGGCATTGCTTAATGACTGCCAGGAGAAAAGCCTCACATTTGACCTGGTACTGACCTTTTCAAGCTGTTTTGGTTTATTCATGAATATTTATAAAGCATAGGAAATACTTTGTTTTGTTTTTGATCACTTGATTCAATTTAGAGTAAGACAATTCTCTTGAATTCAATTGGGACAAAAAACATGATTTGATGTTTTTTGCCATGATGGTTCTGGTATTTCAAGTCATTCTTAAGGCAGAGAATATTTTCTATTCTCAAATCTTCTCAAGAGTCAAGTAGATTGTGTTCTACAGAGCATTAGTAGATCTGCTTTTTGAATGTTTATTACCTGTGGGATTTAAAAATACCTCCATTTTCAGTTGACTGGAGAAAGGTAGATTGTCCTCTCTGGATGGGTGGCGTGGTCCTGTCCCAGATGGAGGACTTTAAGTATCTTGGGGCCTTGTTCACGAGTGAGGGAAGATCGGAGCGTGAGATCAACAGATGGATTGGCGCGTTGTCTTTTGTTATGCGGTTGCAGTGAAGAGATAGTTGAGCCAGAAATTTACTGGTCGATCTTCGCTCCAATGCTCACCTACGGTCACGAGCTCTGGGTTATGACTGACAGTACAATACAAAACTCGGTAGTTATTGAAACTTGGCCACAGCAATAAAAAAAAAAAATGTGAATAAAGCATAATTCCCACATTCCTTGTAACAAGCATTCTAGAAACTGAAAAGCATTATTGAAATTCTGCTACTGTGCTGACTATTATTTATCAACAATGCTGATTAGAAATTCGGTACAGTGAGTTATTGTCTGTGCACCTGTTGGCTGTGAAAAGGTACCTGGATCTGCTGGTACATGAACTGGCATCAGCATCCCTGCAGGGAATTCTCTCCCACAGTAACTGGGCCAAAGCAGCAGCCACTGCCAGAACATCACTGCAGATGCAGGTTTGGCACAGGTGAACAGACTGTGGCTCACTTTCTCCCTGACCTACCTGTGTCTGTCTGTCCTAGATATTTTCATACTTAATTTGACCCCCTAAAAAAACGCAACTACAATTTCTTGTGTGTGTGATTGTGTAAAATGTTAACACCTTCTGCCAGAACATTTGCGTTGATAAATAACCTTTTTTTCTGACAAGGTTTAACAAAAAGAGGATTTTTGATAATTGTACATTTAAAATCAGTTTAAAAAAAGCACAAGCAAAAGGCAAAAAGCCCCCATGTCATTTGTTTTATTGTTAATGCTTTACCTTGTTTCTTTAAAACAGCTTTTTTGATATTTAGAGTGAAAACTCCTTTTAAAAAAAAAAAAAGGTAAACATCAATTCCCATTTTTTAACTGTAAAGCACCTTTAGAAAAAAGCATAATGCTGAATTATGCATAACAGCTTTGAGCTACATACTGAAACGCAACATTTCTGATGAGGTAGATGCAGACAAAAAAAGGTAAGATGGATAATTCTTCCCTGAGCTTGTTATGTGATGCAACTATTCTCTGCAAATGTCAGGGTAACGGTAAGCTAGAGTTTTTAATAACGCCGATCTCAAAACCAACTATGTTCTACGCAAACAAAGTCGTTCTTGTTTTCAACAAGATACATCTCTTTTCAAAAGAATTTTCAAAGTAAAAAAAATCTACACATTTAAATTTGATGCAGACTGCGGAATATTTTAAAGATTTACTCAGAAATTCTTCTTTCAACTGCACAGACTGAGATTCAGCCTTGCTGCTTACAATTATCTTAAGGATTCTTGAAAAGCCAAGTTTTTTGAAAAAATCCCAAAGTTTCTCAGTCTGAATAACTTTCTCGATACATTTAGCCAGAGTTCAAAAATGGTCACTTCGCATAAATAATTCTCCTTTCATTGACAAAAGGCTTGATCAGCAAATCATGTTGGTCACTGTTGGACCTTTGAACCTTTCTGTTGCCTGTGATGCAGTCAACCACTGCGCTCCGTTGCTGCTTTCTCAAACTGGAGCTGATCTGTCAATGTGCTTTTGTTGCTGGAATTCAATCAGAGTTCGGCTTTCTTTGCAGGTAACAATGCAAAAGGCAGCTTCACAGAATGAGGTTCTGAGACATTTTGGGGTTGCTGCATGAGAAAACAGATTTAGGCCAAGTCATGCCTTGACATAAGTTCTCGTATCTTTGGTGTGCAGATAATAGTGCTCTTTACCTGCTGTCCCTGCCGCAAACATTCAAATTGTTGGGGTACTAACCTGCTTCTTGAACATGTCCTCATGGACACCACCTTCAGTCAAACCCAAGACTGAGTTGTTGAATATTCTAGCTAACCAATCAAACAACACAACTTTCTGGACACCAAAAAAATGGGAAATCTTCCTCTTAGTCAGTAAAAAAAAAAGGTAGAATCAACTGTTTGACCTTTTGTAATAATAAAAATGTCTACAAAGTTTTGTGTAAGAGTGAATTTTATAATTCTCAGACTGGCTGCACATTTTATGACCGCATTTGTGACTCGGTTCCTTTGGAGAACACAGATGCTCAGAGGAGGATAGATTTTAACCCTGAGGCACTTTTGTAGATGTCATAAAGCTGCTATATCAGCTCATATCAGGCTGCCAAACTAATTCAAGGATTTTAAAAGATTTATTATTTATATTGGCTTGTTTCTTCAGGTTAACCTCAGAGATAGATGAGTATGCCGAGGAAATGTTTTCAAATCAACTGCTTTAATTAAACTGACAGGCAGGCGAACCAACTGGTGGATAATTTGTATTAAAGACTCATTTTATTGAACTTTTAGGGGGGTATCTTAACATGTTCTTGTGGCATTTTTTCTGCTGATGGGGGACATGTATAAAGAAAATTCATCTTAAATGACTTTGTCTGAGTATTTATTTTATTTTTTTTACTCAAATCGTGAAACAGCTTGACTGGCCACAAACTCCCTGCTCCGCTTCACTCTGACGCATTCACTTGTAGACCACTAGAGCCATAGACTGTATTTCTTTGTTTTCGTCGTCCGAGCTGTCATCTGACTCAGCTGTAGGACTGAGGCTAACTATTGGATAGCTCCAATGCTGCTTGCCATTTTTGTAGCACTGGAAAGCGCAGAAACCTAGAGCTCCTCAGTAACCGGTATTGGGAAGGGAGGACGAGGTTGCTCTGCACCAACAGTCCTGCCCACATCTCAGAGGTGAAGTTCTAATGAACTCCTGCCGCTCTGCAGAAACTGTCTTAGAAAATGACACAGGTTTTTAGATTTTGGCAAAAAACGGCATAACCATGATTACAAGAGCGCTGGGAACGCTTTGAAAATAGATAAAAGTACTGGGCTAAATTGTAGCTTTAAATTTATTTTATGCAATTTTTTGTACATGTTCCCTTTCCATTTAAAAAATATATTAAAAAAATCTGAGAAGATTTTGAGAGTAAAAGCAGTGAGCCTGTAACAATTGTACTCCAGTCTGCCTTTGAGTAAATCTGTGTTTTTGCATGAGCTTCCAAATAAAGGCTCAGCTCTTCCTGAATTCCAGTCTTTTACTTGTCACGTTTATTTTTTTTTTTTATGTCTGCTGATGATTTTTCAGAATAGCAGCTGAGGAAATATGCGTCAAAACAACCACATATCTGCTCTTTTTTAACAAACAACTATGTTCACACCTTTATTCACCTTATTTTCTCATTTGGAAGGTTCAGGCGTGTCTTTGCTGGAATCCCAGTTCAGACATACATTATACAGAATTTTACATTTGAGAGCTTCTGGTTTTGTGGAATATAATTTATAAAATACATTTCAAAATATATTTTTAAGCAATGGAGCCAAAATTGGAATGACAATGTTGCCTGTAGTTTCTCATTGTTTTTTATCTTATATCACACACTATACACATGCAGACGGGTCTGGACATGTTCTGGCTCAAGCAGGGGGACCTTTGGCGCTCTGCAGGATTTGAAGCCACGATGATGTTGCATGTTACCATAGCAACCTGTGTTACTGTGGTCCCAGCTCTCTTCATTTTTTTTTTTTACCAGTTCCCTAGTTTAGGTCTGGACTGTTTCCTCATCTTTCTCAAGATCATTTGCTTCCCACCCGGTGAGATCTTGCACGGAGCTCCAGGTGAAGGCAGATTGATCCTGTATTTCTTCCATTTTCTAATACTTGCTCCAACAGTTGAGCTCTTCTCACCAAGCTGCTTCATTATTGTTGATTGGTTCTTCCCAGTCTTGTTCAGGTCAAAAATGTTGTCCCTGGTGTTCTTTGACAGCTCCTTGGTCATGGTGGTGCGGTTTCAGTCGCACTGTTGGACAGGTGTCTTTAAAACATCTAACCAGTTCAAAGAGTTGACATTAATACGAGTAAGTTGAGAATAGAAGAGCTTCTTAAAGCAGAAGTAGCAAGTCTGTTAGGGACAGAATCTGGCTCATTTGTTGGTGATAAATACTTATTTTCTATACTATTATACTGTAATGTCCTGCTGCTGCCGCTTGATCCATTTTCCATCCCCTGTCACTCTGCTCACCTGGCAGATGTGGCCAATCTTCTTTTTTGGCACCTGGTGGTCATTTAAGATGGAGGAGGCCACACCAAGGCAGGCATAGAGCAGAGCAGGAGGCTGAGGAGCAGTAAGGTGTTAGTTTGAACTGTGCTGGTTTGTCTTGGTTTCTTTTCCCCCTATATGCTCTCAGTAGTCTTGGACTGCTGGGTTTTGTTATTTTAGTTTGGGTTTGAACCTTGGTAGTCTTGAATTGCGGACTTTGTTTGTTTTCTGTCCGTAGATTTTGTTAGGCAGCCTTAGCAGGGAGCTGCTGACTTCGACGGTAGGCATGGCTGGGTCAGCTGTCTCCCTGACTTATTTTATGTTTGGCCAAGGTTCCAATTCCCTTTGTTTTGTATTTTTTGTTTGAGCCAGCACACTGATTATTTTTCATTTTCAGGACACAGTTTTCTCTTTAATAAACTGTGTTCCTTTTACTCCTGGTGTCCAGTCTTTTTTATGTTATGCTCTCATTTTTGTGCCTTTCCCTAGACTCAAGCCAGTTTTGCCTGGTGGACGTAACATTTAAAACAAACAACAACATAACAAATAAATCAATGTGAGTTCCTTGTTTTATTTTTCTACATTTCATTTTGCCTTTCACAGTTAAAGTGTGTCTATGGTGATTATTACAGACCATCTATTTAAGGGTTACATATATATGTAACTCAAAATGCTTTCATGTCTGCTGTATTACTCCAAGAAACCAAATAGAAACAAACTTTTTGTCTCTGCACTTTAAATGGTTCGAGTGAATACTCAAATCTGATTGGCTGCTGTGTATTCATGCACACAAAAAGAAGTTCCGGTCACATAACCCAAATGTTCTATATATATCCTTGCAGGCTCCTTTAAAACAAACTTTTTGTTTCATCTTCTGGGCAAAAACAAGCGATTAGAGGTGAACTTTCTCTCAGAACTGATGCTTTATTGAACCTATTGTGACAATCAGCGTATATATTGTTTTCTTTTGCCACTGCAGCCGCAGTCTGCCGGCCCAGCGACGTGTTCTCGTATTACCGTGACAACGGGCCGCACCGCCAATTAAAAAGTCTATGAAAAAGTTATTTAAACTGTAACAATAACCAGAATAAAGTACTAAAAATTGACTCTCAATTTCTTTTGTAAGTGACCACGGTATAAGCGGGATAGTGCTGTTGAAGTATGCATTTTCAAAAATTAACGCATGCCCTGGAAGCCTGAACTGTCTGACACAAAGCGGTAGACGATTGCTTCTGACATGTGATTGATCTGCGTTTCATTTTAACACACTATTACTTTTAAATTAATCGATCGTGTGCATTAACGTTGACAGCCGTGTGTGTGTGGGTGGGTGGGGGGGTGGGGGTGGGGGGGATAATGGTCCCTCCCACAGAAGTGACAGACTCGCTTCTAAACGTATGGTCAAAAGTTTTGCTCTTGTCCAATTCCTTCTTTCCAGTCTTTGGCTCCTGGCTCCAAGCCCAGAATGGTCTCTTTGGAGTGGTCAGGAAAAGTGCTGAGTATCTTGGCTGGAGCCTCAGGGACTCAACCTGGGTGTTACTGCTTCTTCAAAGTCTATTGATCTACTAAAATGTATTAAACGTATCTTGGGTACCCATGCGTTGAGGGATGTCAACGAGTGTGAAATTAGGCTTGCTCATAGATTTGTGAGACTTTGATCTTTGTGCCTTTGTATGGAAACAACACACATGTTCATTCAGTCATTCATTTTCCAATCCGCTTTATCCCTTTCGGGGTCACAGGGTTGCCGGAGCCTAACCCGGCTACTCATGGGCGAAGGCAGGGTACACCCACAATCACACACACATGCACACTCACACCTAAGGACAATTTAGAGTAACCAATTAACCTATGAAGCATGTTTTTGGATGGTGGGAGGAAGCCGGAGTACCCGGAGAAAACCCACGCATGCACGGGGAGAACATGCAAACTCCACACAGAAAGGTCTCCCAGTCAGGACTTGAACCAGGAACCTTCTTGCTGTGAGAACACAATTTATTTTACTGTAAAAAAGATAAGACTTTTGGAATAATGCATTTGTGATATCTGTCATGAATTTATTAGCATATAGTAGCATATAGTACAAGTGCATGTGATACTTTGGTAGTTTGAATTGTGGGAAAAGCATGAGACCACATTCATGATATACATGATCACATAGCTCAAACTCAGCACCACATAATGCAGTAGATTTGTTTTACAGATTCACAGTCACTCTCCACCAGCATGACAGGCAGAGAGCAGCTTTTGCTGAGCTTCTGCATCAAAACAGCTAATCAGATTGCTCGCTCTGTTTCACCGTCTAAGAACATTTGAGAAGATTTAATTGCAAATGCAGCATTCGTATTGCAAAGGGTGACTGTCTTTAAGTACATGCCATGTCTGACAGTCAGATAATCCTGATATTGCAACTCAGAACAACCCTCAGTGCTGTGCACAAAGTGAAGGCTCTGGAGCAGCTAATGTGGAAATAATGTAATGCTTGATAGACAGCCAGATAATATCCAACCTGTGATTTTGCTTGAAACAAAACTAATCACAGGATTTTGTTGAAAAGAGGCTTTCAAACATTGAGCAGTTATTAAAGGCCACAGCAAAGCTTTTTTGTGTTCCAATCATTCTTACAGTCAATAAAATGTGCAAACAATTATTTTAACAGCCCCAGGCTTTGAACCATTGCAGTCATAAAAAAGATAATTGCTCAGCAGTGATTGTAATTGTTACAAGAAGGGCAATTTTAAACTCGAATAGCAAAAAAAAAAAAATAAATAAATAAATTGCTCATTCATTCATTCATTCATTCATTCATTTTCCAATCCGCTTTATCCCTTTCGGGGTCACGGGGTTGCCGGAGCCTAACCCGGCTACTCATGGGCGAAGGCAGGGTACACCCCTGGACTGGTCGCCAGTCTGCCGCAGGGGCCACAATCACACACCCATGCACACACACACCTACGGACAATTTACAGTGAACAATGAACCTGTGAAGCATGTTTTTGGACGGTGGGAGGAAGCCGGAGTACCCGGAGAAAACCCACGCATGCACGGGGAGAACATGCAAACTCCACACAGAAAGGTCCACCAGCCAGGACTTGAACCGGGAACCTTCTTGCTGTGAGGCAGGAGCGCTAACCACTGTGCCACCGTGCAGCCAAAATTGCTCATATTCACAAAATTGACATTAAAAAGGAGATGCTGTGACTGTGCTTTCTCTTTAATCTAAAGTTGTTTTAATTTCTCCAATAATAATGGAAAAAAAAAAAGCTTTTGTTGACTTTTTTAGGATCTTTTTAAGAACATCTTAAAGCGATGACCATCTTACAGTTCTATACAATCTTTTTTGCAAGAAAGCAAATCTTTTGACAGGTGTTTAACAACCCACCGGGCACAAGATGCCTATTATTTGACTTATAGAATGATATACATCAATCTAAAATACGAGTCCACTGGACAGCTCTTTTTGTTACTTTAATAGTTAAAGACATCTGCATGTTTCAGTGGTGGCCTGTGCATGTCCGAGCTGAGCCTTCAGTCTCTCTACTGAAACTCACCTGGGATCATTATGTTATTTAATTCAAAACTGTTTTTGGTTTCTATCCCATATTATATTAGATAGTATGGGGATTTGGAGTTTTATCAGCTATGAAAAGTTTACTTAAATTGCATGTTAATTCATGATACACACTCAAAAATGCACATTTTTTTTTCTATTTTGTCAATTATAAAAGGAACCCACATGGGTTTCACCAGAACTACAGAATGCTTCCTATAGCCACTGTTCATTCTGCCAGTACACATTTCTGTTATTTTGTACACAACATATGTTTCTTAACAGATGTTTCTTGATGAAAAAGACGTTTGCAGATTTTTTTTTTGCACGTTTCCTCAAGTGGATTCTACAGTATTCTTTGCAAAAATGGTGCCAGCTATGATAGGACTGCAACGCAATGAGTTGTGGGATACTTGTCTTCTACAGGTCCAAACGGTGATATACAAAAGACCAGTTTGCAGTGATATTTTTTGAATATTTAATGCACTTCTAGAGGTGTAAATTTCAAATTAACCATGATTTGGCTATTTAATGGATGTGTCTGTTCTCAGTGGGAAATGTCATTGGCATGTAACAGTTAACAGTTTGAAAAAAAAAATATTCAAGATTAAATGTATTAAAAATAAAAATCTAAAAGTAGACAGCTAACATAAATCTTTCTGGTTGTTTTTCATTTTTCTGACCTTGGTTGGGGTGGACAGGTGACTGATGTACTTCCAGTTTTAATTGAATGATGGAAGATGTTTTTTACAGAACCATTTAAAAATCTTTAATTACCCATCACTGCTATCAGCTCTTTCGAAAAACATTTGCACAGCAGGAAATACTACTCTTGTCCTCATCCACAGTATGTGGTCACTAAACAAAATGGGGTTTGTCAGTGTTTTATTTTACCAAATACTTTAGTAAAGTCTTCTGAAGTGGCTGTAGTGTAACCACTTACAGTCATTCTCATTGATCTGCACTTTTTCAGGGGAAGCGGCTCATTCAGTTATGTCAAAAAATCTGTCATTGCATTCGATTTTTTTTTTTCTTTCCATTTGTACGTGCTCACATTGTGCACTTGTGTTTTCTATTCCAGTTTGCTGTCAAAGCTCTTTGAAATACGACTAAATTCTTCATTCAGTCATGAGCACTGCATACTTGAAATCTGAGTATGAAAGGCATCTCTCAAATGGTGAAAAAAAAAACACGAAACGTTTTGCAACACACAGATATTTTAGTGGAAACCTTGTAAACACAATTGAAATGCATTCATCATGCACAGAAATATGGGAAAGCTTCAAAAATATTCTGCACAGTTTGCATATTTTATGAAACAGCTAAGGTGGATTTAAATGTTTTGAATAGTCTGTTACTGATCACTCGATTCATTTCCATAGATCAGAGTAAAGCAATTTCAACTTAAAGACACTTTAAGATTCTGGCACCATGGCTGTCTCTTTATTGAAAAATTTTTAAATCTGCTTTGTATTTTCCTTTTTAATGCAGTTACACTGACAAGGTTTTACAAGATAAGAAACAAATATGTGCTGCATGTGTAGTTGTTTTCTTTGGGCATTGTCTGCATCTTTCCTTCAGTGCTGCTATCTAATCAGGGTATTATTCATTTACTTTTTACTCTTTAAAGTGAACCAGATCTATCGACTAAGAAGTCTTGATATGATATATGCTGATGATACCTGTGTGTTAATAACCAGAAGATGGAAAGGTCCTGACCAGACCAGACCAGAAATGTGTATCAAAACTCTGTGCTGTACTCTGTACTGATGTATATGGTACTATTGATACCGAATGAAAACTCTGATTTTGGGGCTTTGTTTTGACAGTTGTATTCTATTCAGTTTTGCTGTACAATTAAAGCCAATCGTTTTACGTTTCCAGGGATTGTGGGAAGGCACATACTGGAATGTGTGAGGGAAGGTGGAGCTTTAATGTCAAAGGCCAACCAAGTGAAAGCTTGGTTGTACTTCACAGTAAAGGATTCTAATTCAGTGACCTGATGGATAAAAGTGACATATACAATTCTCAGAAAAAAGGTCGTTGTGACGATGAATGGTGAAATACACACTAACTTGAGCGAATGTGAAAACAGAGATGCAGAGCTGCAGTGCAGAATGAAATGTAGCATCTCAGACACATTTAAGCGCTCTCCTTCACCCTGTGATGATTTTTTTGTCACACTTAAAGATTTTTTGAAAAAATTGTTCTGTCTTTTAGTTTTTGGTGCACCATATGGGCACCGTAACCATTTAAAAAGTATTGGTTCGGCACTGGCACCAGATCAAATCCAAACAGTACCCATCCCTAAACCTGAGTAATCAATTGATTTTATTTAGCGACATTCTACTGCTTTCCATCATTCTTCATCGTCTTCATCGTTGTTGACATCTGGCCCAACTGCACCTCTCTTATAATGCTTTGCACCAACACAAACACAGTGGTGCTTGAATAAGCCTCACTCACCTTTTTCAAATCTACTGTTGTGGTTAACCTTGTCAAACTTGCCTTCAGGGCTTCTCAGTCTCCCAGGTAGCTTGATATGTTTTCATTTTCTTTTCTTTTTTTATCCTCTCCACACACAGCTCAAGTGAGAAATGCAACTTTGTGTTTAAGATAGGAACTTAAACATATTAATCTTTAAGCAGGTGTAACCCTGGAACACCCAACTTCAAAGCTTGTCGACTAAACGTGTCTGTCCTGCACAGCAAGTCCGAGATGTTTTGTGTTGTTAGATGTGTGCACTATGCAGTGCATTTTTTACTCTTAATAAATGCATTACTTATCTAAGTATGAAGAAAGAGTGTTCACTTACCTCCACACTCCTGCTGACTCTGCTTCAGTTCCTGAAAAACTGCGACTGCTTTGCATAGGTAAACCATGCATCTTCAAAACAAATACATTCATATATTATAAGGTTTTCCCATCAGTCATCTGGACAACACAATTCTCCATTGACATATGTTGCAGACTCCCTTAATAGGGTCGGGATTTAAATAAAACAAACAAGCAAACAAACAAAAAATATTTCTATCTTTTACTACAAGCAAACAATGATCATCAAACAAGCAAAAGATGTTTAAATCCTGATGATTATTGTAGAAGGTAGTCACTGCAATTATACCAAAACTAAATCTCCTGAAAATATGGAAACAACAAATGAAGTCCAAACAATTCTGCTTGTTTTACTTTTTTGTGGCTAAAATAGTGATTGCAAATATGTTAGTAAAGTTGTAAAATGTATAATAAGAAATCCAGTTTGCTTGTTTTAATGTTGTGCTTCTGAAAACTTTTGTTACTGTTGCAAAGGAACAAATGGAAAGACGGGTTACTCTTCTCTACGTAGCTCAAGCTAAATTATTATTACTCAGTGTTGCCAAAAAATCTGTAAAATCTGAATAAGTTCCCTAGTCTTGTCATTATGATGCAGCTGCAAATTCATATGCACCTCTCATGCAGCCTAACATCTGGCATATGCAAAGCAGAGCTAATGCATGAAGGAGTGTCACTTCTGCTAACTCCTCTGCAGCCATTAAAACCTGAATGAAAGTCAAAGGGTTTACACAAAACTTTAATCCTTTTTAGATGTAAAAACACTTGAGTTGGATTCTCAGATATTTTTGACCACTGAAGTTCTCTAGTATAAACTGTCCTGATAGGGTAAAGTCAGAAATGCCTTTGTTTGCCATAAAAATCCTCAAAAGCCTCAATTTTATTTGTTGTTAAAATTACATGTTTTTTTCATTATCTGGCTCTTGAAGCAGGAAAAATATTTGTTTTGAGAATCCAACATTTTCATTCTTCCACAAGTCAGATCATGTGGAAGAAGAAGGAATAATACAATGTTAACTTAACCGTTTCAGTACTTTACTGTGACCATTGTATTTGCATGCGGATTATTGCAAGTTTTAGAGAAACATCACTATTACCTTTCAATAATTGTAAACGCATGACCTCAGCATTTTATTTTTCTTTAATTTAAACATTGTCTCTGTGGACGTGTTTCTTAGTGGGTTTATGATAAACTGAAAAGGGGAGGATAACTTGGTGTCAAGCAAATGTTAGATAACAATCTGGAATTTTTCTAGTTTTTCTGTGTTTAATTTTTTTTAATTCATTTTAGTCTTTTAGAAAAATACTAGAATAAACCAAAATGTATTACAACAGAATAAATAATAAGATAACATCAAAGGTAAGATTTGTTTCTACAAACTTGGATAAGGTTTGCAGGTTAAAACTCTATATATGGCTGTCCTTCATGTGCCGAAGTTGACTGTTTTGAGTTTTTGTGAGTTATTGGAGGCAGGCTCTCATGTGGGCTGCTAGCCCAGCACGTGATCTGCAGGAGCGATCACATCTCGTGCACTTAAAATTGGTTGAGGTTGCTACGGTGTGACGCTGGTGATGTGCCCATTTGTATTCATGTTCGCGTTGGTCTTCAATGGTTGTTATGGCCTCCTTTTAAAGTGTTACGCCATTTGGATTTTTGAAGGGCTTCTTCTTCCCAGTTGTGGTGTAAGATGCCTGCTCGCTTCATATGTCGTTTTAGTACATCTTTATAACGTAATTTCAGTCCACCGCGGCTCCTTTTTCCTTAAGAAAGTTCAGAGTAGAAAACTGCTTTGGGTAATCTATTGTTGGGCATCCGACATACATGACCTGCCCATCGAAGTTGTGATGATGTTATTAGGGCATCAACACTAACCATGTTGGCACGTCTCAAAACCTCAACGTCTGGGATACGGTCTTGCCACTTGATGTTGAGAATGAAGCAGAGGTGGCGAAGCTGGAGTCTTGTTAGAGCCTTGATGTGTCTGCGGTAAAGAGTGGTACACTCGATGGAGTATAGCAAACAGGGGATGACTGCGGCTGCATATACCTTCACCTTGGTACTAGTACTGATGTCATGGCATCTCCACAGTTTCTTTTGTAGTGCACCATAGGCCTTAGTGGCAGAAAGTGTTCTCCGTTCCACTTCCAGATCAGCTGAGTTTGTGTTGGTTAAGGTACTGCCCAGGTAAGTAAAACTCTCTGTTGACTTCAGTGCTTCATTATGAACCATAATCGTCTCTGGGTGTTCGTTGGATAATGTAGGAGACTGATACAGTAGTTCGGTCTTAGAAATATTAATCTTCAATCCAAACACCTT
Source organism: Adrianichthys oophorus (assembly GCA_036245035.1). Lineage (NCBI taxonomy): Eukaryota > Metazoa > Chordata > Actinopteri > Beloniformes > Adrianichthyidae > Adrianichthys > Adrianichthys oophorus. The sequence goes on from BSAI01000030.1 coordinate 38,588,210, forward strand.
GGCTGCAGAGGAAAAGCGGTCTACAATCTGTTTCATATCATATGCGTTACTAGCTACAAGGGCCGAGTCGTCAGCATAAAGTAGTTCTCTGACACACATCTCCCGTATCTTTGTGTGGGAACGAAGACGGGCGAGGTTGAAAAGGTTACCATCAGTTCTTGTGCGGATGAAGACACCCTTGTTTAAGCCTTCTTTCATAGTAGCCAGTACAGCTGTAAGGTAGAGAGAGAAGAGGTTTGGTGCCAGTACACAGCCTTGCTTCACACCGTGGTTAACCGGAAAGGTGTCACTGGGTTCACTACCAACTGAGACCTGTGCCATCATTCCATCATGAAATTGCCTAATAATGTTGACAAGCTTGTCTGGGCAACCATAGGTTTCAAGGACCTTCCACATAGTTGTATGGTTGACTGTATCAAAAGCCTTTGCAAAATCTACAAAGACTATATAAAGTGGTTGGTGCTGCTCTGCTGCCTTCTCTTGCAGCTGTCTCAGAGTAAAGATCATGTCTGAAGTAGAACGACCAGCCCGAAAACCACACTGAGACTCAGGAATTCCTTCTTCAGCAATGGTCTTTATTCTATTCAGGACAATCTTTGCAAGCACTTTTCCAGCTATGGCCAACAGTGATATACCCCGATGGTTTCCGCAATCTGCGCGATCACCCTTTTTCTTGTAGATGGTGACAATTAAAGCATCTCGGAAGTCTTGTGGCACAGTACCAGAGATAAGACATCTATTAAATAAATCTAACAGAGATTTACACAGCTTCTCGCCACCATATTTCAGAATCTCTGATGGGATGCCATCAAGACCAGGTGCTTTACCACTTGCTGTTGATTTCAGAGTGTACTTGAGTTCTTCCATACTGAATTGTCTACACAGTTCGTTCTTTTTGGGTTTATTTTTCAGGTTCTGACATGCATTTGACTTTGCTGAACCTTCTTGGTTTAGCAGCTTATTAAAGCGCTCCTTCCATCTGGTTCTGATGTTTTGAAGATCTGTGAATAGCTTACTTCCATCTGCTGATCTTACTGGAGCAACAGCGGTGCTTTTTGGGCCATAGATAGACTTCAGACCGGCAAACAGACCGTGATAGTTATAATTATCAGCCATACTCTGCAATTCTTCTGCTTTCTTTTGCCACCAGTTGTTCTTTAAATGTCTCAGCTCCTTCTGTACCTTAGCCTTGATTTCAGAAAATGCACTCTTGCTCTTCTCAGAATTCTCATGTAGGTGTCTAAGATGTATACGCTTCTTTTGCTCCAGGAGTTTCTCGATTTCACTACTGTGTTCACAAAACCAATTTTGAGTCTTTCTATGAATGGGACCTAGGATGTTCATACTTGCAGCATAAACTATTTCTTTCAAAGCTTTCCAGTGCTGTTCAATATCCATCTCTCTATTCAAATTTATATTCTCCAGAGCAGCATCAATTTCTTTTGACAGCTCATCACAACACGTTTTGTTTAGCAGCTTGTTAGTATCCAGTTTCTTGGGCTTGGTATTTCAAGAAGTTTTCCTACGAGGTAACACAATTTTCATTCTAAGTTGACATGTCACAAGATAGTGGTCAGTAGAGTACTCCGGTCCACGCATTGCCTTTGTACATAATACATCTGCTAAGTCTGATTTTCTGGTAATGACATAGTCAAGCAAGTGGAAGTGACCTGAGCGAGGGTGCTTCCATGTGAAGAAATTCTTATCAGGTTGATAGAAGAACGTGTTGGTGATGCTTAGGTCAGGTTGAGCGCAAAGTTTTAGAAGAAGATCTCCATTAGAGTTCTTTTTCATCTTTCCAAATTTGCCAATGACACCCAAGTATGCTTCCCAGTCTGTTCCAACTCGAGCATTGAAGTCTCCTAATATCAGGAGCTTGTCTTCTTTGGGAACTTTGAGGATTACATGAGTAAGTTCTTGGTAGAATGTTTCTTTTTCGTCATCAGTGTAAGTCATAGTTGGGGCATACACATTCACTAGAGTTAAATTGCGTCCTTTCTCAATAGGTACTCTTAGGGTCATAAGTCTAGGTGAAATTGCTGTGGGTAGTGATACTAACTTCTTAGCAATTGTGTTGTGGATTGCGAAGGCAAGTCCAGCTTCTCTGGGTGCTGTGGTCTTACCAACCCAGAAGAAAGTGTACTCTGCTTCTTGGAGCTGTCCCTGGGCCTCAAGACGTGTCTCCTGAAGGGCTGCAATCTCAATGCTGAGCGTCTTGAGTTCTCGTGCAATCAAAGGTGTTCTACGTTCGGGTCGGTTATCATTATCTAGCATAGTTCGTACGTTCCATGTTGCAATAGTCATCTTCTTCGATTTTGAGGTTCTACCGCTTTAAAAGAAGTCCCACTGACCGCGGCTAGCCAGCCAGGTGTAGATCTGAGTACGCTATTGTTTTACCCCACCTGTTCTAGGGGCTTCCCATTCCTGGGCAGGCAGTGCTGTCCCTAAAAAGGGCTGCCTGGTCACTCACATTGCTGCCTCAACAAACTGGTACTCACAGATCAGTTAAAGTTGCGACCATCGGATGTGAGCCGCCTGCGTGCAGAGCTTCTGCTAACAGCTCCCAGCTACTTAAGCCTGCTGCTGACACATGTACTCTATCGCCACAGGTCTTTACACTCCAAGCACACTCCAAACACAAAACGCCTTGCGCAATACCAAAGCCAGTTGGTGTTGTGCCTCCACCAGACTGCCTCTCTGGTCCTCAAACGCCGTGTACAATGTGGTACACAAGTATGCAACGTACATTGCTGACGAAGAGGTCGCCCCGCAGTAGCAAAGAAAAACACTTGCTAGTTGATGCCATCCTTTGGCCTCAGCTATTTGAGGCTCATCAGCATGCCATCAGGTGTTAACGCCATTGGCCTATTGGCTGATCTGCCGTTTTCACCGCCAGACATCCTGCTGCCAATGCCTGAACCTGTAACCCCAGGTAGGAAAGCTAGAGGGTGCTATCACTTGCCTAAGGTGAACCCTCAGACTAGTGGAGGGAAGGAGTCGTCTGACTTCTCCATTCTAGACTGGCTCCAAGCAAAGTCTAGCCACTGCCCGCAAGGTTAAAACTAATCAAATGCTGAAAAGTCTGTCATTTTATAGCACAGAAAGGACTTCTGGTTTACGTGGGAAAACACTGAGACACAAGTTTGTTTGGTCACAGATGGCTTCTGTTTGAAGACTGACTTTAACAGCATTCAGGCAGGCTCATTTGATTCACATAAATATTTGTTTTCCTCAAACTCATTTTGTCCTAATGCAACTAAAAGATTGCACTCAGGCATTTTGGACATGCAATGCATTCCCAAGCTTTTGCTTTTCTGTATGTTGCTGCAGTGTTGCACAAATGCTTGAATAAGAAAAGTTTTCTGAAAGAACATCGTCAACTCTGGTCATTTTTAAAATCAGCTCATAGGACGACAGTGCAGTTTATTTGCGTCCATAAACATGAGTGAAAATGGTTCCCAATTCTGAGGTGGTCCCATCTTTTTGCAAAGGATGCTTTTTGAATGAATCCCAGTGAAGGACACACATCTCAAAGCAATACAATTTAAGATTTTTAATACATTTTTGGTCCTCAGAAACTCAAGACAACAGAGGAATTTGATGCTGAGGAAAGGGAAAGTGAAGGAATAAAAAGATGTTGGTCTGACCTTTAAACACTGCAGACGAGAACCCTTTGATGCTGCTTAAGAGCAGAAAGTAACTGCTTTAATTGGGTTTGGTCTGTGCCATACAACAGTGGTCAGCAGCTTACATCAAAATATACTTATAACTTTTCCCGCCTCCCCTGATGAGCAGCATTCTGCCACCTGACATGGCAGAACCGTTACATTGGTTGTACAGATAGAGGGGTTAAATCATTTGCCAAAGCCCGAGATGAAAGGACGTGCCATCCGGACAGCCGCGGAGGGTAAAGTCTGTCAAAATTGTTTCCTCGTGAGATGAGCTCAACCCTTGTTACTATTGAATCCCAGTAATGGGTCTTACACAATGCTCCGCCACAGGAAACTCTGGGGTAAAATTCAATTCAGGGTGTAAATACATTCTCTAAAGCAGCTCTCTCTAATGTCAGGTGATTATTTGAGAATGGTGTTCTCCTGAGCAGTCTCCTTTTTTTCCTTTTCATTTTTATAAGGCTGAGCATTGTCTGCCTGGTTAGACACGGCAGCTATCAGCTCCAACACACCCTGGGCTGCTACCTTCTGTGATATTTCTCTGATTCGCATTGCTCCCATCATGGAGACTTGACGTTTTGTTACAAGACAGAAAATAGTCTTCAAAACACCTCAAAGCAAAACTTAAGGTCCTGACAGCTTGGAGAAAAGGAATTCCTTTTTTGTGCTCACAGAAAAGTCTGGAAGCCATGTAAATGCCCTCTAAGAATAAAGGTACATGTCAATGTTACACTGCACCATTTTCCACAATAATAAAAGTTTAGAATTTAGTTTGGTCTCAATGTTTTTGACTATTTGTGAAGTACATGTATGTTTTATTTGAATAGAAAACTTTGCGCAACCCCCCAAAAAACTGTTAGCTCTGATTGACATGAGTGCAGCCTTGTGTGGAAAATAGAGTTCTGCTTGACATATCAAATAGGTTGGTGAAATTGTCAGGTATCATCCACAGTTGAGTCAGATTTTATCCTAAAAGCAGGGGTTATGCTAATTTAACTCATGATTATTAATCAGAAAGGATAACCATGACATGAGGAGTGCCTCAGGGTACGATTCCTGGACTTCTGCTTTTCAGTTTGCACATGCTCCTTGAGGGTCAGATTATGCACACCAAAGCTAGGTTTGCATCAGACGTGGTTGAAGGGGCAGGGGCGTCTAGGTTCATTGTTTAATGTGCAGACCCTATGAAAGGTCTGGTGGTGCAGTTTGAGTGTCGAGGAAATCTCTAGCAGCAGCACACTTTGGGTGGCATAGCAACGTGGAAAAAAGTCTGATGCATGTCAGAATATTCCAGAGTTTGAATGTCTGAACTTTGGTGAAAGCTTTCAGTTGTATCAACCAATTAGAAATTCAGTTTGAGCAGTGACATGTGGATAATGTAAGCAGCAGCTGAAGACTAAAGCTAATCATCACAGCTTGTTCTCCTCCAGAACTGTATAATCTTACAATTTGTATTGAGAAAATAATAAAAAAAGGTCGTCTAGTTTTATTCTTATTTTTTTCCCTCCTTGTACTAAATGATCAAACTGGGTCACAGAGAGACGGAAGTACCGCTGAAAGCATCAGTCATTCAGACACATCTCCTGCCATAGATGGTAAACCTCACCATACTGAGAAAGTCTCTGATTGATCTCATAAACCCAGACATGTAGATGTCATTACAGATGCTTTTTTAGAGCTCTTTGAAATAAATAAACATGTTCTCTAAACAACATACTTGTATTCTGTAATGTTGTGATGAGGCTAAAAACATTTGAGGATAGCTCCTCTCACACATAGTGGAAGCAGCGGGTTTATGAATGCACTTTTGGACAAGTGCGGATCAACAATCAAACAGAGGCAGAGGATGAAAATCTGCAGAGCAAATTGCGTTTCGTAGTGTTAGAATACGCAGATTATATTTAACTTATTGTAGCTTTAACACTAAGCAATTTCAGCCCATCATTAGACTTTTTTTTAGTTTCCTACAGCTTTACAAAAACAAGTGTCCTGTCTGACTCATATCTGAGTTAAACAGAAACTAAATTCAGCTTTTATGATTTTATTTAAGATGTAATTCACATTTACAGCATAATCTTCTGCAGGCTGGATTCTGATCCTCTTAAAAAAAAAAAAAAAAAAAAAGACAGCTAGATGTTTGAACCCGTTTAGTGAAACTGTAAAATGTTGGTGTGTGTTGCATTGTGAGGTACACTGTAAATTGTGTAGCATGACTGAAAGTCACAGAAAAAAGGATCACGCTGCAGTTTTGTGCTCTAACCCCAATTACAGTGCAGGGAAGGAGATATGTCAAATAACATTTTTTGCAATGTTTATTTCTGCTGCTTACAATCTGCACTCCACTGCTCTGTGTTCTTGTTAATTTTTCTTCCCAGCTCCTCGCAGTCACACACTTGATTTGCAGCTTTCTGTGTGCCACTTTCTTTTGCATACTCTTCCACCTTTCTCACTTTGTGCTCTTATGCAGCCATGACACATACCATTGTTGCATCAAAGATAATCATAAGCTGCCGAGTGAATCACTACTGAAAGCATGGCAGACTGCATACAGCTCTGCATTGAGTAAAGCTTCTCTCAGCTCTAGAGGCAAAAACTTGATGGTAAAGTAGTGTTTACACACAAAAAGCAGACATTCATAGGCTCAGTGGGGGATTTTGGCCTACATGGAACTTGAAAGTCAAACTCACAGAGGAAGTTAAAGAGCCTCTCCAAACCCTGCTTTTCATTTTGAATCACCAGTTAGGGATTTTAATGACCCTTCTCCGTGTTGTGCTCCGCTCTTTCAATCGTGAGCCAGAAAGAAGTGGGGGTGTGTTGGTGCTGATGCTGAGTGGGGTAAGTTGTATTCTGTCATTGTTGTCTGACTTCAAAGCCATCAGCTCAACATGCTCTCTTCTAAAATCCCCCAAAACCTGACAACATTAGAATACCATCAAACACTCTTCGGCTGCCTTTGAAATGCCACTGACACTGGCGCTGCAATTTGCAGACTCTAAAGAGCCGGTCCATGTTATTGAAATAAATCTGAGCCTTGTAATGGGAATGGAAATGAACACATCTTTCATGCTTTGACTTAGAAGTGAGAGTTGAGCTGTAAGATGAGTTGCTTCCCTGGAGAGGAGGTTGTTGACTTTGTAGCTCTCCTCCATTGTCCATTTCAGCTTTTCATTTCTGTTATTTTCTGTTGCTCTGCGCTCTCCATTCGTTGTCTTGTTTTTTCCCTTCTTCACTCCAGTTTCTTTTTCCTCTTCCACTCTTCAATCATAAGGCAGGGGATGATTCTATCTGGTCTTCAAAGACTCCAGAACCTTCTGCAGGGAAGGAGATTAAAACTAAATAGTCACAAAGGTTAAGTATGCCAAATGAGAGCTTTGAGAAACACTGGTCAGCAAATATTTAATTATCAGAAAAAAAAACAGGTTGAAGACTTTCACGGTTTGACTTTGAATAGTGTGATGGAAAAAAAGCTTTGTTTAAACTGATAAGTCAAAGGCAGGCTTGCATCTTTGCATCAGATTATACTATTTGAATGGTAAATTTATTGGAAAAAAACAAAAGATAATCTGCAGAAACAGCTTTATTTAATTTTATGGCCGGTGTTTTTTTTTTTTTTTCTTTCTTCCATTTGAAGCAACCACTGAATGCTGCAACCGTTTCTGCTACAGATGCCTGCTAATTCCAGCAGTAAGCTGCTATACTGAAAAACTGTAGTCATAACTGCTGTGTGTGCTGAGCTGTCTGCAGAACACAACTGTCACTTTATGAATTCAAACGCTGTAAGACTTGCATTTCTACGTCAGCACTTCTGAAACAAATATATTCAATTCAATTTTATTTCTATAGCTCCAAATCACAACCATAGCCGTCTCAATGGGCTTCACACCAGTATTTAAGCAAAGAACATAAAGTCAGTCTTAAAAATATAAACAATAGCTCATTGCCAAACCAAACAACACAGACTAAGCTAAACTGGCAGCCCTACACTTAGACCCTCCTCCTCGGTAAGAAAAACCATCTTGGGGAAAAAAAAAATAAGAAACCTTAGGGTTGCCCACATGGAGGGATCCTCTCCCAGGACGGACAGGCGATGTGCAAGAACTGTTAAAGAATACCGTAGACATTTAGGGCTCTTTGGTGAGAGGGCGATTGGACATCCCTGTAAGCAATCAGGAGGTGTCCTCAGTGCTCTGCTCGCCAATTTTAACTGCACCCTTTATTACACACACCCTTCAACCACAAGAAACACACACACAAATACATTACACAAGGAAGGTGGGACTACTGATCTTCTGTCCCCTACCCCATCCCTGGTGGAGGGAACAGGGCCTTCAGCAGCGGTGGCCTTGTCTCCTGGGGGTCGGCCTTCTGGGCCCGGCGGCCCCCTCCCCACGCAGGGAGAGGGATCCCTTTGTCCTCTGGCAAGTCCATGAGCGGGGGATCATATTCCATCTGAGCCTGGAGGGTGTCTGTGTCCTTGTGGTGCGAGTTCTGGCCCTTACCCTCGGGTGCCGAGCCCCTTCTGGGTCACAACATTAGGAGAGCCTGGTCAGGCAATGTACACCTTCGGGGACCCCCACTTCTCTTGGTCATCCCTTTTCTAGATGGGGGTAGCTGACCCCCATCGTGCTCTCTTCTGGATCTCCGCAGCTGCCTGGAGCTTTGGAGCGGGTCTCCCGTGGGGGGCCCCGGCTCGTACCCGGGGCTGGGGTGGTGGGGCTCTCGGGGGTGGGGCCCCGCGCTGGGCCACCTGGCGCAGTGGGAGGGCTGCTCTCCTGACTGGGCTGGGCCTTGCGCTCTGCGCTTCCGTACCTCACTGCGCTCAGGTGTTGGGGGCCCGTGTGGCTGTCCTGCGGGCCCTGGTCTGGGTGCTTGGCCGGGCTGCCTGGCAGGTGGATCTCCTCCATTGACCCCACAGTATGGGTGCGGGGGCGGGCCCTGGTCGGCGCTGCCGCCTCGGCGGGGGTCTTGGTGTGGGGATGGCTGGGGGTTCTCCCTCCTTTTTTGTGCATTCCATCATCCACTTCAGCTTAACATAACATTCACCTGAGCACAGGCGTCGGCTCACCTTTGCACCTTCAAATAGTGTGCATGACAGAATGTAATGCTTTACATGTGTTGGTTGGTATGCACAAGTGTGTGTGTGAACTGGATGTGGACAAGTTTGTGAACACTCTTGGAGCCGGCAGGTATGGAACAGCTGAGTGTGTGGACAGGCCCTGCCCATTTTAGACCAACACTCACTATTGCAATGGGTATAAGCTCCAACATTTTGTTGCCTGTAGATTAACAACTCTACCTTCCCTTCCCAGTAGTCCTTCTCTAACTTCTATAATCCACCATCTCTCTTTCCCTCCTTCCACCCCCCAACTCTCTCCTTTTCCCCCTTTCCTTTTCCGTCCGGTCCAACAAAAAAGACACAAAAAAAATCTATATTAATAAAGTTTGGTTTAAATTACAAAAGGGGCTTATACCATCATACATTTTGTGTTCGCTATGATTTATAACCTCAGATTGTAAGAGTAAAATCTGTCTAATACAAGAGGCTCTCATATATCTGTTTGCGCAGCTGTTTGACAGGACAAGTTAAAAAAAAAAAAAAAAAAAAAAAAAAAAAAAAAAAAAAAAAAAAAAACTGTTAAAGAATTATCTTATCGAACTGTACAACCACATGTTTAAATAAAAACTACTTGTTTAAATAACAACTACATGGATGAATAGTGTAGCAGAAGGGCTTCATCCATCTGAAACTGTGGGACAGCTGGGGGTGCGAGACGAGCCAAAGACGAGGTCCAGGCCAAGAACAGGAACACAGACGATCAACCTGGAATCTCTCCTGCCCCCCCGGAGGGGAGTGGGAAACAGGGACAACATATGAATTACACTGCACCAAACAGAGGCCTGATGAGCTAAATAAAATATATTATTGGGTAAATGATAAAGAATTATTAATCTAATCTAAACCCATGTAAACCTACTAAGCAGAGAGAATTGGCTGCCATGATCCGGTTTATCAAACCATCTTCCCTCAGTTTAGCTCTGCGGAGAAGTATATATAATGTATGTAATGAACATTTTAAATATTACCCAAACATCATGAAAGTAGGTGGGGGAGGGTAGCAATAAGTTATATACTCTCTGAATGCTAGCTAACCTGGCAATAACCCAGTCCAAAGAGGAATGTTTTAAGCCTAACTTTGGACTAGATACGAAATGGTTTATTTCAAGCAATTAGGCAAGAATAACACATAAGTAACACAATCATCAGAGGTTTACATCCATGAAAAAACATATCAAACACAGGGTAATTAGGCATCAAATTATTAAGTGCTTGATAGGGAGTTGGAGGAAATAAACGTATTCGATCCCACCCACATCAATATCCGGTTTGTAACTTTTGATCAGATATTAATACTGTGCCAACATTGATTTAGGTCATTAAGCATCCTTAAGTAACGATGAATTACATTGCTGTGTATGTGGAAATAATGCTATTTTAAATGTGTTAAAAGCTTATGCAGAAAAAAGAATCAGTGATATACCATTCAACGTGTGGTCATGAATGACCATGCAGGAGGATTTTGAACTTGATCCTAGATTCAACTGAAGTAAAGGTAACTCAGGAGTAATGTGTTCCTGCTAACAATCCACATTTTGAACAAGCTGAAGACTTTTTAAAGAACTTTTAGGACACGCTGCTAGCAAAGACATACAGTAATCCAGCCTAGACGTAACAAATGCATGGATGAGTTTTTCAGCCTCACTTCTCGATATATTCCTGATACTAGATACATTGTGTAGGTGAAAAAATGAAATTTTACAAGCCTGTGATATGTGAGCCTTAAATGATAAATCCTGATCAAATTAAACAACTAGGTTTCCAACAATGAAATCAGAGGCTATATTTATGCCATCCAGGGAGACAGTCTGATCAGAAAGAGCATCTCTCAGGTATTTAGGACCTAGTATAATGACCTCAGTTTTTTCTGGGTTTTTAGCAGGAGGTAATTTATTGTCATCCAGGTCTTGATGTATCTAATGCAGGTGAAATATGGATAAACAACCTCTTTATGTGGACATTCTGGTCAGGTGTAACGGATAAATACAACTGTGTATCATCTACATAACAGTGAAAATTAATACTGTGTTTCCTGATTGTTTCCTAAGGGCAGGATGTAGAGCATAAACAGGATGGGCCCTACAACTGAGCTTTGTGTTACTCCGTAGCTAACTCGAGTACAATGAGAGGAATGTCCATTTACATTAACAAACTGGTACCTATCAGATAAATAGGATTCAAATTACTGGAGGGCAGATCCAGCATTAAATGTTGCTATATAAAAAGCAATATTGCATTATAGCTTTTTTGCCATTGTTTTCCTGTTATTTAACTGTGGCATTATGTTTTTGTGCTGAGCGAGGAGAAGGTTTGTGGAAAAATCTGCTCATAAATAACTGGTTTATATGCATCCATGAACAGAACATTATTAGATAAAAGGGCCGTTTTCATCATAAAACCATCAAACAAAAGAGAAATTGCTTTACGAGCAATACTTTCAAATGGAATATCAGCTAATTCTTGTTTTATTCTGCAAGAGCTTTGCTCTTCAGAACCTTTCAGTTCTTCTGGTTTCCAAAAAATAACAACAAAAAAACACAAACGATTTTTTTTTATCTTTATCTCAAGGAAGTTGGATTTCATCCAAGTCTGGCTGCTCAACACAGCAACAACACGATTTCAGTCAATTGTCAAGTTGATTTCTGTTTGCATAAACCATATTAGTCTGTATTACCTGACAAAGAATGTACAATTCAAAAGCAGAAGACCAAGAATTGAATCCTCAGGAACTATGCATTACATGGCCACCCTCTTGGATGTATGATCACCATGGAAACAACATAACCCCTGCATTCAAGATCCAACTGTGGACTGTATCTGATAATCCCACCCCTTTCCCAGCATGTCGAGAAGGATTTCATGGTTCATGGGATCAGAGGCTGCTCTTGGATCAAGCGGTCCACTAAACTGATGGTTTCGAGTCTGTATTTGCAAATGTTATTTTCCTAACAAATGTGATGCTTTGATTGAAGCCTGACTGAATAACTACTAATTTTTTTTAAATAACTTTATTTTTTTAAATCAGGATTTGAGTTGGTCTGAAATTGTTCATTGTGGAGGAGTCCGCTGTTTTTTTTTTTTTTTTTTTTTTTTTTTTTTTTTTTTTTTAGTAGGGGTGTAAACAACTGTAGATTTAGTCAGGAACAAGACGCAAATAACTTTCAGTGCATTTTTTTCCTTGTAACTGAAACATTTGAAAGAAAATGGTGAACAGTTTCTAAAAATAATGTTTGCTAGTTCATGACTCTAACTACTGTATGACCTTCAGTATTTCAACACATATCTAGCTGAGATGTGTAATCAGTTAGGCTGTCTTTGCTCTACTGTAGCTGTAGTTGTCAAGGATGATTGTGTTTGGTTTATTTTGTGTTTTAAACTTTTCTCTTGCAAAAAGGAAATAGATTACTTTAGTAAGAAAAAAGGCCAACCTCAGTCAAGCCAATATAAGCCCTTAGTCACATGCACCTGTACGGGGGGGTTGACCCATACAGGTGCTGTGGGTTTTTTATTTATATATATATATATATATATATATATGTGTGTGTGTATATATATGTGTATGTATGTATGTATGTATATATGTATATATGTATATATGTATATGTGTATATGTGTATATGTATATGTGTGTGTATATATGTATGTGTGTGTATATATATATGTGTGTGTATATATATATATATGTGTGTGTATATATATATATGTGTGTGTATATAT
>BSAI01000030.1:38608213-38662278 GCA_036245035.1 Adrianichthys oophorus
TATTTAATTTTAATACACAATAGTTTCTTGTATACACACTTTTTAGGAATAATAACACATGCGCATAACTAGTATTGACAATAAATGTTCAAAAGTAAGTAAATATATATATGTTTTGAAATGTTCCATATTTGTGTGTGCATTGTAAATTGAATTAAATAATATCTGATTGAGACTTGACAATGTAAGTGTTAACACGGCTAATATTGATGGGCCAACTCACTCTTGGTACAACAGATTTAATTTTTGTAACACTGCAAAACATGCAAGAAAACAGTAATGAACCAAAGCGCACTGGATCACATTGTCAGTAGTCCTGCTCATCACGTACTGACTAAGCTTCTTCTACTAGCTAATGCATTTGCAAAACCATGTATGATGAACACTTACAATACACAAGTACTGGCCAAACACATAGAACATAGTTCTGGAGTAGTATTTCTCAAAAACATCACAGTTCACTATAGTTTTACAGGCAACATAACCCTTATAAATTGACAAAATACAAAACACTTGAATTTCAAACATTTGAACTCGAATAACCATTCCATATTGTCTTTTGCGGTTTTAAATCTGTTTTTAATCATTGTATTCACCTCTTCACCTCTTCATTGTCTTAATCTTTTATCTGATATTTTGTATCAACTTAAGAAAATCTATTTCAAACCAATGTCTTTTATCCTATTTTGTACTACTTTTACACCACTGAAATGACCATAAACATTTTACATTTCATCTGTCAGCACTTAAGCTTGTTACATTTTAGCTTACACTGCACTCAACCACGCTCGCCACCAACCCATGTCCGCCATTTTAGTCACAAAATGCTGTGCCTTCCTCCTACCAACTGGTTAAGCTGGTTATCTTATGTTGCTCTCCAAAGCACTTAACAGATCACCACTGGCGCATATCATTTGTGTGTTGATTTTAACCAGCTTACCTGCAAAACATGCAAGAAAACAGTCATTAACTGGAGTGCACTGGATCACGCTGTCTGTTGTCCTGCTCATCACGTGCTGACTAAGCTTCTTCTACAAGCATCAGCTACTGATGCATAAAGCTCCAAGCGCCCTCTGCTGGCGGAAGTGAGTACTGACCAAAACCCCTTTAGCAACACACAACTATGGCAATTTAAATAGGCATAACAGTGATTTTGTTAATTATTTCAGAACTATTTCAAATGACAGTTATTTTTTCACACAGTGCCACATAAGTCCTGCTGCTGCTCACTCGAGACCAAAAAAAATAAAAAAAAATAATTTTCTCATTCATCCATGTTTCTTTAACAGCTTCACCTCGGTTAGGGTCACAGTAAAGCCTAAAAGTAAAGTTTTCTCATCATCATCTAGGAGAAGCATGATGCTCCCAGCACAAAAAGCCATCAAGTTCAAAAATAAATCACCCGTTACGTGAGAAAAAGGCCAAGTAAATGCATTTGAATTAAATGCTTTTCTACAAACTTTTATAAAGGATGAACAGTTATTTGCGGAAGACTTCTGCAAAAAACGTTAAAGTGAAAAGAAAATAGCAATCAAGTTAAATAAAAAAAATGTTTATAGTGATGGAAATTCCAGGTCTTTTTAGAGAACTGGCTCTTTTGGATTGGTGGACTAAAAAGAGTTGGCTCTTTCAGCTCCCAAACGGCTCTTCTGGTTGTTTAATTGCTTTATTTAATTTATAATCAACACCTATGTAAAATTATGCACAAAATGAAAAACTAATATGTTTTCTTCTTGTTGCACCTGGCGTTCTCTGTCTCTGTCTCCCTTATACTTAGTTCATGCGCTTTTGCTACCGCCAAGCATGTAACAAGCTTTTGCACCTCCTCCCTCTGTTCAGCACAAAGCAAACATGTACTGACCAATCACGTGTAGTTTGAGGGGGGGGTAAAGTAAAGCTTAATAAAAAAATAAAAAAATAAATAAAAAAAACACAGCTCTGGGTTTTGTCGTTCACTCCAAAAAAACGTCTCTCTGAGCGTACGACAGATCACTTTTTTTTTTTTTAATGCTTGAGAGGTTAGTTTGATTTACTATCAAAATGCAACAGTTATCCAACAAACTTTTGCAAACGATTTACCTAAAATAAACGCCCTTCAGGAGATTAGAAGAACAATCAGTGTTTTTTTTCTTTTTTTCTGTTATTTCTGATTTTATGAATCGTCTTTACAGTCTTTGTCATGAGAAGGGCTTTCCTGCGGTGAGTATAAATGAAAAAAAGTTCAAATAACCAGTATAGGATTGTGTAATATCTCAAAATAAATTAGCCCTTGGAACTGTCGTATCACTTAATTTCATCACAGCTGCAGATAAGCTGCATGTTTTTTAAACTGACAGGTACTCTAAACTGAGGCAGAGAATAAGGAGCTTAGTGGCAGAAATTGACTTGTAAATCCAGCCTCTCAAGCATTTACTGTGTTTTTATACATTTATGATCTCAATTGCAAATTTAATTAATTTAAAACCAAATTTATCAAGTGTTCAAAGGCATGTGTTGTTAGTCACAGTCATTCATATGTTGATTAATTCTAATCATTTATAAATGTGGAGCACATTTATAAAACCTAAATTGTCATTCATTATAATAGTGACTAAACAAAAAAGGCATAGGTTAAAATTTAAATGTTAAAAGGAACATTTTTTTTTATTTAAATAAATACACTTATGGACTTTAGTGCTAATAGAATTATGTCAAAAACTTAAATAAAATTGAATGAATAGATTATTGGAAAAGCAAAAACGGATCATCCAAGCCCAAGATAAGCCAACAGGGAAGGAACAGAGTAGAAAATTTTGCCTCAAACATGAAATTAAAATTGTGCTCCCCATAAAGTTTATCTAAGTTAGGTTTTTTTTTTTTCCAGAGCAAATATGTGCAGTAAATTACACAGTATAAATCCATGTTCGTCATCAGGTTTGTCCTGACAGACCTGGTTCATTATAAATGTTATACCCTGGTTAGCATTTTGATTGTGATCATGTGATGGAGCAACCACATCATTTATCTACCATCCATGCACAGGAAAAAGCATGCAGAGATGCCAGAATGAGTACAGAAGATACGATTGTGTGAAGTGAAGAGGATGTTGGGGTGTGGAAATATGGTGGCAGTGAGATAAAGCAGAAGAGTTTCAAAGCGTTTGGTATTGAAAAAACTACCACGATGCTAAAAAAAAGTAGAGTAGAGCCGCTGCTCCTCCACATCAAAAGGAGCCAGCTGAGGTTGCTGGGGCATCTGGTTCGGACGCCTCCTGGACGCCTTGGGGTTCCCAGACCAAAGTCTTCTTTGGTTATACAAAAACTGTTCAGACATATTAAATAAATACCACGCACCCAGTTCTAGTTTGAAATGCATCTGACATCTTAGCAGTGACTTAGCCAGACAATTTTGCATGGGAGACAGGTGGGGGGCAGAGGACTCTG
Source organism: Adrianichthys oophorus (assembly GCA_036245035.1). NCBI lineage: Eukaryota > Metazoa > Chordata > Actinopteri > Beloniformes > Adrianichthyidae > Adrianichthys > Adrianichthys oophorus. The sequence continues at coordinate 38,611,636 of BSAI01000030.1, forward strand.
GAAAGGTGGTAATGAGAACAGCAGAATGGAAGGCCATTACAAATGACAAGATCACAAATACGTATATGTAAAAAAGAAAAAAATATTTATAAAATATGTAATTTGAGGGTCTCAAAATACAAAGCTGCTTTTGTTTTTTGTTTTGCGATGCTTAAAGAAGCTTGTATTGAGGATTTCTTAATCTTTGTCAATAATGATACTAATATTGTGGAGCGGACCCCCATAGCACCTCCCCTGTATCTCAGCTACATATTCGTCTATTACATTAGGAGTTGTTCTAATGTATTTTCCATCTTGAAGTCATTCAACTGCTAATTAAATAGCACACATACCAAGTGTATATGAATCAGGCTAAGATAAAGAGGCAGGCAGAGGGAGAGCCTTCTTGTGAGACAGGGTGCTAAAAAGCTCTCTCATTAAGTCACTATCAAATAATATGTTGAAGCTCCTCAAGTTCTGGGACCCGTTTTATCAGAAAATCTATTGTTCCTTTTTCTTTCTATATCCTGAGGAACACCCCCACCCCATACCGCACTTGGCACCATCATCTCACCACCTGGAGGTTGGCACCATCTCAGGCGGCGCTAAATCACGTTCGGAGCTGCAGCAGCTTTGAAAGAATCTGTAACTGACTTGTGATGTGTTTAAAAAGCTTTAATAAGTCAGAGCTTTGACTTTTGGAATCTCTCTCAGACATGAGAGCTTTACAAATCCAAACTAATATATATATATTTTTTTTAAATCAAGCTTTTTTTAAAATTATTTTTAAAGAGTTTTTCCACTTATTGCAAAACTCTACACAACTTTTTTTTTTTTTTTTACACTATCTAATGCAATCCGAAAATATATACAAGGCGAATTTATTGGCACAACAAATGGTATTGTAGTTTAAAATATTGGCTTGTGATAATTGATAAGTGCTGGGAGCGAAGTTGGAGTGAATCATTTTTTAATTCGTTAGTGAAAGCTGCTGGTTTGGTGTAACACAGACCCAGCAGGAGAGAGGGAGGCTGATGAATGATTCCTATTAGAAGCAAAACTCTGAATCCAATGAGCAATTTGTTCCCCTATTTTTTGCAGACGATCAATATGTGGAATGGAAGAATGCATTTCAATTTAACAAATGCACGCTCCACGATATGGACTTTTTTTTTTTTGCGAGTTGTTCCTCATTGTTTCGGTTGTGCTTTGCAGAATGACAGTTATTAAGAACATTTTTGTGCCTTTAGGGAGAATAAACAGGCATCATTCAAATGTAACTGCTGATAAGAGTCGGAATAATTCCAGTCCAAACCCCATTTATTTAGCTTTTGTTAACTTTCTTACATTTTAATGCACTGACTGAAATACAATATTGCATCCTGTTTAAAATCGCTATTCTGCGTTAGTAATTACTTATTTATGTATGACCACATCTCCACATTCATGGACACTTATTTGGGATGACTTAAAAATAACATCCTGCAAACACAGCAAAACACTAAAAGAAAGTTCTTCTCTCTCTGTCGCACTATAAAATTGGTTTACTTTTAATTACGATCATTGTTCCTCCAAAATAAACTATTTTATTGAAAATGGGCACAAATGTGTTTTATGCACCACTCAAATACATACAAATAGCTGCCCGGTTACCTTAAAGGTCCACTCATGAAAATTGTGTTTTAAACATGTTCTTGTGGCATTTTTCTGATGATGGAGGACAAAGAAACTTGAGCTCAAAATTGCATTTCTGAGGATGTATTCAGGCTTGAAAAGGCAGTTGGTCCAGACTGAGTCCTGAACCTTGGTTTGGTCTGTATTCAGACTGCCCTCAAAGCAAAGCTTGTGAGTAGAATCACATGACTAAAGATCTCTTCAGTAATTGGCTAGGAATTACGAGGGCAGGACAGAGCAATGAAAGAATAAAGGGAGTCCTGCACTTTACAGTTTTTGTCGCAATAGTTCCCTTATTAAAACTATATTTCACTGATTAATTTTGAACGTCTGTATCAACGTCAGGTACTAAACTTTTTCCCGGTACTTTGTTATGGTGGAGGCATGTTGTAAGGCGGTTACTGAGAAGATGACAATGAAGATACGCTAATGAGTGTTGATTACAGATTGTTAGGAAAAGAGAAACAATGTGTATCACACATTGGGACAAGGAAGGTAGAAAAGCACTATACAAGTATACACCATTTACCATTGTTGCTCTGGTACTCTGTTTACAACGGGAAAGGGGGCGGGGTTGCTCTGTTAAGATGGTTTTGCCCACATTTGAGACATATTTTTAATAAACTACTCCAGCTATGCAGAAATTCTATCCTAAAAAAATGGACACAGGTTTTTCTTAAATTATTACTTGAGCTAAAATCAGCATAATAATAATTAAAAGAATGTTTTTAGAATAGATCAAAGGAAAAATAAAGTTTTTTTTTTTGTTTTTAGGAAAAATAAAGGATAAATAAAGATTAGGACTGACCACAAACATTTGGAAATCCTAAAAATAAGTGACAGCCACCTCAGAGACTTGAACGTTGGATTATGACATGAGACTTGGGTTCTTTAAATGTAGTCAAAGGCTTTTCTCTGCTTTCTGCACCAGCTGCAGATGAGAAGCTTGACTCTGACAGGAGTAATGGGAAACAGCAGGGATTATTTCGTGGAGGACATTTTCAGGTCAACAATGGATAACAAAGATGTTTTTGAAAAATCTGGGGAGAAAAAAATAAATGTCACCTATTCTGTCAAAGCAGTTAATGCCTGATGGCTTTGGAGGAAGAATGAAAGCTTAAAAATGTTAAAACTCTACTATAGCACACAGACAGTTTAAGATATTCTGGATTTAGTTTTGTTTCTTAAGCATTTGTTACTCCAGTGACGCCGTATTAGCTTTGTTCAAACATTTCTTTTATCAGCATTACCTGCATAACAAAACTGTGAAACATTTACTCAGCCTCTTTAAAGTTCTAACGTCAGTAACAAAGATGGAACCAAGGCCAAACTTGTGCTTTGTGTACTTTGAGCTGTTGAGGTAAAATATGAGGACAAGGTCAAAAAGTACAGAATTTTTTTTTTTTGCTAGAACCAACTTAATTAAAGATTAACTTAGTGAAAACAAAATCATGTTTTAAGAAAAAAAAAAAAAAAACACCAAATGGGATGCTTAACATCTGAATTCGGGATGAGACAGAGGTCATGTCAGAGTGAAACCAAGGTACCAGCAAACACCAGCTATTCATATTCTAAATCTGTTGAAATCCTTTTTGGGGTCACAGTGTTGCTGGAGCCTATCCCAGCTGCTGTTGGGTGGAGGCGGGGCACACCCTGGACAGTTTGATACCACCACAAACTACACAACACACAACTAGGGACAAATTTGAGTCACCAATTAACCATTGAAGTGTGTCTTTTGAACTTTGGGTGGAAACAAGAGTGCCCAGAGAAAACCCATGCATAAACAACTCCATACAGCCAGGATTTGAACCGGGGCCTTCTCGTTATAAGATGGACATGCTAACCACTGCACCACCGTGCAGCCCACCAGCCAACAAACCAAAAAAAAACTAAAAAAAAAAATCTGTTCAGTTTTACGAAAAGGACATTTACAAAGAAACTTGATGAATGGGACAGTAACTGACCTATCAGCCCACGTTACAATCTCTGACGTCCAACTAGAACCTGTCTGCCTGTGCCATATTTTGTTGTCGTCTTCTTTCTGAATCCACGTTGGACCACAGCCAGCCATTGTTTACATCACCCTTAGTCTGTATTCCTTTTGCCTTTAGCTTCATGCTCACCCTCATCATTTCCTTTCAAAGTATTCTTAATTTGGAGATTTGCTCAAAACCCTGGGGTGCTGGGTGCAACAGTGTGCATTTTTATTTATTTTTTATTCAATAACCCTTATTTAATGCCATGCCAGCATTTAGCAGATAATACACAACCACCATGCTCGTTGTAGACGTTCAGTATGACTAAGGGAGGAATCAAAGGAGATCATCACTGCAGCTTTATCACATTATCTTAATGAAGCAGAACCCTGATGCTTCAGTTTTTACTGTGTTGTGCTTTATTATAATTGTTTGATCAGACTTGGACAAAGTCTAAACCTACATACACATTGGGCATTTGTGGCATGTGCAAGAACAGGCTAAAAGCGGGTTTTTGAACACGCTTTCAGCAAAACGTGTTCACACTAGACTGTCACTACCTGATACTAGCGCATGTTCCTACAGTTGGAAGGGGCTTGGTGTGAAATGTTGAAGTGGTGCAAATCTTGCTCCAGACTTGTTCTATCACAACTCTAGTCCGATATATGAAAGACTTTATGTCATAGAATTCCAGCTGGACGCAAACCGCAATTATTGATTTCTCCTTCATGATTGATTTTCAAATGCTTAGCGCTTCCATGAACTAAAACGGATGCCATCCATATGTAACTACCAAAGCCGATCCCTGATTGGTCAAAGTTCTACTAGTTTAACTTTCTGTATGAATTCAGTTTCTGCATGTTTTCCATATAGAGCTCAGAAACTGACTTAAAAAGCGATGCGTGAACACGAGAGTTTTGAGCGCGGAAGTCCAAAACACGTAATATGAAACTACATAAATAAGTGTAAATTTACGGGCACTTTTCACTGAAAGTAGCCAACCAAGTGTGCATGTCCGAGTCAGGTGTAGCATTGTGCTCATCACTTGGATCTTCAGGTAAATATATTATTTTTAACAAAGAGATCTTGCAAAGAGCTAATGGAATGCTTGGCTTTACTGCAAATGTGAGTTTATTTTGTGCTGAATAATAATAGATTCTTGTCTCTTTTGACACCAGCATTGGCCTTGCTAATGTCCATTTCTCATCAGGTCTCTGGTACATTGTCAGAAGTGATTAATGGCTGGTCTCCATATGAGGTTGAGGGTGAAAATGGCAGAATAGACAAGGACATGACATTGCTGACAAAGAAACGGCGAGCCTAGATAATGGTTAAAAAGAAGCCAGAGTACTCTAAACATCAGTTAAGCCAAGAAAAAAAAAAAGTTAGAAGACAGGATTTTTCTATGGAAGAAACATGAATGAACTGTATCTGTAAAGTAGGAGGTATAAAGGTGAGAAGAGAAAGTAGAGCTGTAAGTGACCTTTTCTGCAAGACTATGGTAAGCCATCCTCATTGAGCACTAAACTCATCTCTCCAGCCAGCTGGGATTGTTTTTTTCAGTGCATCTCACCTTCTTGATCCTCTTGCAGAACATTGATGGGTTCTAAAGCCTCATCAGTCCTTCTATATCTCAGATAAGTGGAGCTGTGGATTTGGCAGCACAATCTTAACCCCAGTAAAAATACTTACATTACCAGTTTGCTGTCCACCTCCTCATATGTTCCTTTTGATATCTCTCAAAGTTTAGAAACAATGTGAATTGAGATTGGAGCACTTGTCCTTCAGTTCTAAATATTCCATACCCTTGTGTCTGAAACGTAGATTTACACACACCACTGGCTGCACTCTTTACAGACAAAAATGTGTTGTTTACTCTCAGTTTGTGCAAAATTCTGCAGGGTTTCGGGTTTCAGGTTGGGTTTCAGATTTCTGCCTTTGACATTTTAACTGTCACCCCTGAGTGGCTCTGATAAACAGCCATTTCAGACACCACTTGGTACGTCTTTGTGTTTTTCTGGTCTATGTGTAGTTTTGATCGTGGATCGATTCAGTTTTGCTTTTCTGCTTTCTTTTTCTAAATGCAGACAGTAGATATGTTAAAAGATATTCTTACTTCACCAAAGTTATTTGTTCCTCTTTGGATTATTCTCTAATCCTGACTGTGCTGAGATCCATGTTAGATCCATGTAGCTTCTTTCAGCCATCAACATTATGCATGCAGCCGGCCTGCTGTTCACACACAAACAGTGCTGTGCTGCAAACAGTGTGTTACCCTTGTGTAAAAGATGGACAAAGCAAAGTGATAAGGAAAATCAAAGCACAAGTATCCAGGCTAATCACGTTTTAATCAGCTCTCTTTATTTAGTTTCCCCTCTACTGTAACTTTTTTTTAGTTTGGTTTTTGTGTTGGGCTGCATGGTGGCACAGTGGTTAGCACTCTTGACTCACAGCCAGAGAGGCCTATAGCTTGCTCCCGTTTCCACCCACAGTCCAAAAAAATGCTTCATAGGTTAAATGGTTATTCTAAATTGTCCCTATAGGCATGGATGTGAGTTTGTGTGTGGCCCTACAATGAATTGACTTCATGTTCAGGGTGTACCCCACCTTTGCCCAACAGTTCCTTGAATTGGCTCCAGCAGCCTGGCAACCCCAAAAGCGATAAAGTGGATTTGGAGATGATGGATGGATGAGTTTCTGAGCTGTCGTCTTATAAATGGAAAGTGCATGGTTGTCTTAGGAAAATCACAGAAAAGCTCCTCCTTCCATGCTTTTTAAAATACACATTAATTATCATTAAACATAATGATTTAAATATAAAAAAAAAATAAAAATTAGGTTAGCAATTTAATGCTAAAACTTGTCAAAAGAAGTACTTAATAATTGCAAATATATTTGCTTAAAAAAAAAGCCATAAACACACTAATGAAATCTGAGGAAAAATGTATGGCAATCACTGACAAACAAAAGTGGAACAGGGGGAGAGAACTTGTTTGAAGTGCTTTTAGTTCACAACCTCTCAAACAATGCTGCCCAAATGTAAAAAGGAAATGTTTAAATATTGGTCAAAATTGTGTTTTGTGGAGGTTTTTTTTTCCAATCAGGGTTTAATTCAAAACAAAAAGAGAAAAGTGGCAATAAGTCAGATAAAGTGGAATCAAATTCCCCCTTTTAGTTATTTAAAAGGCAGGGGTCTTCAGACAATGGAGACAAGCATTGGAGGACAGTCCCTTACTTTGGGCCCAGTCATTAACTGTATATGAAAACTGGACTGAGTGACTCCTCCAGCGTGGCGTTCCAAGCAGGGAGTGCCTACATTTAATACTCAGTTGTTCTTGTCAGAATAATCATTCTTGCTCTGATCCTTTTTTCTGTAAAATGTTCCTCTTTTTTTTATCATATTTTTTGTAGTTCTAATTTTTCAAGTTATAAACTGACTATCAGAGCCCGCTGGCCCCCCACGTTCAATGTTCAAAACATTTGACAAGTTTTATGTTTCCTTCTTTCAGGTGGTAGGGGTGTGGACTTCCATAAAGGTCACTCCTGCCTTCTGAATGTTGACTCTGACCAGCTTGGCCCAATCACTTATTACTAACTACAGCTATGGTCACATATCCCAAAATACCACCGCACCACGATTTAGAAAGTTTTTCAGCAAAATTAGCAGGTGACCAAACGGCTGCATTTGTAATGGGGAGGTGGCAGTCGCATTTTTACACACCACGCAGCGACTGCAGAGGTTTTACAAAAGTTAAAACTTAACGGCTACCGGATGATATTTTGACACCGGTCAGTGGTCGTGCTGGCACATTTGGAGGTTGTGCAGTCCAGTGACAGATGGGTGGCAAGAAGGTAACAGCTCAATAAGTGCCTGATTGGAGGGTCTTCAAGGTCTCCAAATTGTCTGATCGGCCAATTTCAGACTGCCACTCTCCAGCCACCCTCCTGCCCCTGCTGTCCCTCTGTCCAAAGCAAAGTTGACCACTTTATGAGTTAAAATGTTCAGAGCAGTTGATGCATCATGCTTAACTCATTTTTGTTGTTTTAAAATGCAAATGAACAGAACTCTTTTTATAAAGGAGAATTGTTTCAGTTGTACAGCATTTTGTTGCTCCTCGGCTGACGTCCAGGTGTGCTGTCGTTCAGCAAACTGTCCTCCTCTGGAGGTCATCGCCTCCGTGTTCGCTGGCAGGATTCCTCCCAGCATTCACAGTATCTGTGACAGAATTTATTTTCGTCAACAACCAAGTAGAAATGCTCCACCTCGATCTGTGATATTAAAGTACAGAGGAGAGAATTATTCACCGTACAAAACAGTAAACACCCCCATCCTTGTTTGCAACAGCAGGAAGGTGAAAATGAAATTAGATTATTGTTTTTCAAGATCAAAAACATTTCAGATTGGCTCCATCTGGTTAAACAATGAAATTGTTTTACCAAAACCTTATTTTCCCCTCTCTTTCAGTTTTGTTTTTGCTTTGATTTTTTTCCCCCCATCATTTTCTGTCCACATTTACAATAGAGGCGGACAACAGAATTACAGAGAATGACATTTCAGTAAAAAACAAAAAAGAAACCTTTTTACTTGTTTTGGTGAATGCATTCATTTTTCCTTTTATGTGCTGGACCTCACTGTCTTGACTTAGATGTCATAATATAATCTTTTTTTGTTTTTTTTTTTGCATTCTTCAAACATAATATTGAATCTCAAAGTGCTGACCAAGAACCCATCCAAAAAGTAAAATATACATAAAATTCTATAAAATATTTAAAAGTAGTTTAAGTATGATAACAACAATGAAAGCACTCTGACTGCAGAAGACACTGGGGGTTAAAATGCACTGCTCAAGAGAATGAAGAGAACACTACAAAAACACATCCTATACCTGAACAAATAAATATTATTTTGAAATACTTTTATTATTTTGTTTATTTGTGCTGACAACACAACCACACAAAAATTATTAATAGAGATTCAATTAATTTGCATATGGAGGTCTGGATGTGGAATCGTACTCAAAACTAAAGAGGAAAAACACACTACATGCTTATCCAACCAGCATTAATGTCTTTGAACCAAGTCAAAATGAGACTCAGTAGTGGGCGTGGCCTCAACGTGCCTGTATGACTTCACTGCAATGCCTGGGTATGATTCTGATGAGGTGGTGGATGGTCTCCTGGGGGATCTCCTCCCACCAAAGCTGGACCAAAGCATCCGCCAACCCCTGGAATCATCCTGTGACATCACTACTGACCTGGATTAGCACTACTGCTCATAGGTGTCAAAGAAAAAGTTAGTCGTCGACATAGTTGTGGCTACCACTATCGCGGCAGCCCTACTAAGAATCACATTGACTCGTTTAGGTTTTCCCTTTTTTTTCTAACAGTGTATTAAAAAATGAAAAAAAACAAAAAACAATCAAATGACAAATCAGTCTTTATTTAATTCTCAAAAACTTAAGGTATTCATTCAAACATTTTACATTTAATTAAAACTATAAAACTAATTAATAGCAGCAACAAAACATAAATACTACACACCAAACTATGTTAAACAAATTTTAAAAAAATCTAAGAACAATATTACGAAAAAGCCATATTAAAAAAAAAAAAAAAAAAAAGTATTTTACAATTTTTGCTCCTGTGCAGGTTTGTCCTTCCTTCTCTCCCAGTGGATGTTATTGCTCAATTCCAACTTTTTTGTACTTCCTCTTGACATCTTTTTGGGTTGTTTAATTGAAAATGGATTTAACAACAAACAGCTCTGAAAAAGTTAAAGTGAGAAAAGAAAGAACTGTTGTAGCCATGGTAAAGTTGAGCCTTCTCATCATTTTGTTGCAGGATATGCGCCTTGGACAGAGGCTGCCGTACAGATCCAAGAGAGCCCTCATTGTTCCTCCCTTGACTGTAACAGAGAACCAGAGAGGTCCTTTTCCCAGAGTCCTTGGCAAGGTAAGAAACACACAAATCTTTGAAAAGCTGTTGGGTTTCCATCCATTCATTGAAGAGCAGTGGATTTGTGATCCTACACACTGCTAAGGAAACATTTTACAATCTTTGTTAATGTTTTATTAACAAATGGCCGGCCGATGTGCAGCGGTAGGGTGGTCGACCTCTGATCAGAATATAGCAGGTTTGATTCCCACCTTGCCCGCCCATGTGTCCAAGTGTCCTTGGGCAAGACACTGAACCCCACATTGCCTCTGGTGGAAGGTTGGTGCCAGTGTTTGGCAGCAAAGCAGCCATCAGTGTGTGAATGGGACTGTGACAGTAAAGGACTTTGGGCCTTCAAGAAAGGAAGAAAAGTGCTATACAAGTATACGCCATTTACCATTTTATGGAAATCGGGTTGCATTTCTTTACCTATATGGGCAATAAATACTGTTTTCTTTTGTGAATACAAATACTTAATGATTTGGAGAGAAAATGTTAATTTTTTAAGAAAACTTTTGTCAACTTATCGGCCGTCAACCTCCCGCAGCGATACAAAAAGTGTTTTTATTGTCAAATAAAAAATACAGTTGCCTCACTTGACCCTTGTTTTTGGAAAACAGAATTACTGATAAATGTGTACTATTTTGTTTTCAATTTGTTTCTGGGAAATTGTGTGCAGTCAGCTGCAGAATTAAAGTTTGAGACCAAATTACACTGAGACTGGTTAAAGTCCAGAGTGTGAGAGAACTTATTTGGATGAAACGAGCAAAAAACGGTTGAATTGATTTAAGACGATGGTTTGACATTTTAAACTATGAACTCTGTGTCATTAGTAGGATTCAAAGAATGGAGAGAATGGGCAACATTTTTAATAAAAATATATGTTTTTGCATAATGTTCCCGAGGGCTCATAGCTCTTTTTTGTAATGCAGTATGTGCTTAATCTGTGATGAAGGCTTTATTTGTCAGGTTTGGCTGTAGTTGCAGAGGCCTTGACAGTATTTAATAACTTAGATTAGATTGTACATTTTGTGCCAATATAACTTTTAAATTACAGGCCAAAAATATTTGAGATTTCTCTGAAAGCAAGAGCAATGATGTTGTCATTTAGTTATTTTTCCCCCTTGTTTTGCTGCAGGTAATTCTTTGTATTCATCTCTTAAGAAGTGATCAGCCAAAAGGCATTGTGGCTTCAAATGTATGTTTTTTTCTATACTTCAGCGGTGAATCTACGTCAGTTTACAGTATCTTTGATAACAATGGGCACTGGGAGTCTGTCCACATCTCCACACCGGCTGAGACTAGCATTAAAAGATATCTCACACTGAGCCTTGCTTCAGAATAATTGTACCCTGGAGAGCATGACAGCAGCTCAGAGCCAAGGTCTCTACCTAATACTGATACTGTACTTCTGCTTTGTTGAGTAATATTAGGGCCTTGAGTTACCGTCTTTCTTCTTGGCTGAACCCAACTGTGTTGGAGAGAAATAAAAGTCAGCATATTGGTTTGAACCACATGGAATGCAAATCGTTCCTGTAGCATCTTATGGGTCAGCTACAAGGAAATAGAAAAAAAAATCCCATATGTTGCATTATTTATTTTCTGTATATCTTTTACAGGACTCCATGAACCTCCTTCCCTTTCCCCCTATTCCTGCCCCTCGCCCCTTTCTGTTTGCAAATTTCATTCATTCTCTATTCATCCTCTGCCTCCGCATCAGCTTTGCATGAGAGGACAGTTGGCTATTTCACCCAAAAGAAACTATATGTTTGTGACTTGGCAAAATTGATTTTCCACACCAATAATTTTCCCTCTTCTCATTCAACGTTCCACTTCCATATGGCATCTGCTTACTTTAACACTGCCTTCTTCTATGTTGAAGATAAGCCGTCAGAAGTAAAGTAGAGTCTAGATTGGGCGTTTTTGGATTTTTACTGTGTGTGTGTGCGTGCAGAGGGATAGAAGGTAGGCTACCTGTCAGCGGCACCCACTGGGGAAGGTTAAGAACCTTGTTGTTTATGTCACACCTCTTGCAAGCTGTGGAATTGTTTTGATACAGAGGTCTCTACCCGGCCCTCCCTTGGGGCCCATAAACAGCTCAAAACAACTCAAAGAGCAGCTGGAGCATGCAATGAAACTGATATGCTTAAATGTTCCTTTCAGTGCACGCAACTTCAGTCACTGCTGATTGGAGAATCTCATTGTGCAGCAACATAAATCACCCATACTTAAAGTAGTTTACTTGTTTATTCCTGAAATATTTTTTTCCTCTGGTCTTAAACAAGCTTGAGTTGGGCATATTTTTTATGAGGGGTAATAAAAGGAAAAGCTTTTCACACAGCAGTACAACCTAATATATGTCGTATTTTTCTTATTTCTGTTTTTCCCTCCACGGGTTTTTCAGGGTTTGTGTTCATAGTTTAGTGTTTTAATGGATCAAAAATTGTAAACAATTAGCAATTAAAGTTCTGGTGTGTTCTTCATATATAATAATTTGATAACATTATTATATAGAACCATTTTTCCACACTATAAGGCGCTCCTTAAACCTTTTGTTTTCTTCAAAAGATAACAGTAATCTGGAGCACCTTATTTATGGATTAATTCTGGTTGTGCTTACTGAAGTTGAAGCAAATTTAAGAGATATGAGGCGCCGACCATAGAGATAATATACATGTATTATATGAATATAAATATATTATAACATAGACACCTCTTTCACCTGATAGTAATAGTGTACTGGTAGCCAATGGGTTTGAAGTCCCATCCCCATGTAAAATTATGTTCAGCAGCAAATATATATTTTCAAATTCACAATGTAAAGGGACAGTCGAGGTATCCTCAGAATAAAGAGATTCATTGAATGTAGGGCTTTAGGTTTTAGATAACTTTATACTAATCTTGAGGCAAAAAGAGTATCAAAGCAGTCCACTAAGATGACAGAATTAAATATTTAGTTTGAAGTACCATTTGTGTCTCAGTTTTCAGAAAGTTCAGGATCGATAGGGAGCATTTTCTTGTTTCCATTGCAAAAGGCTCCATGACACGCAGTATAGATGTTAGAAATGTGTCTGTACAGTAAGAAAATATAGTCTTTAGACATCTTGTGTCTGAAATAAATACTGCACATGTAATACTTGCACACATTTGTTGTGGTCAAGGCCTTAGGCTCTGTAGATTCTTGTGATTCATCTGTTATGCTTTTTTTTTTATTGTTTTCTGTTTCTGGGCATGCATATTCAAAATGAATTGTCCTGGAGCATCAACAGGTCCACAGTAAAAAGAGTGCAGCAGAAACTACTTCTTGGGAACTTTAAGGAGATTATGGCATCAGGCATACACTGCTTGTGTCTTTTTATGAGTGCTTCCCACAGAACATCCTTACAAGCTGTTTCAGTGTGTTTGCACAGAGGCAAGCAGGAAGACATTCCACAGGGTTGTTATGACCTGAAAGATTATTGGTCTTCCTTTTCTGAGGGACCTCTGTAGCTTTTCTTATCTTTGGAGAACCCAGAACATTCTCAGGAATCTAACTTGTTCTGAGACTGTTCATGGTAGCAAATCAGATCACTGAAAGCCACAACCAACAAACCTACATCCTCATTCATGCAAAGGTCCTAAGTTCAAGTTGAATAAACCTAATATGAACAATACACGTGTAATGTACTCAACATTAACACACACAAAACATTTGTGTTTCTTTACTGTCTGTAACTATGTATCATGTCTTCTAAGCATAATTTACTCATTATACTATATTTCTGAAGTGTGCTTTTTTGACAATTATTATTTCTAACTTTTGATTTTTTTTATATTTAATTTTATTAAGCTTTTTAAAGACGTATCAGCAGGAAGTTTTACATGCTTTAGTCTCTAAAGCCTTTTTTGGTTTTTGTGCTGTGGAGGAGCTGTTGGTCATTCAACGTATCCATCTTTACCTGAGAGTCCAGTTCTCAAATCCACACGAGCTGTCTGTCCTGATGTGACAGCTCCAATAAAGTACTGCTGCTTCTTTGGTTGAAGCTCCAAATAAGAAAGTTAGAGAACAAAAGTGTTTGGCAATATTGTCCTCAGCCTGTCATCTACTTTGGGTCTGTCTGCAGATATTTTAATGGTTTTTAAAATATCTTTGCCTTGTATTTATGATTGTGGAACTTCTCTGAACATTTAGTCCGGATTTGACTAAATTAGGCAGGAACCCTGTGGGCTTTGTCTTTCAGCCTAATTGATTCCTTTAATTGCGTTGAGAAGGCAGAAGTGTTTCCAGTCTTTCCGTATGTAAATTCTTCTTGTCTGTTACTCGTGTTCACTGGGGATGCGCTCAATCCATCCGAAGAAAAAGCCAGTGTTTCACTGGACAGTCAGACCAGATGGGAATCCCTTCTGTAAAGCCACATGGAAATGGGTTTAATGTAAACTTTCTTCAAATGTCCCTTGAGCTTAGGAGTGACTTTAACAGTCTTCCAGTGATTGGAAAGATTCAGTTTCTGAACCTAACATCCAACTAAATTGCCACACACTGATGTGTGAATTCCTTTTGATTATGAAAAAAGCATTTTGAATACTAAAAAGACATAAAATGTGTCTATTTTGTAGGTTCCACTTGAAAAGAAACTGACAGTTCTACCATTTTAACGGTAGATTCATTTGACCCTAATTTAGGAGGAAATCCACCAATAAGCATCAGTTTTTGAACTATGGTTCATTTTTGACAGCCCAACATTATTTGACCCTCTTAACACAGTCCTGGAACTTAAAATGACCCTTGTCTTGTCTTGTCATTGTTTTTCCCTCAACAAGTGCTTTCCTTGATTGTTGGCCCTCTTCAGCTTGCTGCACTTGTCTCAGGATGCGGTGGTCAATGGGTAATGATCACTCATTTCATTAGGCCCCTTGTTTCCCCAATCATCCAGAGGTGAGGAGTTGCCTGGCTCTGTCCTTCTGTGTCTTCACTAGGCCATTCCATCCGACTTTATCCTGCTCATTAGGAAGGAGGACTGTCAGGACAATCAGCCAAAGCCGCGGTCCAAGCCGAGTAGGATGGCATTCACACACTTGCACACAAACTGGCTGGGTCCCAGGAGTCCTTTTGTAGCCAGTGATTATCATTCGCAGCTGGCTGTGTGACCTTGACAGAGATGAGAGGCACCATGGAGGGATGCGGCTGCATTCTGTCATGCACACAAACTAGGGTTTTCCCTCCAAATCCACAAGGTCAAGTTGTGCGTGTGTGTAGCGGATGAGGTTTTAGTGTTTTTTTTTTTTTTTCTTCTTGTAGACAGTTTTACACCTCCATTCATTTTTTTCAATCCACAGACAAAACTTACTCCCAGTACTTTCTATGAAAGAGTCCTTAGTCATCATGACACATTTTACCTTCTTAACACTTGATAGAAGAATAGGCAATAGGAGTTGCATAGATGGTTGCATAAACATCATTCTGCTCATCCATTGTTGTGGGGCTCATTCTCTCAGAGAGCTTTGAGTTTTTTTTGGTGTAGCAGAGCTGCGCCACACCTCCTGTCATCTTCCCGCTGCACTGCGAGGCCCACAGTCTTTCATGTCTGCTCGACTGGTAATGAGAGCTGATAGAAAGAGGTGAGATTCTCCCATCAGTCCTCCCACACACACAGAGGGAGACAGCCTCAGCGGAGACAAAGCCACTGGGTGCACATTTCTTCGCCAGCATGCACATACATTAGCTTTCAAATGTGTTCGTACGTGCACTGCAGATTATCACACTCCTATCCCACAGAGACATCTCCTAATCAGTTGAAACTTCTAATGACACTTCAGTTACTCCTCAGCTGAAGTTACTGTGTCTTTATCAGTGATCCTTCACGCTACCTTCTTCCTTTTGCTTCAACTTACTCTCCCATCATCCATCCTCCATCTTTCCTGTCATTCCCGCTGCATCCATCCAGTCTGGCACATCCATCTGTGAATTTAGTGAACGCTGCCCTTCCTTCATGTTTGATTTCTTTTCTATCTGACCCAGCTGTCACTCTTTACTGGTGATTTTTGCTTCTGCACCAACAATAAAAAGCTACTTATCAGAATCACTCTTTTAGAATCCTATTCCAAGAAAACATTAGTAATCAATAATAAGTAATAGGCGGCAGTGGAACATTGCGTTCCCTTCCCACCTTGTATTTTTTTTCTGCTCTATATTAATATCTGTTCCTGCTGTGCTGTCCTGCTGAGCAAACTTGCAGATTTTCCTGCTAAGTAAACCTAACTCTTTCTCTGCAAAGTCTTCCACTATAAAGAAGAAGGAAGGTAAGGCAGGTGTGTTTGAACAACGCAGGATTGGACAGAATGCAGCACAGTGTTTCCTAAGAACCAATGTTGGGGAACACGAGGTTAGACCATCTCTGAAGTAGAAACTCACAGTCAAAGCTGTTGTTGTAAGTACAGCTTTGAATCAGAGTAGATGCTGTTGGAACAGTCACACAGCATTTCACCTTTGATCCTACACTCTTATAAATTGAATAATGTAAACTATAAAGGTATTTGAATATTTGGCCTAAAAACATTTTTTTCCATTTTCATCTTTGATTTGCAATTTATTTTACATTGTGAATAAAGAAGCCAAGATAAGGCTAAAGAAAAAAAAATGACTTGACATTATGTGTTATCCATCACACAAGAATGGCACAAGCTAAAATGCTACAGAATGTTTTTTTTAGTTTCTTTATTTCTTTTCATTTCCATAAAACAGCAAAAACAAAATATTTTACACAAGTTCTCATAAGTGGAAAATAAAAGGGAACATGAAGAAGATACTTTTTTCTGCCAATTTACATTCTTTGATAAAAGCGAAAAAAGTTGTAGAAAAAATATAAAAATAAATAAAAATTTTAAAGTTATTGTGTCTAAACATATGTATGTACATTTCTGCAATATAGCATATAGGTATGCTTGAAGTTTACACAGTGGCGTACCGCCAGGGCCAACAAAGCCTTCAGTGAATTATCTGAAAAGAAGTAGGTATCACAGATAAATGTTTTTTAAACATATATTTGTCCAAAATATATTTTAGATCATTCCAACTGTTCTGTCAGTTTCTCTCACAGCCCTACTGCACTGCTGTCAGACTGTTTTTTTCACGTTAAAGTTTCTAGCCAATCAGTTCTTAGCCCTCACTTGTTGCTAGGTAAATAAAAATCTTTCTTACACTCATACAATCAGTGTTCCATCCTCAGTTTCCGTTTTTGCGGGCGACTTTCCATAAAACCCACTGCTGAATAAACACAATGACGTTGAGTTAACCAATCAGACTGAGGTAAAGTCTCTGTTGCTTCATGACGAATGACAACACGATCGTCTCAGATTCGATGGTCAAAGGTTACGTTACCAAAAGCTAACGTCTTCTGTACTTTGTTTCAGGCTGTAGGCAGTAGCTGCACTTGGTTTTTGTTGAATTACTCGTTGTTTTTTAGTTAATAATAGGAGAAGGAGCAGAAGTTGATTTACTTGCGGATTATTTGTGTAAGGCATTCTTAAGACTAACTTTTCTTGAAAAATTCAAAAAGCCCGGCCAATCCCGAAGCTAGCAAGTCTGTCTCAAGGAAAAGGATTTGTCCGCCACTTTTAGTCTTCCAACAATTTTGTCTGGCAAGTATAACAGAGTTTTGTGACAAAGCTGAGCGACAAAGGGGCCAGTATAAAAAGTTCTGTGCTGGCACTGAAGGCACCACGGGCGCTTGGACTGCATGTGCTTTACAGACGCAGCATCTCATTATCGGCAGCTTCACGCCATGATTCTAGACAATATCATTTGACAAACAAAAAACAAGACCATGAAAAACTAATGTTTATCACCCTCCTCGACCCCCAGAGATTTTGGGAGCACCAGAAAAACTTCCGTCACGTATCTCTAATCAGCTTAGCACAGAAATACGGAGCACTCTCTGATCCGTCTCGGCTGAGAACAGAGCTGACTGTCATACGGCATGCAGACTTTTGCGATCTCCCGCTGATCTCCTGGAGATTCTACATGGATGAATTAAGCTTTAAATGGGTTGGATTTGCTGTAAATGAAAACGCTTATTTTCAAGTTTATTGAGTTGTCAATTGTGCTTTGATGTTTGTTGCAGCTGTTATTGCAGTGGGAGGAAACTTGCACGTGCAGATTTGTTTTTACAATAAGGATCTGCGGACCTGGAATTAAAAGCATTGCTCATTGATTAGATTTTTGTAATATTTCTTTAACTTTTTTTTGTAGGTGATTTGGTTTCTTTCATTTTGGTTTCTTAATAGAATTTGGTTCTTAAAGATATAGTAAAAGAGTTGCTGATTAAAGACCTATTCTGATGAAAATGGCATCGTTTTTGACATTTTTAATGATGGAGGACATGTATTTGGAAAATTACACTCAAAATTACATTTGAGTATTTCTGTGTTCAAATCATTGTGTCTTAGACATCGACACAGCTTTTTTGATTTTGGCTAAAACGGCACGGTCATAGTTAAAAGATCACTGGGAACACTTTGGAAATAGATCACAAAACGATCGAAGTGGGTCTTTAAATATTAATTTAAAAAATGTAAAATAAGAATACATCTTGGGTTTGTTTTTAGCCTCACAGGATTATAACGATAAGCAAATCACATAATGTTAGTCTCCACCTAAAAAGAAGTTCAATTTGATGTTTCCTGCCTCTAGAGATGAGTTTTAGAAAGAAAGGAAGTCAACAAGAACAGCAGGGGTCAAAAGAGAGATGTTTCTATGCTGTGATCTTGCTACAGCCTTTGCATTTCCTTTGGCTCTCATCATTTTATAAGTCAAACTAAACAATAGAACAGAAAAGATGAAAAATGTTAAGGAAGAGATGTGGAAGCTTTGGAGAACAGCGGGGTTGCATATATTAGAAGCATTATCTAGCTAGGAGCGAAAACCAAGAGAAAGCAAAAGGAAAGATAAAGCTGGGCTGGGCATCAAGATAAATGATGGAGAGCACTGAAGAGGCTCTAAGTGTTTGAGTTTTGTCTGGCAAAGGCTTGTAACTCTGCCTTCACATGTCCCATGCTCTTTCAAGTGAGAAGCAGAAAGGCCTTCATAGCAGCTGCTGTCCCAGTAAAGTGTGCTCTCATTAAAAGTGACCTCATTGTTCCTCTATGAGGTTCAGGCCTTTGACCATTTGGGTCCTCAACTGACCGTGATGAGACTGAAGCCAACAATGGCAGTTTTCTTTTGTATTCATGTAGGTGCAGAAAACAAATCTGAAGGGATAGAAAGTTGTTTGCAAGCCTTAAATATTGACCTTAAAATCTATTTTTTATCAATACGCAAACGTTTTACAAAAACACAAACATGAAATATCACTCATGCTCTCTTATCTGAGTGTGGCAGAGACAGATTGACTGTCGTGTTGTGAAGTCTGAGCCTTTGTAATATTCATTTACAACAGATTCTGGCAACTTGGCTTGTTCTTTCATCATGTTCACTGGTGGGAGTTTAAGACCTTTGATGGTTGTTTCTATTTCGGCTCTGAAGTTTGACTTTAACATGCTCTCTTTTGTCTTTTCTTCTCCAAACCTGCCTGCTGCTGCCCCCTGGGATGCTTGTGGACACTGCTGGGTCCTGCAGCTGATTGTAAGTTCAGTTTCTTCAACTTTTTCTGAACATCACAAGTATACTGAAGATTGTAGGAGTGCAGCAATTCATTTTAACAACGATTACATTGATATCAAAATTTGTGGTTTATGAAACAATTCACTTTTGATTTTGGTTCATTTTGAACGAGTCGATCCAATTCACTGACCTAAAATGGATCCAGGACATCTTTAGTCAAAACTGTAACCAGTGTGGCTTAGAGATATATACCTGGTACTTTACAGTGCAGGTGAAGTTTTCCAGATTCCTGGTATTTCTTGGAAGTATAAATTAAATATGTGTACAAACAAACAAGTAAAGAAATTTCATGTCAAATCCATTCACATTTTAGTTTGATAAAGTTCAGTCCACTGTTGTTTTTCCATATCCAAATAATCCAAAGGGAACATTATTAGAACATTCTACCAGACTGTATGGTCACACGTCTTTGCTAAACTCAGTGTTTCCACACAATGGACTGGAATGATGGTTGATCAGTTTTTGCTGAATCACGTGTGTTGTTCACTGTGATGCACGTGGTCGTTTTTACATTATAGTTGAATAAACCTACTGTGTCTCAATCCAAATGGTATTTTCCAGTATCGATTATAAGCCAATTAGTTTAATTTTGAACTATTTTATCATGGTATAAGTTGATTCAATTGTCGACTTGTCTCACACAGATGGATCTGGTTGGATCACAGGAATTTAAATCAATTCAACAATTAAGTTGATTAACTATTACTCAGAGGAGTGATTAGAGAGCACTGTCAGATGTTGTCTTACTGTGAATAATTGTTTTTCTTTTTTTTTTTTTTTTCTGTGATGAACTGTGACTCAAGTGGTCATTGTCTGTGGTTTAGGAATCTGTTCTGCTCTGTTTAGTCTGATTTTCAGAACTGTGTAACTACGATAACCTGATAAGTCTCTTCAAGGATAAATGCAAGTACTGTGCTGGAAAGGACCACCTAAATTATGTAATTTAAATACTAGTCTGACATTTTTTTGTAGCAATGGAGCTTTTTTATTTTAAGATTATTTTAAAAACATGTACATTTTATTTAAGTTTGTCTTTTTTCCCTGTGACAAAAAGAGCACTTTCTTTAACCTTTCTTTCATCATAAAAAAAAAGTTATTTAATCAAGAGAGAGTGTATATCTGATACCTTTCCATTTCTTTGTAGTTATATCGCCAGGTAATTTCATCAGGAACGCCGCAGAGCCATTTTTTCCGCCTGACCGGCCCTGGTTTTGACCAGGATCCTAAAGGTGTCTTCAGCATTGACATAGAGACAGGAGAAGTGTCTGTCAGACGACCAGTGGACCGAGAGGCCATCGATGCTTACATGGTCAGTATGTGTGCGCTACATATTCCTGTCTGTACAGAATACTGTTCTTTCTGACTCGTTCCTCTTTCGTTATCCTGCTCGCCCTCAGTATTTTTGAAATTCACCTCTGATTGGTTGTTTATATCCTGAAACTCACAGCTGGTCAAACAAATGTCCTTTTTTTCTAGCTATTCCATCATTGGTTTGTTCTTCTGAGATTTTTACTGGTGATCTTTATGGTAAAACCTCTGACATACTGGATGGATAATCTCGGACGTCAGGATTAAAGGTGCATTCACACTGAACACATTTTACGCGGCCAATTCGGTTGGCCTGCCCCTCTTGTGCCCCTCGGCGAATTCCCTGCTCGCCGCGCGGCCAAAAATGTGTTCCCTATGCTCGGCCCCCAGGCCGCATGTGGGTGGAGCTTCCAGCTAAAGTTTTTAGCCTGATCACTACATGAAGCAGTGTCTGTGTTCATGTCATTTACAATGCATGAAAGACACAGATGGTGTTCAGAGATCCGTTTTTTTTTTAAGAGCTCTTCATAAACAGGAAAAGAAATTAACAAATATATAAACCATCTACCCACAAAAAAAAGTAAAATTCAGTCATCAAACACTCTTCATTGGTAACTGTGCTTGTGGCGACAGCGGTTTGTTGTTGCGCTTGTAATTCAATGAGTTCAGAAAAAATGAGTTTGAAAATGGCTATTATTGTGTTTTATTTTTTAAATACATAGTTGCTTTTTATCAAGCATAAAGAATACATGATTTTCTTTTTAATTCCTATGAACATCCTTTTAAATACAACAACATATCTAAAACAAAGGGTTTCATAGACTACATTTATTTGTGTTAACTATGCATTACTAAATACCTCATGGCTATAAAAAAGACAATCTAATGATGTTTAAAATCTAAATAATTATCCTGATGTTCGATCAATATTTATAGTAATGTGTGTTGAGTAATTTATTTAAAAAAAGGAGAAAAGATACAACAAACTACAAATGACAAGACGGGGATTTGAACTTGGGGTCTTTTGATTACGAAAAGTGCTAGTCAAAGGACTAACTACATCTTCCACAAGAGCAGTTGACCCAAAGAAGTATTTGTCACTTAAAGACAGATCCCCACAAAATCCTGAGTGAAGGGCTCACTCGGGTTGTCACGAAATAATTTCTTCCTCCGTGGATTTTTCATAGTTTTCAAACTGAAATTATGTGGTTCTGGTGCAACAGCATGTTGGTTGTATATTTGAGCACTTAAAAAAAAAACTTCACATTTTTGTGTTTTAAGTAGCTCGCATGCCAAAAAAGTGTGAGCACCCCTGATTTAGAGGTTCTCTGGTATAGTGAGCTTCAGTCCTGCTGTGTCTGGATGACTGCTTCCGCTGTGTTTCCATCTCTCACTGACTGTGTTTGAAACTTGCTGTCCCGCAATAACCAGAGAGGGCAAAAATAAAAACAAGAATAAGATTAAGGGACTTTTTAATTATTATTTCTTGATGACAATAAGAAAAAATCATCAGAAAGTTCAGGAGGCCCGAGCAGGCTGTCTCTTCATCCCCCAGCGGATCTCTGTCCGCATGCCAGCTCGTCTCCAGGTAGCCGGCATAGCGGGCGTGACTGCTCCAGCCACATGGACGCTGCAGGAGACTTTCACCCAACAGTAGCCAGGACGCTACTGTTGACACTACTGACGCTACTGAAACCCCACTGCCTCGAAAGGGATTCAGCGGGTTAAGAAAATGAATGGAAGTTCAAGAGATCCGATCCACCATATTGGATTTGCATTCTCCCCCCTGTCACTGAAAATGTCACATGCCCAAAGTTGAGTTGACCTGACTGGTTGAGGCAACGCAGCGACCTCCGCAGAGTTTAGATTTTTTTTCACTCTAGCTTGCCGGTCAATTCACGCCGCAGGACCTCAGATCGCGTCTGTACCAATTACGTAACATTGAAATAAGCCAACTATCGCCACGCGAATCACATTCGGTGTGAATGCATCTTCAAGCCTTAAGCGGGGATTCCAGATTGACAGTTCACTCTGCCCCTCTCTGACATTCCCAAAATGAGCAATTCAGTAGGATCATAAACATATATTGAGTTTTGTTGGGTTGACCTGTGTTTATCTGATACAGTTTAACGTTCTTGTTTTGTTCACGGGTTATTAGGTCAAAACAAAAGTTTTCTTATTGAAAATGTGAAAGAATCAGAACAGACTATTTCAGTTTGATCAGAATTTTGAGGTTTCCTTGGTGTTATTAGCAGCCGTAGAGCCTGTTTCTGATGTGTCCGCTGGGTTTTGTCTTTTTTAAGCCATTATTTCCCTTAGGCTAAAAACGAGGATTGGGGCAGATAGTGTCTCTGCTGTTTAGGTCACTCTGTTGACAACCCTTTTTCCTAAGTCTAACGTAAATTTATTTTGTCCAGCTTTGTCTTGTGTTCTTGATAAGCTAACTAGATTTTGTAAAAACTCCAAATGAATTTACCCTGAACAAGGAATTCTGATCTAAGAGCAGAGCGAGAGGATAAAAGAAAGAGATGGAGGATAAAATATTTAACAACATTTTGACTCAAACCTCTTTTTCCTTATCAGATAATCAAATTAGTGAACTGACCTTCAGTTGCTGTTGTTTAAGACTGTAACTGGATATTTTAATGTACAAAACTTCACCTTTAAATTGAAGAAACATTTAAAATGAGTTAAGGTGAAATATTGTCATTATTTTCAGCTAATGAACACCATCAAATCCAAAACTAAAACACAGTTTTTGTCAGTAATTTGTGCTTTCCAATCAGCATTTGAAAAAAACAAATATCTGAGTAGATTTTTTTGGTTCCAGTTTAATTTAGACCTTCTATACTATTTTAGTTTTGTGTTTGCAGTGTTTAAGTATTGAACACGGTTCTCTGAGTCTTTGAACTAAAGTGGGAATATGACCAATGCTCATTGTAATTGCTCTGAGTATTTTAATTATTTTTTTTAATGAGATGATAAAATTGACAAACAATTTTTATTTTCACAAATGTAAACAGATCTTCTCAGGTATGTGTTTTAGTCTAATTTATCTATAGGCTACTCTAAAACCAGGTAGAAATTCCACATCCATTAAAAAAAAACCTATTAACTCAAAACAAAAATGCAAAAAACATTTGCAGGTCTTTGTGACAAATGTGCTAATATTATACCTTTTAATATGTTTGATTTTATCAGCCAAGTATTGTTAATGTTTGACTCTTTAAAGCAGCTGATGCTAAGTAGCCACCTAAGGCTGCTACTTAGTAATTCTAAACATTGTTAACATACAGAAAAAAATGCATTTGGTTATAAAACAACCCCTGTAAGCACATTTCCTTATCTTTCTATTCTTTATTATTCCTACTGAGGAAAAACTCTGTTTCTTAGTTGCATTGCTCCATAGTTAAGTCTCTAAACAAGAAAACAAGTAAAACAGAAAAATACATTATAACAAAAAAAGAAAAAAACATTTTGATTAACACACTGTAGAGATGTCCAACTTGTCAAATAAATATACAAAAAAATATATTTAAAAAATACTTTAAAAACAGACTTTGATCTTCATATATATGAACATTGTTAGTGAATTCTCTCACAATTAATGCACCATATAGGGTGTTTGACACTTTTTTTTTTTTTTTTTTTTTTGTGATGTTCAAATCTACAATTCCGAAATCTAGATTGGCGAATATAAATCAGAATGCAATGTGTTTGAGCAATTTGTCATTTCAACATTTTTGTGTAAATGTTTCAATCCATCCATTTTGTAAACTTGTTTTATCCCTGATGAGGTCTGCCGGAGCCTAACCTGGCTGCCGTTGGGCCAAGGCGGGGTACGCCCTGGACAGGTCACCATTCTGTCGCAGGGCCGCAATCACACACCCTACGCTCACATTTACACCCAAGCACTGTTTAGGGTCATCCATTCACCTATGAAGCACGTCTTTGGAATGTGGGAGGAAACCAGAGTCCCCGGAGAAAACCCAGGATTGCACAGGGAGAACATGCAAACTCTACAGCCAGGACTTGAATTGGGGCCACCGAGTGCCAATCACGGTGCCACAGTGCAGCCCTATGAAAATGTATTTTTTGTTAACGATTTAAGTTTTCACCACCAGAACACAGTGAATTCAGATTCGTAAATAGTCCTCATAAAATGTTATTTATTTGGTTTCTGCAAATGAGTGACGTTATATTTGGCATTGAAAAAAAAAAAAAAGAATTAGTGAGCATCTGACTGATTGCAATAAAATCCAGCGCACTGCATAGTCCTAGACTATATAGTCTATATAGTCTATATAGTCTATATAGTCTTTTAGACTTAACAGTGGTGAATGATTTCAGACCTATTTTAGGTCTCATTTGAGATTGGTGGGATTTCTTTGAACAGCTGCAGGTTCTGCTCTAATTTGACTGAATACATAACACGCTCAGTCATTCATTCTTCATGCTATGTCCACTTATTGTGTAATATTCTGAACCCACACTATCTCTGTCAAATTAAATATGTTTGATGATTTAAACATCCTGGTTTGGTCCAGAAGTTAGTTTTAAAAATGTGTTTTTTCACTGAGCTGACAGTGAAATTCAGGCTTAACTGAAAATGATCTTTTGTTAAATATTTTATGATTCCCTCTTAAAAAACTCCAAATTGAAAATCATCTCTTCTGGTTGTTGTGTTTTGAGGAATATTTTAGTCTGTCAATTATAATGTTTAAAAACTATATTTTTTATTTTGATTATAGACCTCATTGACTCTCATAACAGTCTCATAAACAGTTAATCTATATTTTTAGAGTTGAATTGTGGTCTTGTTGTTCGTCTGTGAAACTTCCTACTATATATTGATTCTGCAGCTGCAAACAGACCATGTTTTGGAGTAGCTTCTTAAAGAAATTGACTGTCTTTAGTTATTGTTAATTATTATTAGTTTGATTATTATTAGATTGGTTTTTAAACATATTATTGACTGTCTCTAGTTATTGTTAGTTATTATTAGTTAGATTATTACTAGTTAGATTCATTTTTAAACATATTCTTGAGTATTTCTAGTTACTGTCTCCTTTGCTGTTTTGTTGCTCTTTTCCAGAGAGAATATGTGCCTACGTGGTTACCTTAACCAGTATTACTGTTTAACTTGCCACTGACAGGTTGTTGTGGAGTTTTCTAAAGTATCTGGAGTAATGGTGTCCACATGTCACTCAAACAGCTCTGTGTCTAAAGATTGTGGCTTATAGACAAAGCTGTCCACAACGTCTGGTTGCAGCTGGATGCTGGTCATTATAGAATGGCAGCTAATCCTCTGTTTAGATTCAGCTTGGCATTTGGAGAGATGCTACTGGAGTCTGGACTCTTCCGTAACTGTTCCTCTTAGTAAAAACACAACTGATAATTGTTTGACTTAGCCGTTTCTTGTATCTCCTTCCTTTTTTATGTCCCTTTCCGCACAATATGATTGTGACTGATTACTCTTGGCTTCCTTAAAAAAAATCTACTCACCTGACAAGGTTACTGTGTATAAAAATGATATTGAGTGGCTTCAGAAACATAAATCAATACTGTTAAATTTGGAGGCCCATCTCATCCTTAATGAATACAGATCTGTTGCAAACACGAGCATCATATGAACAAAACTTGGCTGACCTTTAAAGAAGTGCAACCTAACTTTCGTATAACGGCATCAAGCCCATAAATACATGGAACAAAAAAAAATATTGAAGTAGGTCAGTGCAGAAGCCAAGAGCCAAGCAAG
Source organism: Adrianichthys oophorus (assembly GCA_036245035.1). Classification (NCBI taxonomy): domain Eukaryota; kingdom Metazoa; phylum Chordata; class Actinopteri; order Beloniformes; family Adrianichthyidae; genus Adrianichthys; species Adrianichthys oophorus. The sequence continues at coordinate 38,637,905 of BSAI01000030.1, forward strand.
ACAAACAAACCAGGCTCTGACAAAGTGAAACATTTGTCCTGCAGAAACAAACAGACACAGTAATGAGCCAGGCCACATGTTCACAAAGATTTAATGTCAAACATTATTTTCTTATTAAGCTCAATTAGTGTGAAAATGAATGGTAATGAGATGGAAAACAGAGAGAGGAATGGAGCAGAGTGCTAATCCCTGCAGTTATGACAAGCTTTGTTCAGGCAGAAAGCTGGAGAGGAAGTGGCTTACAGGAGCGAGAGGACAGAATGTGAAGTGATAAATAACGGTCTTGTTTACACAGGTAGAGGTTTGACCCTCAATGATGCAGGTCTGCAATACAATAACTGCGGTGAGTCATTTGTTTGGGTTTACCTTGCTGACATTTAAAGTTGACAAAAAGCTTGCAGCTAAATGCAGCGTATTGGAAGACACAATAACTTAACCCCAAACAAGTATTGCTATCATATGTAATACAGGCATTTCTGAGACCCCATCTCATTAGCACGATACAGACTGTTATTAAAAACCAATTTTATTCAACTTGGTGCATGCATTTCACAATTTAGTTCATCATCATTCCACTAGGGGCAGTAGAAGGGCTTTTCCTGCTCATTTCAAAATGGCTGCTTCCATGACATCTCAAATCTCAACACTTTCTGCTGGAAGGGTTTTGCTGATTTTCTGAACTTTAGGGTGAGTAGATTTATATTATTATTATTATTATTAATTATAAAACCTTATTCTTAGCAAAACTTAACAAATCACCCAATGTATCAAAATTAAAGCTATATACCATATATCTCAGACAATAATTTTTTTGAAATTGACTTTATGCATTTCATCAACTGGTTAAAAAAAAAAAATCAAAAAACAAAATAATGTTATCAGTTATTTGATGTGGTGGCTTTACAGGGTTGAGAAAAAAAAAACTTTTGACATATGCTTTAAATATATTTAAGTTGTTGTATAAATAAATAAATCAATTTAAACAAAATGCTTCAAGTTTTCAGTTTGGTTCTTGGTTAACATTTGTGTCAGTTCTTTTTGAAACTGATGCCCTTTGTTACCTCACTATATCTGCTCTTAGTGTTATGTCCATCAAATAGCACACCGCCAGAGAAGGGCTTGGAAAAAAAATCCAAATCAAAAAGGAAGCAATAATGCCAACTTTTGACAGGCCTTTGAATTGACAGCCATTTCAATTTTTGATTTTTTTTTAATTTTTTTATTTTTTTATCTGGCCTTTCAAACAGCATGCCGTGCAAATCCATCAATGGCAGATTTGTTTTGTGGCTAAACTGGAAAGACATTTATTTTACCCAGATTTAGCTATTTTTGCACAACAGATGTCAAAGTGACAGACATTGACAGATGATTACTTAAAAATGGACTTGCAGTGGCCTCTGGTTCTCTTTTTTAAAGCAATCTCTGTTTAAAAATCGTGACATTTATGATTTACAGTATTTTTTACATTTTTATTTTATTGTTTGTCTTAACTAAATATTAGACTAATTATATCATTGTTTCCTAATTTATACAAATGTCACTGTAAAAGTAGAAAAATATATCATGCATTGTGGTTTTTAAGTACTGAAAATAAAAGGTATTTGTATTTATTATTCCTCTAGTTCCAGGTCCAAGTTCATTTGTTCATCTCAATGAAAATAATATAACAATTGAAATGCTCTTTTTGGAGACCTAGTTGTGCAAATATGCTGGTTAAAGCATTTTAAACCAGGTTCTTTCAGCTATATATTACTATTCTAATCAGTTTAAGCAATAAAATTGCTTGAGACTTTTTGCTTCTTCAGACTTACTGAACACATTATTCCCAAGTTTGCTAATTTGGTGACATTGCAGGATTTGATACTTATTCACTTTGCACTTCAGGGCAGATCTCCTAGATGTCTGCACTAGGATTTGTTTTTAATCAAATTTCACAGCGTCTGCTCTTCCTTCTATTGCTAGAGACTACCTAATTTAATCATTCGTAAAAAAAAAAAAAAAAAAAAAAACGTAATTAAATGTTTAAGTTGCTGATGTGGACAGAAATATGATCTGACTTTGATGAAACTTTTGACCAAAGAACCATGTTTTTGTTGGCTGTACCCAAGAAAATGGGTAATTTTTTATGAAGGACTGAAAGAGAAAAGAAAAAAAAGTGATCATATGTAGCATGAGTCTTTATCCCTACATCACCTGTCAATCATCACACTTATGCTTATTATTTTATACAGTTATTTGTTCAAACTGACAAAATATCAGATCAACACAATAAACAGAAGTATAGCAAAAATGACTATAGGAATATATCGATAAAATGTTTTTGGTTAATTTTTGGTTGTTTGGTCCAAGAATTCAAGTTGTGTTGATACTTTGTGGGTAGAGTATCATTCTTCATTGTTATTGGGGTGACCTTCTAAAAAATGTTTTTAGCTGCACATGCAAGCGTAGTCTTAGAGCTATAACTGGCAGCCCTCTAGTTGGGCTGTGCCAGAGTCCATTTTGCCCCTGGACTACCCCTAAAACAGGGTATTTGGGCTGAGCGAGAGTCATGACACACATAACAAAGAAGTTGGAGACGTCAGCTACCCAACTGCTTCTTTTGACCCCTTCCCACCAATTGCCATTGCTGATGAATTTGTGTGCAAAAGTGTTTAAGATTTAGCATGAAAGAAAAAACGAAAAATGGAAGGTCACATTGTTGCAAGCAAACAGGGTCGAACTGCCTTGAATTGACTGTAATTGTAAATAGCTGTTTCTCATAATTGGTGGAGTTATGATCTAAAATACCCTGCGGTAAACAAACCCTGTGAAGTAGTCAAATTTATTTTTTACAGGTATTACAGATGTTTTGGGCTGAAAAATCCCACACTGCACACTTTTCTCAGACAGATCTGGTCATTTTCACAATTTTCCCTCTTGTTTAAGCTCTCAAAGTTCAAACCGTCATCAAAATAAAAAAGTCCAGTATCATAGAATGAAAACAACAATCTGATGTAAGATTTATGCAGATTTGGAAAACTGAATTCTTTCTGTGCTCAAGACATGGCACGTATGAAAATGATAGACAATGTTCTACAGCCAATAAAAAATGAAAAATCACACAAAAAATGCAAAATCCCAAAAGTTGAACCACAATATAGTGAGAGAACACTGTAAGTCATTTTTTGATGATACTCACATTGTCTAATGACAAAAAGACTCTCTAGTGTGAAGATTATGAATGGAACTATCCTAGTCATATAGCAAACTAGACATTTTGTTTGGGGCATTTGACACTTAAGGAGCTCATACTGTGATTTTTAAAACATGGCAGTCTCCCTTTGAGAGACTGTTGGTTATCTTGATAAAACTAATTATGTACTTTGATAGAAATTATATTGCACATCCATGTAATGTTATGAATTCTGGACTATGTGACAGTGATAGGATAACGGCTAGTGGAAAAAGCTTCAGATTCATTGGCTGCAACAGTAAGTTCTTTATGCAGCTGCAAAAAGTCACTTTAAAGACAAACTGTAGCCACACAAGGGAAGCATCACTTCAGACAAGTAGCATGTATGATAATGGTGTTAAAAAATGTGAAACAAATTTTCAAGACAGAAGTAACTTAGCTTTATACACTCCATTTTCTGCCATGCCACGGACATACGAGTCAAAGCTGTTCTCACTCAACGGGACTCTGATGCTTTCCTCATTTACAGTAGGGATGGCTTCATGGGCCGCAGGCTTCAGACAGGTGAAGGCTGTTGTCCAAATCCCTCTCCTGTTTTCTGCTTGGCTGCGCTGTAATTTCCTGGGCTTTGGAGAGTGGGAAATGCTACCCTGCACACAGGAAAACAGTCTGGATGTGCACTTAGTCCCTGTATGTGGGCAAGAGATAAAGGATACAAGAACACATTCACACACATGCAGACGCTGATTTCCACCGCATCCACAACCACCTACTCTCAGCCAACAAACCAGTTATAAAACTCCTTCCGTTAAACTATAAACACTGTGCCTTAAAGCCATGGGGTCACACACCATTACACTTTGCTGAAAACACCTGTGGTCTGCAATTTAATATACATACAGAATTCTACAGGAATCATGTTTGCTATAAGCTATGCTTTTTTGTTTTAAATTACTTTCATGAAAATAAATGAATTACCAGTTCAATTCCAGGCATAATTGGTGGATTTAGAAATGTGTTGGCTGTAAAGATGATCTTTTTTGTTTGTTTTATAATATATTTAGATTCAAGTTCTCCTTCAGGTCGGGGCGATTAAACTCTGAGATTTGTGTCACCATCATGCAGAACCTCCCCTGAACCTCAAACACAAATTGCTGTGCCCTTATTCCCTGCTTCAACTGTGAGAGCTCCGCTGCTGAGCCTCAGGCATAACTGCTGCTAATTCAGCTTGTCTGCCGCCTGCTGAGGAATAGGACCCAACCTGTAATGCACTTCGCCTCAGTACAAGGTCAGCTCCGCTTTCAGCTGCAGAGGCCGCAGACAGAAATACAGCATTTTCTGCCCAAGAGGAAGATCTATTGCAAAAGAGTGTAAATGCACCAAAATGGGGGGAAAGTTTCTGAAGGAAGAACAAATTGAATCTGAAGTAAAAGCTCTAAATAATTATTGCCTCTCTTAAATATATTTCCAAGACACATAATCGTGCAGTTTTTATTTTCACATCTAATGTGGTTTTTCCACTATTTTTTCCTAACTTTTTCTTTGAGCAGTTTGTTGAAATGTTCATTTAACCCTGCAAAGCCCATATATCAAAGAAAGAACAGATTTGTTTTCTTAATGAAGATGGTTTGCAAAACAGTCTAATAAAACCACAAAAACAGTTTTGCAAAAATATATTTTATTAGATATAGATGGAATCAATTATGGTCCGTTGGGTAATTTGGTCAAGTTTTGCTAGAAAATAAGGCAGAATTTCGGGAAAACCAGCAGGAGTCCGACCCTCAAGGTCTGGAGTTTGTCGCCCTTAGTTTGAGATGCAAAAGATATTGACATGAGTATTCTCATGTCAAAAAGCACATTATTACCTCACTGTCTCACATTTGATCCACACGTTTTTAACATGGGTCAACTGTATTATAAGTAATTTTCTCCAAATTTTGCATTCTTTCAATACAGCAAGTAGTTATCCAAATCAATAAAACTAGATGAAGTATTTTCACCATAAAGTTTTGAAAATAAGCAAAACTTTTCTCACCAAAAGTGTATTTGAGATTTCATGGTAGCAGTCATTTTGAAGTGAGCAGGAAAAGCCCTTCTACTGCCCCTAGTGGAATGATGATAAAATACAGGGCAAAAAAAAAATAGAGCAGGTAATATAGAATGGGTTTTTGACAGAGTTTTAATCAGGCTGAGATAGGGGATCTCTATGGAAGTTTTTCGAGTCATAATTCAAAGTAATGTGCAGATCTCATTCGACAATTCAATTTGCAAATTGATCATGCAATTTGAAAATACATTTTGCAATTGGTAATTCAAATATGGAATTCCGGCTTGCAGGAGGAAAATACATTTAGCAAAAAATTCAAAATGAAAAGTTATAATTCAGCACTAAAAGATTAACTGAATGGAAGAACTTTCCTCCTCACTGCTCCAAACGCATCTGGTATAGAAATCAAAGATTTTTCTTGTCTCCAATGCGTCCAGCTGTGATTGTGCATTTTTAGGCATACTAGAAGAATATTTATACTTTATACCCAGAATTAATCCGTCTAGATCTAAACAGATGATTTCATACAGGTACACGCATATATTTTTTTAGCGGTTACATTATAATAACTTAAAACACATGCTCCGCTACAAGCAAATGGGAGATTTAGCTATTGATGACACACACCACTTACTGTTAGTGTTTTTGTTTCATTTGCATTTGTGATGGTTGCGATAACATGACAGCTATGAATGGTGGATTAAACGTTGTCGAAGCTTCTTAATTACAGCAGTAAGCAACATTCATGTATTTATATAAATCAAAGTGATTAAACAGTAAACCAGCAAATCTTTGCACAATAGCATATGACAGCGATGGAAAGCATTTAAAGTTAACGGTGTTAGCGATCTTTAGCGGTCAACAAAAGTGGACATCCCCAGCTCACCCGCTTCAACTGGTGTGTGTCAAACCTGGCGTGAACAGGTGAATTTATCCACACAATCACCGCCTGTCAGTCAAGTGACATGCCCACCAGCTGTGGAAACAATCACTCTGATTAACAGCTTTGGCACCAACCATATTTATAGAGCAGAGCAAACAACATGCATATCCTTGTATGTATGATGTATTCCCTTTAACATCAAAGTAGATGCTAACACTCAAACGCAAGCTTAAGCCGTGTCCAACTTTTAAGGTGTGATGGAAAAATAAAGCAAAAAAAAAAAGATCCAACCCTGGTAGCTCTGGTATTTTCTAAATAAAATAATAAACTTGAATCCATCATATCTGCAACTTTATTATCTGTATGTGTGAAACAAGCATTCCTCACTGGCTCTTTTCTTCATGAGGAAACATTCCAAATTAATTTTATCGTTTAGTTTGTTAGTAGCTTTGGGTTTTTAACTTGGCAGTCTGGGCAGCCGCTTGATGTCATGTGACCAAGGTGACCCACTTGACATGCATCAGGTCAAAGACAGATGTGGTGAACAGAATCTGGTAGTTTTCCAAAATAAAACTTCCTAAAGGATCAGAAAATAATCAAAACGGAAATCTAAGTTGGCTTATGTATCTTTTTTTTTTTCTGTCTGCATTCCGGTACCAAGTGACCCGCTAACCGGTATAAGTCCATGACCCGGGGGTTGAGGATCACTGACTTAAAGAACACAGCAGCCCTAAACATCTGCTCCAGAAATTACTCTTTAAGAGCTGCAATAAATTCAGCCGTGGTCATAATAAAAGCTAGTTCATTAGCAGATGGTGCATTCCCTTCTCTGACCTCCAATACCAAATAATTCCATTAGTTTGAGGGAGTCTTTAATATTTTAAATTGGTCGACTAAATGAAGTGGAGGTGGGATTTAGTACATTTTGAGGAAGGTGATGGGCCCCGCCCTGATGAGTCAGGCAGTTTACATTTTAATTTGAATTTTGACACAGATAAAGCACAATGGAAATTAAAATGCCTTACACCAGGGGGGGCACCTGTTTTGCAATTTAATTTAAATGTTGACACAAAAGCACCATGGCAAATTACAATGCAATCGATTGCTTAAAAATTAATTAAAAGCAAATCATGTATTGAAATGTAATTTTATGGCCTGCAGCAGTCCCTGGCTGCAAGGACCATAATGTTTTCGCAGTTGTAACAATTTCTGTGCCTTTGAGTTGAAATTTGACCCCTGCCACATGCACAAAAGTCACCAAAATTTGCACACACCTAGGGAGAGTTGAAAATGAATTTTCGGCAGAGTGAACAACCTCCCCCTTCCAAGACGATGACATTGCGGTGAGTGAAACCGTAAAAAAATGAATGAGCCGAAAATCGCTTGTGGAGCCCAAAAAAAAAAAATCAAAATACACAGAAAAAACTAAAACACACATGTTGCGAATATTTAGGAGAACTTTTGAAATTTTCATGGGATGGCCACATGACCCACAGCTTAGTGGCCATTTTGTAGCAAAGTGTGAGATTTGGCGATTTCCTCTCTTTTCCACAATATGGGAAAACGACACTTTGGTTCTTTCAATTTTCAAGAAGCTTCACTAAGTTTCCGCCAGCCGGAGTCCACAACCACCGCCAGAGGCTGCCATCTTGAATGTGGCCACACGACCACACGGCGGTCATTTTGGGTCAAAATCAGAGATTTGGCGATTTTCAAGTACGTGAAAACTGATCTTTTGTTTTGGGAATTTTAACAAAATTTCACACACATGCCGCTAGCTTAAGTCTACAACGACCCCTGGAGTTTTGTTGACCCTTGACCTCGGGAAGAGCCCACCATCTTGAATTTTTTTTTTTTTTTAAAAAGCCACTGTTACTACTACAAGCTACAAATGAAAACTCGTCCTAGGGATTTTTATCGCCAGTCTTGTAACTTCTTGGGCATCATTGGGCAGGGAAGCAATTGCGAAAAAATGTTGGAATTAAAAGCTGTAGATTTTGAATGGCGTGCTCGTGGCAAGCTCTATAAGAGACAGAATATTGTGAAAATGTTATATTTTGAGCCCTGGCCAGAGCTGGACATAATATTATTGGACCGGATATGAACATATTATAGTGGGCGTGACTAGCAAATAACATTGGTTGCAAAGGGAATTCAAAAGTTTACTTTTGTCAAATCTTCTAAAACTGACGTCAATCTGTTCGGTATCTTCCGGCGACAAAAACATAAAATGGTCACTATGGCGATAAAACCAACAGAAAAATTGCCGTTTTGAAAGAAGTGCTTTTTAAATAAATTTTTCACAGACAGCTCAGACCAGCCTTAGGGGGGGGTCGCATGGTGACTGCTTGGTAGGGTGGTTAGGGTGGCAGTGGTGCATCGGTAAGGGCGGGTAGCGCCTGCGGCTCATCCAACGCTGCTCATTGCTTCGATTTATGGTATGGATTTGTAAATTGCAAACTGCATTTTTAAATGAAATGGTCAAATTCAATATTGAATTGTAAATGACAATATTTATTTGAATTATGGAACAAAAAATCCATGACAATTTAAAATGCAATTGATTTTCCTTTTATTTACATTTTTATTTTTAAATTTGTAAGATTGAATTGTAATTTTTGAATTTTAAATTGCAAAAATGTATTAATCTATTGCAAGCCTGAATTTCATATTGAATTGACAACTGCAAAATTGTTTTCGAATTGCATGATCAAATTCAAAATTGAATTGCAAAATTGAGAATCCATAGAAATGCATGAATTAAAATGGCACCAATAGTTAAATCAGATTAATGGCCACATTGAGGGCAACTTTTGTCAAAAGTAAGAAAAATACATCAGTGTTGTTGAAAAATGTCAGATATCCAACAAACTCGTAAAGCAGGAACATTGTGACAGCCTGTTAAAATCTGACATGACTTTTTCAGTGTAAATGTTTTTTTAAGCAATTGTCGGCTGTTTGACATTAACAAAGGTAATTTCAGGGGTTTCAAGGAAACAGGAAGAGCAAATACAGACAAAGACAGTGAACCATTCGAGCATCTGGGTCATCTGGTTTGCTTTGTACCCCAGAGGCACAGTTGGATTTAATGAAACAGTTTTCAGCTTTTATAAACCATAGCTGAGAAATTGCTGCATTAGTTGCACAGTTTAAAAGTGTCTACATAAATAATTTTGTTGTATGTGTGCAGTTGACTGAAAGCAGCTCTTTTAGCACACATTTCTTGACAGTTGCGTACGTGTAATTATTAGTCTGCTCTGAATAGTTTGTTTCAGTGTTCTTCTTCTTGAACCTAAAGCATTCTGATTTTGCTTTGGTGTAGAATTTAAAACATGAATAATGTGTAACTCGCTGCTTTGCCTTTAACTCTTTCTGGCTTTGGGTCCAATAAAAGCTGCGTCTTCACCTTGAAAATAATCTTTCAGCAAAAAACTTCCATTCACCCCCAGCTGTTTTCACAAAACTCTGACAGAGTTATGGTGGGAGAGTTAAGGATTCTTGGCAGCTGTGTTTCCATCTTGTGATGCCGCATCCATACGTTCATTTTATACACAATTATGCTGATTTTGAAGTAGAAGTAGTAGATGTGTACAGGATTAACACCTTCCCTTCCCAGTGGGTGTTTTTTATGAGAAGCTCATTACAGAAAAATATTTTTTTAACCACACAGACGGGGAAACTAACCTACTTGTTTATTCTTAAAAACACTTCTCCTTTATCAAGTGCAGGCACTTTATTAGAACTTAAATCAGGACTTGAGAGACTTTGTTACTCTGAGATCTTGTATAAGCTTCACAAATCCAGATAAAAAAAAATGCAAACCTGTTTTTGTTACTGTTTTTTAAAATTGAAAATCATATTTAGATGACTAATTTACAAGGTTAAATGACATTTGATTAAGATGCCGTGGATAAGAAAAGCATTTCTTCACGTGGGTGTGCTCTGAAGAACATAAGTTTACTTTTAAATGTAAGTAATGACTTGCTGTTTTAGGATGACCTTTTTAAAGTTAAAAATCCGATGTTATGTGTTTTCCAAGCAGTGGCAGCTACACGCTAACGTTTCTGACCGGCGACTACTGAAAGTGTTATCAAATGGGAGTGACGTCCGAATTAGAAGACTGAATTTTTCCAAAACTCTCTGTTTCGTGGGATAAATGTAAGGGTAGCGAGAAGCCGTACGGCATGAATTTGAATTTGGCTGTACAGTACGATTGTGTGTGTTGTAAGTGTGTCATGAAGTGTCCATAGGACTAATAATAATGAAATATGGATGATGCTCTCACTCTAGTCACACTCGTGTGTGCATAATATGTAACGGTAAATGCCCATAGGACGCTGGTAGGATGTTTACACCAACTACGTTTGCACTTTGGCTTGACTTACTGAGAAACCCTCTTTTCTACAATATTTTTGAGGCACAAAAATATTTTTTGAAGTGTTGGAAGGATTTCAATAAGGATAGGTATCTTTATTATTGGTGTTAGTTTTTGAATATTTTTAATGATGTAACCATCTATTTGTTTTAGCTTCCATAAAATAACCAGCGTGTTTTTAAAATCCATTATGCAGTATTGATTAGATTTTCCTTTTTTTAGTCCCTTTTGATTTGTGGTATTCAGGTATTTCTCATTTGAAATCTACCAGTTTCTGCACACATTCTGTTAACCAACATCTTTTATTTCAGCGGTTAAAAACCCACAAAGAACAGTTGAAAAGGAACTGAAGTGATGCAACGCTTATCACTTTAAAACTGATTTGAAATTCTTTTCTCCTGACAGCTCCCCCCTCTGAGATAACACAAAGTGCAGATTACAATTTCCTGTCCTGTGTAATCTGATGTCTTTATTATGAAACATCAATACTTATGAATTATTGCAGCTGTGACAAGTGTGTTCCTGCAGCTCTTTTAGTTCAGGGTTGCTGTTGTCAGTAGCCAAGAAGAATACAAATGTAAACAATGTACTCTTCAGGCTTCAGTTTAATTCTGATGGTGTTTTGGCGTCAACAAAAGCCTAAAGACCGCCTGTCTTTAGATTTCAGATTCCATGAAAACATAAGTTACACAATTATTGCTGCATTCTGGGTAAGGTTAATTAACCGCCATTTAAAAAAAAAAAAAAAAAAACTGTGTGTGATCTATTTAATCTTAAAATATATGAACAAAGAAAGTTGGCTCAGTGTAAATGACAACAAGAAGCTTTTAATACATTGATCCATGTTTACTGTGATTATTTCTTTGAGTTCCCACTGGAACTGTTTAAAGACCCACTCTGATGAAAATTGGATTTTTGATGTTTTTATTTTGTTCTTGTGGCATTTTCCTCAAGATAGGAGACAGATAATAAACTTCTTTTGAAAAACTTCATTTTTAATGGTTTCAAGGTGTCAGGTTCTGTGTGCATAAAAGGTCTATTTCTGATTTAAAGTAATTATAGTTGAATTATCTACGTGTATGTGGAGAGAGAGATCTGACGTTCATATTGTTTACTTTTATTTTTGTTTTAAATGATTAAAAAAACATTTCCAAGTCAATATATATATTTAAAACCGAACTTAAAATTAAATTTTTGAATATTTCTTCATTCAAGTCATCGGGAATCAAGAGCAGATGATAAAGCTTGTCAGTGTGACAGTAAAGTAACTACAGTCAGCAAGTCACAAGCTTCCTGCTCTGCTCCATTCTGATTCATCCACTTGTAGACAAATAGATCCATCTACGTCTTCCATTTTCCTCGTCTGAGCTGGAATTTGGATCAAAACTGTATGACTGGATAACTCCGATATTGCTCAACATTTTTGTTGCACCTGCAATGTTGGGGGTGTGAGGGGCTGAAAGCTAGCAGAGGAGCACGTAAACAGATGAATGATGGGAAGGGGGCGGGCTTACTATGTGCCAAGCGTCCAGCCCACAACTCATAGGCAAAGTCCTGAGGAACTACTGCTGCTCTGCAGGAAGGATGTCCTAGAAAACAACACAGGTTGTTTAATTTTGCCTAAAATGGCATAGTCATGCAAACGTGAAGTGAGATTTTGAGAAAACAAATAGTTAATGAAATCATGCATAAAATATTTGTACGTTTTGAAGTAGCAGGAGGTGGCATGTTCAATCTGGGGGAAGGAGTATATCTGTCACTTTCAGCAGACGTTAACAAATCTCTTATTTTATTAGCTCTTTTACTGGTTTTATTTTCTAACAATTAAGAACCTATAAGACCGACTGAGCTCTGCGGGTTGCATCAACATTTATTGAACAAAGGGGGATGTCTACAGCAACGCATTCTGCCAGGAAGAGACGCACATGTCGATCCATCACCTGAGCATGCTCAGGTGTAACTTGATGCAGATTCTTTTAAAAATGCCAAAAACGCAGGCTGTTATTCAGATGACTGATTAATCAGTCTGCTTGAAGTCCCGGGGCAATTTGTTACAAATAAAGTACAGAAAGTCAATAAAGGAAAATAATCTAATACTTTCTCTGGCTGATATTTAATAAAGATAAAATGCAATGCCTGCATGTAGTCATGGAAGTGAATCAACTCCCTAATGGAGGACCCTCTGGCACATGTTTAACTTCTGTATATTCTATGGTTCTGCTGCCGGGAAATAAAGTCTTTGTGGTTGCGCATCTCAAATGGACGGCCTGACACATGGGCACAGCCCAGGAATCATTTTTCCCCAAATATTCCCACAGGGATGTGGGAAGTCTGTCTCTCCCACATCCCTGAGCTAAACTGAGGTCTCACTGGGTAAAGCCCTTCCTGCTGATTAAAGCTGAGCCCATGTGTGTTTGGAGTCTGGGGTACTTTTCAGATTGAAGCCAAAGCACAGCAGATTTATGGGGATCTTAATAAAACACTAGGAAGGCATTGCCCTTCTGAATTTGCCTCCCCAGCAATGGGAGGGCTACTTGAATGGCTCAGGAGGAGATGAATTCTTAGTGAATGTGAAATGAGGCATATGCATGACTGGGTTCTTTTGACTTTTTCTTTTCAATCTTTCTATTTTCGTCTCGTTTTCAAAAGTGTAATAAAACTGCCCTAGCTAAGATATTTCTCTTCTTCTGCCAAAATAAGCAAAGCACTCTAATGACTTGGGCTTTAGCTCACAACTCCCTTTCCTGTTATCAAACAGCAGTAGCTTCTCAAATGGGAATAGAAAACTTTTAAGTCTCAATACTGGGGGATATTTTTGAGCACTGACGGGAGAGGAGAAGGAAGCATTAGTTTCTTTTTTTCTACTTCTTTATGCCTTGAATGTGTCATAATGTATGCTTTCTCATTTTTCTGAATTCATTTATGACACAATCCTACCTCCGTGTCATTTATGAATCATTTTCACACACAAAACAGATTTAAAAGCAGTCTTTATGCCAAGATTTTCTCAGATTTTTAAAAAAATAACCCGTTTGCTTCAGTGTTGGCTGTTGTAAATAAGTTAAATAGCACTTCATTTTACAGAGGAGCAGAGCTCCTTTTGGTACCGTAGACGGCTCTGTATGTTGGGTTAACCTGTCTGAAGCTTTTGTCAAGGACAAAACCTGGATTAGGAGACTGCATGGATGTCCCCCTTTAAAGGTGGGCAGCCATGCACACCAACAGAGGGGTAGTAATGTGGGTTAGACTGAATGAGCAATTTCATGTTCATTGGCTGTGGAAGGTACATTTTTAAACATGCAGATGCCTAAATGGGTATTGCCGCCATAATGTGTAGTGTTCTCGTTGATGTGAATGAACCTCGCTGTTAGTTACTCAGCGGATAGAGTGAAAATAATGCATGTTTGGTTGAGAGTATCATTGAGTCAGCAGTTCTGCAGGAAGTAAACTGAATGGGAAATGCTCCCTCTCATTAAAAGCCTTTATAGGTATCCTCTAAAGGCACAACGAGAGCAGGACGAGTTGATGTATGAAACCATTATGCTCCTTACACCTAAAACACTTTGTTCAGATGTATGCGTGCCGTTATGGCCGTTAGAATACATGCTTTAGGCTCCACTGTGGCAGAGAAACGGCAGGGCAGTCGGGGAAGTGAGACGGAGAGGTTGTGTGATGCCATGCATTACTGATAGGAAGAAAAAAGATTGTCATTGTCGACTTGACAAAAGGAAAGCCACATGTTCTTTGTGAGATTCCCCGCCTTGTATCACTAATACAAAAGGGGAACTGATCCCCATGGTGGCAGTTTAATATTGAAGTGACTCAATTTTTCACAAGAGAAGAACATCATCTTTTTTGTTTTCATTTCTTCAAAAAATGAGAAAACACTATTATGTCTTGGAGCCCATATCAGGTCTTATAGGCCGTGGTTTACAAAAAACAAAGACCTCATTTAAAGTTTTCATATAAATCAATAAGATAAATACCAATAAATCATCTGTTTCTGTTAAAATGCATTTGATGAGCACCATCTTAGCAGCATTTCTGTAGGTCAGAAGCAATCACATACAATATGTTAACATGACACTGTGGGGGGGGAGCTTTTAACACTCCTAAGGGAGCAGTAAAAGGTCCTGTGTAGACCTCCACTCTACCTGTTTCTTCATATTTGGCTTCATGGGTGCTGTGAGAGGAAATCTTAGTTTTCCTGGAATTAGTGTCACATGAAGACTAACAACCGCACGCTCTAACAATAATTCCAAAAAAGTCAGAGTGCTCGGAGAAGACCCACACATGCATGCTCCAGAGAGGATTCGATGGGGGGACCTTTTCAGTTTGAGATTCTGCTTTAGATTTTCTTGAAAAAAAAAATTTTTTTTTAGTCACATGGACCACACAGGGTTTGACTCATACATGTGCTACGGGTTTTTGGGTGGCCTGGGTCCATGGAGGGTTGTCCACGGACCCAAGAGCGCAGATGTGTCTTGCAGTTCCCTTGAGGCTGGTGATTGTTTTCTTTTTTTTTTTCATGTTTTATGTAAAGCACTGAATTGTCTTTGTACACAAAATGTGCTACACAAATAAACTTGCCTTTCCTTGTGTCACCTCAAGGAACATCATGAAAAGGAAACGTTTTATTGCTGTGCGTTTGGTAAGTGTATCATGAAGTATTTGTAAGGATAATGTAAGTTGCACTTACGATGTAGGGGTGAGGGTTTTTTATGATGGTCTTATGCCTGTAGGACGCCCGTAGGATGCTCACATAAACTAAGCTCTGATTGTCTAATTTCTTCATTTCTATCAGTCAGGCTGCATGCCCACTTATTACTTGAATAGCACTTACAGGCTCCTCGCGCAGTAGGCAGGATTTGAAGGGGTTAAAACAACAAAAACTCTGTACGACACGCCTGTGTCTCATCCTTGCTTACCCTTGCATGTTGTTACGTTCATTACGACTTGTCGCCTGCAGAAAGCCTAAAGAAAATAATCTGCTTGAACATTTTCTCTCTCCACCTGTGTTCTCTGTAAAGGTCTGCACATTTTCCTCCGACAGACAGACCTTATCTACCTGTAAAGATAGTTGTGACTAAGGCATAAAATGAAGGTTTGAAAAGATCAGCAGAAAGATAAAGCAGAACAAAGATTTTAAGAGCAGGTTTAGAGATCGGCAGAAGTTCTGTGGAAGAGCTGAATTAAAGCTCAACGTGGCTCAAAAAGGAAAAACTGTTTAAAGTTAATTTGTTGTTTTGGATTGAAAAGGGGAGCTTGCAAATGAGATTTAAAATTTCAATTGTCCTTAGTTGTAGGGTTTAGGGGAATTAAATAAATATGGTGCTCTGGAGGGACCTAAAGGGAGCTTTGTGTGAACAAATGTTTGTAAACCTCAGTGAGCTGAAGCAACCTGCAGAGAAGAGCAGAAAAAAGGGTTTTCTGAGCATTGGAGTAAAACCAAATATCGGTCCTCACATTTAAAGCTTTTTATGTTGTTTCTTCAGTTGGGTAAATATGCTTGTTCGAACCAGTTTATGCAGTGAATAACGTTCAGTCTGTTGCTCAGTAATGAATAAGCCGGTCATTTGTTTCCCAATAGGCCTCCTCCAGGGTAGAGGATGTGTGTTTGGACTTTGTCCACGTTTAAATTTAGTCAAATCAGTATTGATTCTGTTGACACGCTCATGTAGTCATCGACTTAACAGCTCGATAATGTACACTGAAATAAAAAACGCACACAAGCATAAGTTTTGCATTCTAACAATATGCTAAGTTTTAGAATCAGGAGTTTAGTCGTTGTTACAGAATGCACAAAGCTTACCAACTGTATGTAATTTACATATTTTAGAAACCAATATTATTGCTGTTCAGGTAGTAAACATTTTAATAAAGCATGGAAACAGGTTTGCTGACTAAACAATTCGCTGCTTTGTTGCTGCAGGTTATGTGGCTGCTGCTTTGTTGAGTGGGTTTTGTGCATGTTTAACTTGCTGTGCTCTGTGCTGACTTGGTCCCCAGGTGATCTGGAGGAATGACTAGATATACTGCAGAGTAAGAAAGTCTGAATGCATTAATATTTGATGTTGCCATCTGATCACTTCAGTACAGTACGAGTTAAGCAGGTGGAACAGGAAGGGAGCTAAAGTTGTATGTCATCAGCGTTCTTTTTTTAAGTGAATGCTGTGGTACATGCAATAAGAAAGCTTTTTAATTGTTTAGTTAAAAAAAAAAAAAAAAAAGTCACATTTAAAAAAAGACACACCGGGAAAGCCACCTAAACTGTACTTTTCAGAGAAATTATGCTCTAGTGTCCTTTCTTGTCTGACCCATAACCCTTAAAAGTCCCACTCCGATCATCTTTTATCTATTTTTGAAGTGTTCCCAGCAGTATTTTAATTATGATGATGCTGTCTTTAGTCAAAAAAAAAATCTTTGTGCTTTTCTGAGTTGTGAGCGGAGCCATTGGCGCAGAGTAAGCCCTCCCCCCTCCCCTTCCTGTTGGTGAGAGCTCTCTGTTTAAGCAAGATGGGGAGCTTGTGGCCCGCCCAACATATTTTTCACATCACAAATACAATCTTTTTCAAATGGCATTTTTTTCGTCTGCTCCTGATTCACAATTTGAAAACAAAAAAATGCAATTTTAATTTTACTTTTCTTTATGTATGTCCTCCATCATGAGAAAAAAAACACACAAAAACATATTAAAAACAGTTTTCATTGGAGTGAAGCTTGAACACCAGACATAATGTTCTTTGATTCTTCCAGAACTCTTTGCCTTGATATGCAACACATTCCTAACTTCATGTGATGAGTGTAAAGCTTCTGCTTCTGTCCACTTTAGAGTCCGTTAGAATTAGGTTAATTGCATGAACGGTTGAAGAGTTGCGATCATTAAAAGAATGTAAACACTGAAGCTAAAGCTCTGGTGTTAAAAGATAGTTGAAAAGCTCAGATGCTTTACAGAGATTTAACATTTTTCATGTATTTCACAAGGGATCAGGGTCTCTGCTTCAGCTTTCACTCATTCCAAAAAGTTGAGTTCTTCTTTATTTATTTGTGTAAATAGTAATCAATTTTCATTATACATTGATTAAGTCCCAAAGGGCTTTACAGTCACATGTCCCATTCACTCATGCACACACACAATATTTTCTAGAAGCAGTTTGGGGTGAAAAGACACTCTTTCTGTTGGGGGTTGACCGCTCTACCTCTACACCACAGCCACCCTATTGACAGCTGGAGGCTTGTACAGACTATCACACTGCAAAAAATGAGTCTTAAAAAAAAGTAAAAAGAGGCTTGTTTCAAGAAAAAATGTCTTATTTTCTGTCTTGCGAGAAAAATAATCTTAAAGTTTTTAAAGGCATTTCACAATGTTTTACTTATTTCTATAGGGCTTTTCTGGCGGTGCAAATATGATGTTTTAACCACTTAGAATTCTTTTTTTATTCTCTTATTGTAGCTATTAGAATCTTCAATGCCTCCTAGAAACTGGATTTTTTTTGTTTGCTTTTTATTTTTTAGAGTTTCACAGGCATTAATCTCAGGGAATATTGGGTTTTTTTCAATCTGCAACAATGGGAAGCTTTTGGCTGTGATATCTTAAACAAATATTTTCTTTGAATGGAATCTGATTCTGTCAAGCTCTGTTTTATTTGGTGGAAGGGGTTGCAGCTTGTCCATTTTAATGTAACCATCAAAAGGTTTGTTTTGAAACACTGTAATTTACTTGTGGACAAAAATGTGAAAAATCTTTTTTTTTTTTTTTTTTTTATTCCCTTTTGGTCCATTCAGCTGGAAGTTTCCACCACAGACCTTGCTGGAAACATGGCTGAGGGACCTGTCGGGCTGCTGATCACCGTCATCGACCAAAATGACAACCGACCCATCTTTAAAGAAGCTCGGTACAAGGGAGAGGTGCTTGAGGGCTCACCAACAGGTATGTGCTGTTCTGTTTTGGACAACTGTGATCGTTTAAAGGATTTGCATTCAACATTTTTGTATTTGTAAACTTACATTTGATTGATTTATTTATTTTTGTGCAGATATACTCTGTTTCCTTTGGCTTGCAGATAATTTAAGAAACATTCAGGCCTAAGGTCTCTTCCAGACACATCTTATAGAAACTGAAACATTTCAAAAAGATTAACTGCATCAGTTAAAACATTTTGTGCCTCAGCCTTTTGAAGAAACCAAAAAAAGGATCAAACAAAATGGTCAATGCCTTTTTTTTTAAACTCAAATGAATAACTTCTGCCTCAAGTTCATCAATCATAGTTTGTTTCTTGGAAGAACTGATGCAACACTCTCATCATTTCAGATCTGAAGGGCCAAAGTACACTTTGCATTAACTTTAAATCTTTGATGCTTTAATTATTTCAATTTTTGCAGAATTATTTATTTATTTGGCTGATTGATAAATGCCTGCCATGCTTTTCCTCAACATTTTTGCCTTTAAGTGGAGATTTTTCTTCTGCTTTCCAGCTTATTTTCATGTCTTCTTTTTCTTCTTCCAAAATTGGTGCTAACACTGCCATGGGTTGGTGAACTGTTAAAGACAAACACACTCTTATCATCTTTTGATCTGTCATCAAAGTGCTCCCAGTCATCTTTTCAATTGTGATTATGCTGTTTTTAGCCAAAATTTTTTTTAAAAAAAATCTGCCTTTTTCTAGAACATGGTTTCTGCAAGAGTTCATTAAAAATTTGCCTCTGAGTTGTGGGTGGGACCGTTGGGGTCGAGCAACCCCGCCCCCCTATCGTCACCCATAACTAAGAGCCCTGTTTATATAAAGAAAGGATCAGAAATGCAATTTTGAGCTTAATTTTCTTTATATATGTCCTCAATCATCAGAAAAACACAACAAGAACATGTTTAAACACCAAAAACAACAACTTCTTCTAAGTGTTTTTTTAAAAACATTTCAGGATTCTTCATTAAATAATTTTAGTTTCAGGAGATTTAAAAGCATAAAACAACTTCATGGGTATCCAAAACATTTTTATAAGCGAGTCTTTCAAGCTTTAAAATGTTTTTGTTTTCTTTTTTTTTTGGGAACATGGAGCTGTCATCCACAGAACCATTTTTCCATGGCTGTCAACAGACTGATGCTCAGGTCAAAACTGTGCAGGTGATCTTTTGCAGCCCTGCAGGGTCTGTGTGGTTGGAAAAATGCTGCTCTTTGATCGCTGGTGTCTGCTGTCTGAAAGGACATTGAAAATTGGCTTCTTGAGTAGAGCTGTGTTCTTATATATGAATTTAGGTGTCAGATCAGCAGCAAGTATCCAAGAAGAACTGGAGTGCTTGTAGAAGAGAGACAGGAATGATTCGTCTTGTCACTTCCTAAAAGGTATTCTTTTAGTTCTCACTTTGCCTCTGTCACACTTCCATTACAGAGTGCTGCTGACGGTAATCACAAAATCAATTGTTTCCCACTTTTTTTCACCAAGTTAAACACCTTCATAACCAGCAGAGTACCTATACTCTAAAAACTCATCAAATCTTCCACTGACACACCACACATTTCAATTCCTACCTATATTTTAATTGCACCTTTCTGTTAAATGTAGCCCGTGTGTCTTTGTTTAGGCTAAAGGTGTTTTCATTTACCATTTTTATAAGCTGAACTGTCATCTTGTCTCTGATTGGGCAAAGCTGAAGAAACTCAAGTTTAATTAAATTTTCTGTTTAGTGTGATCTGACAGCTTCTTTTTGCTTTGGTTGCCATGGATGCCAGACCTAATTGAGCTGAGAGATAAGATGAAGGATGCTGCTCTAAAGACTGAGGGTTATTGCGTATGCCTGCAAATGTGTGTACTAAATGGTCTACTTAGTCAACATGTCAGTTCAGCCTGAGGGATTTTTCTTGTATAAATCAATCACCCAAATTATATTTAACATGCTTTGATTTCCTGTGGGTTTCATGGTCAGAAGTTAGAAAAGACAGTTGTTTGAGCAGGCAACACAAAAGATAGACAAAAAGGATGTTGCTGTTATGTCTTTTGTGATGAAGAAAAAATTAATCAATCAAAGAGGAAGAAAAATATGTGCAACTGGACAGTGTAGAGGGGATTTTCAAAAACGTTTTTTTTTTCTTTTAAGCATGTTTACTACTTCCCAGCTATTTTGTACCTGTCATCTTCTCAAATTTGGTTTGGGCTCTTGTGCTCTGACTTAGAACTTTGAGTTGTTGTTGATTTGGGAGGAAGTGTGAAAAATAAAGCCCTGTGCCCTTTTTATTTTTGATCACTAACATCTACAACCACAGTCAAGGAGTCATCTCAAAAGATATGAATTTCAAAAGTACAAATTTGAATCAAATTGCTGGAGACACAAAATTGCTGGAAAATAAGCAACAATTTGTATCTAACATTTCACAAAATTTGTGTAGTACAGATGTTACACAGACCCTGGACTGAGTATTGGAGAAAATATGGATGTATTGATTGAAAATTGTGTTTAATAGAAATATTCTCATTTTAGCAATTCAACGTTATTTTCAGATTTTGTAACATAAGCGCACCTTCAAACTCATGGAAACTAAACTGAAAGCATTGAAGTGACTTTGTGACATGAAGAATGACTCTGGAATACATTAGCACATGTTCAGAACTCCTGTGGCAAAACCATTCACTGTATTTAAGAACTGTACTGAGTGACTGTCCCCCCTGGCATTCCAAACAGGAAGTACCTGCAGGCTCCAAAGAAGCCAAAATCCCATAGGTTGTATCAAAACTCCTTCACTACTCACTACTTGGTGCACTAAGCATTTTGTAGGGCTGTCCGAATCTACAGTTCCAAAATCAACAGCTGTAGAAATTTACCAGAAGTCTGCAAAAAAGCAAGGAGCACCAACTCCCACTAGATTGGTGAATATGGACCACAATGCATTGCGTTTGAATGATATTCTTGTGTTAAAAAAAAACGTATTTTGATTTTCACTTATAAACCATATAAACCAAATTATTAATTTGTGCACAACATTGTGTTTATGAATACGTATCTGACTGACAGTCATCTTACCTCATGGTTTATGTTCTTTGCAGAAATACAGGTGTGAAGCCCATTGAGACAGCTATGTTTGTGATATTGGGCTATATAGATAAAACTGAATTGAGTTGAATCTGCAGCAGAGGGAGTTGTGTTACCAAATTGTGGCCGGGCAGCAGGGGAAGCAGTGGGGGGGGTGTCACACCGCTCTGACATTTCTGCACAAACTGATAACAAAGACGGCCAAAAGCTTGGCTCTCCTGACTCTCTCCCGTCTCTTTGTTTACTTTTCCACTCATCATTTTCCCTCTTTTTGCACTTTATCTATGTTCTTCTCGTGTACTTTGATGCTCCGTAATCTCTGGAGCTTTTCTACACTCCGACACATACTTAATTTTTACGCATTCTCTGTTCTTTCCCTTCTTTTCTGTTCCATCCACAGAATGTATCACTTTTACTGCAATTCACTTTTCTCACCTACAATGAATCATTTATTTTTTCTTTAAGATGAAGATTTTTTTTTTTACTTTTAAAATTGTTTGACTTTAAGGAAGCTACATTTGTACAATTTTACCCCCTGTTCATTCCACAGAAATATTGTTTAAAAAATGCACTCAAAGATGTTTTCTATATTAGATAAATACATATTTTTCTGGATGTTGAATGAATGAATTCTCACTTTTAGGGGAAATTGTTTGATACATAAGAAATTCTCCTTAAATATTTGGAAAATGGGTCTATTCAAATAAAAGTCATCATGGAGTACACCCTGTCAGAGTTTTTGATTTTATGGTCCCATTAAGGTTGTCTGCATCAACATAACTAACATCTGCAAATAAAATATCTAAATAGATTAAATAGATTTCCAGAAAAACACAATCAGGCATGGACACATTTTAGTTTTTTATTCATGATGTCTTTTAGGTGACAGATCTTATGTAATTGAATGAATTGGGTTTTAAGTATAAACATGTTCTCCAACTGTGTTTGTGACCCAGACTGATGTGTGTTTCCTAGCAGAGTCATTATTGTCTGATCTCCTGCTGAGAAAGACAACAGTCACATTTAGCTTTTATTTATTTATTTTATCTGCGAAGGAATTATTTCTGATAAAACTTAAAAATTGCACCTTTCACTTTTTTGGGATTTGAGTACATTGGCCCTGAAGTGCAAATCTCATCACCGAATCACGCAGAAACATATCGTAATGACAATTTAAAAAGAAACACAATGAATAAAAAACAACATTGCAATTAGAAATCAAAACAAAATGAAATTTTAACAATTGAGAAAAACTAGGAAACCAGAAAAGATGGGTTTAATGGGACATCACTGATTGAATGATGGTGTTTGTTAGTCCTTTCAACCGGAAGCTATTTGGCATGGCACTATATTCTAACAGAAGATATTTCTTAAAGCTTCTGAGAAAACAGTCACTGCAAAAGTTTAGTGATTTATCAATCAGCACTTTCATACATTGCAGCTAAAATATTGTTCCTTCCTCCTTCTTCAAAACTCAAATATCATCATCCAGTTAGTGATGTCCCATAATACCTACTTTTTCTGATTTCTTACTTAAATTTTTATCATTTCATTGTGATTCCTGGAAATTGCTTTTGGGATTTCCCTGAAATGTATTTTTTAAATTTTGTAAATTTAGTTTTCATTTCTGAAATGTTATGTTTTTTTTTTCATTATTATTATTATTTCCTTTTTTATTTGTGGTTGTGATCTACTTTTGCCCTGAGGGATTTCTTTAAGTGATTTCCACTTCAAGGCCACCGTACTTACGGACTTCAGAACAATAAGCAGTTAACTGATCAATTTTTTTGCACTGTTTTAAAAATCTTGGTAATGGCTAAAATATAACAAATTTATCATCTGTATTTCCTTTGGGGAAGTTAGGCAACTTTAGGAAATAAATAATGAAGGCTTGATTTAGTAATTCACATTTTTCAGCAATCAAAGCAGAATAATTGACCATTTAAGTATGTTTGTTCAATAATTAATTAATTAATGAACTCTAAAGTATGTCTAAAATCATGGTTTTAATTTCTAGTTTTCGCCTGCTTCCTTTACATTAGAAACTTTCTCCATATGGTCCAGAAGCTCTTCACTGAGGTGTATACTTCTTGTTAAAAACGAAGATCAGAAACATGTTTTTTTTTTTTTTCCTACAGGGTGAGGGTCTGATAACTTTGACCAATCAAAACTGCAGTTTTAACGCTTTAACACAGAGTGGACATTTAGGTTTGGTGAATTCCATTCATAATTCAATGATCCAAAATTAAAAATAACCTCCTTATGTTACCATTGGGGAGTGCTTGCACGCTGACTCTAATTGGCAACGTAATTTATAGCAAAATTTAAAAAAATACAGAACGTTTTTTCAGGCAATTGCTTCTGTTTTTATTTATTTACTGCTGTAACCAAAGTGGTATCAAATGAGAAACACTATAATTATGTTTGCAAGTGTTTAAACAGAAGTCAAAAAACAAATAGTGGGAAAAAAAAAAAACAAAAAAACAAGTGAAATATTTTGGTGGTTTCACATGGGAAACTTTAGCAGGCTTTTTTTAAATCTTTTTTTTGTTTTTTTATTCCCTTGTTAATATGTTAAAGCATTTTGTGTCAAGATACCAAACCTCACACATATTCTTCTCAGTTACGTTGATAACTACTTCATTCTATGGCTTCATTTTTTTGTACGTGTTATATTCTGCGAAAGGTCACGGGACGCCTGTTGTTTGGAAAGTCAATTTATTGGAATCCAAAAACAAAGGACAAAAAGAAATGAAGCAGATAATTTCAAAGCAATGGCGACATTTTATTTGGGCATTGCAGCAGGAAGCCTGAAATCTTCTGAGGACTGAACACAGATTAAGAACTGAATGTGTGTGTGTGTATGTATGTATG
>BSAI01000030.1:38662288-38720002 GCA_036245035.1 Adrianichthys oophorus
ATCTATCCATCCAGGTGTTAGGAGTTTCCTGAAGCAGATGGAGTTCTTGCACCTTGAGCGTGCGCTGGCCATGCACTTACATGTCATACCTTTCAGCCCTCATGCGCGTTAATTTTGTGCTTTGTACTTTTTTCATTTCATCATTTTTAACATCACCACATAGGGAACTAAAAATGCAGCCCAAAGGAAAGAAAACCACCCCTAAAGACGACGCTAATGCTAGCCCTTGCCCAACACTCAACGCCATTGAAGCACCACTTGAGGAACATTGTGAAAAGCATTGTCATTCGATGCTATTGACTTTAAATTGGACCAAAATAAACTTTTATTGGATGATCATGATCATGAGCATAACATGCTCATTCTTGGACTGGCTGAATCTACTGAGAACAGTAGTTCCACAGATTTTTTTTTTCCTCAACAACTTCAGGACTTATACAGGAAGAAAACTCTGCCATCGCTCCCTGAAATAGACAGAGCCCACTGATCGCTAGCCCCCAAGCCGGCTACTGGTAAGTAGCCGCATCCTGTCATCCTCCGCTTGCACCGCAACCAGACGAAGGAGCTGCTCATCAGAAGCACGGCATAGGGGAATATTAATCTACAAAGGCCAACACATTCGTATTGTTGAGGATTATGGTGCTGAAATAGCGAGTCAATGATCACGTTACAAAGACGTGATGGCTGGACTGCATAAGTGGGCTTTGAAGCCGGCTTTACTGTACCTAGCCTGTTTCCGCATAACACTACTCAGTGGAGCCAGGAAGTGGGTCAATACTGTCGAAGAAGCGCAACAAAGTATTGATGAACATCCTGAATCCAGTCCTGTTTGAAGGATGTGTTGACTTAAACCGGACCATGGATTACTTCTGCAACACTGACTGCTGCCTACTGTATCAGCTCCATTCTGGGGGATATTTTCTTTATTTGCATCTTATGTAGATCTATAATATGAATGAGAGTGGTGCTGCTTTTCTCCAGCTGGATATCTGTGTATAACCACTGTTTGTACATTCCATTTGTGGTAGCCTAGGGACAGGTTTTTCTTTTATTGTTTTTTTTCGAGTGCTTTTGTGGGTAGGTTCTGAACTCGGATGTTGGATGCCTGTTTGATGTCCCTACATTCTGGTGCCTTATAGTTTTTCCTTCGATGGGCCTGAGCATTGGCTTTTGATGTTTTGTTGTTGTTTAGGAACTTAGAATAGGAATTGTTGTGAGATTTTTATTTTACAGAGCTTGCTGCTGTTTGGTTTAGTAGCAGTGTTGGTTGGGGAGGGTTGGGAGGAGGGATTTGCCCTTGTCAATAATGCTTTAGCAACCTTAAAAAAACTGGCAAAAAAGAAAAAGCTGATTTAAATATCTTGCTGCTCCACTTACTAAATCTTTGCGATTTTATTATTATTAATTTTTTTTTTTAACTAAGAATGCAGAACAACTAACCATCTCAACTTTACAAGCTGGAATGCTAAGGGTTTAAACCATCCTGGCAAGAGAAAAAAGGTTGTCTCCCATCTCAAACACCTATGTTCTTAAAAAAAAAAAAAACATGTTCATAGCACAGATTCCACAGTCATGATATCCCATTTGAGTTTGACAGTGTGGCTTCAGATAAATGTGGACAGTATGTTATTGTCTCTGGCAGATTATGCGATACATAAATTACCTTGAGTTAAAAAAGCCTTCCTAATGGTTTCTGAAAAACACCAGCTGGAGGATCATTTCCATAAATAGATGGAGGTGCATCTTCTTCTTTACATCGAACTGTCTGCATCTCTGAGGTATAGTTTGAAACAGATGCTCAAGTGGAAATTAAAGAAGAAGAAAACTTCAACCTCCTTAAATCTTCAGAGCCCCCTTCCTTCACTGAGGGTTTGAGTCACCTTTTTCAAAACCCTTTTTAAGCTCATAATGATTATATGTTATATAAAGTTTGGTGAATCAAAGCTAAAGAATAAACCTGAATAGGCGGAGACATTACAGCACAACTGGCAGGTAATTTGTATCGTATTGGTGCCCATTTGTCCCATTGTGGTCCCTGTCGCTAACCTTCTCCTGGCCCTTTTGTTAGCCAAAGAACAGTCTTTCCAACACCTTAGCAGGTGACCCGCTGCATCACAATGTCTCATTATCAGCTTGTCAGGCTGAGGAAGCAAATTAAGGCCCTGGGTGCCGAGGCTGCTTCCCAATTAACTGTGGGGGGCATTGTTGTGGTGGGACAAAACACCACCCCCAACCCTTTCAGGCTTATGAATGTACCGTCATTTTGCTCAGAGAAGTAATAAGACCACCTGGTCATCCTGGTTTTCTTTTAATTAATTTGTGATGTTCAATCTCAGAGTTTCTTCACGTGAGATGAACAGGTATAAAACAATACCACATTCAATTGAAAATGTTGTGGTTTAAACAATCCACATTCCAAAAACCATGGCAACATTTTCAAAGTACCTATTATTAATGCATAGATTCAAATCCAGAGTTCAACTGTTTGAAAATCTTCTCATTTTTATGCATCTGTTCTTTTTTTGCCAGTAAAGCCTCAATGATTTTCAGCAGCTTCTTAGCGGCTATTTTCTTCTGAATTTCCATGGGTGGTGAAATGCTTTGCTTCACAGAAAGGAGGAAAAAATCTACTCTAAATTGGCTTTGTTTTCAATAGCAATTTAAAATGAGTTTGAGGGAATGAGGCTTTATTTGAATATATACTTTGGCAGTTTGGAGTAAATTATTTCACTTTTTTTGTGGGCTTTGCAGTATTTGATTCTCATTGCTCCTTCTCTCTGTTCACATGAGTGTTATGTAGATGAGATTGTATTCTTAAATTTATAAAAAGGACTTGTGAAGCAGAAAAGAAATCCTTCAAAATGACTTGCATCAGGAGTGAAGAGGATTTTGAATCCAAGATGTGACTGTGGCTCACCTTTTGACCTCACTGCTGTACCAAACCTCCAAATCTGTTGAGGACTTTCTACCTACCTTAGTCCTGTAGCTAAGGGTGTGTTCAGACTGGAAACTTGTGGTTTGCTTGAAGTGAACCAGAGTTTGTTTCTCCGAATAATCTGGAACAAATTTTCAGTGTGAATACACCCAAACAGACCCTGGTCCAGGACCAGGAACCGCTCTCGGAAACATCTTTGGAGGTGGTCTCGGTTTGTATCCAATCGGACTGAGCTTTGAATTGCTCTAAGCTTTCTCAGTCTGAATAGACTCCGTATTCGGAGTGGAACTGGATGAAACGACCACCATAGCTGGGCATTATGGGATGGAAATGTAGAGTCCCAGGCAAATGTAGAGCAATGACGCAACGGCAACTCTTTGAAATGTGGTGGAAGAGATCTTTAGTCATGTGGTTTTGTTTAGAGGCTTTAGTTCAAAGTAGAAATGTCCAGTAGACGCCAGTCTGAGCACAGACCAAGGCCAAGGTTCAGAACTCGATCTGGACCAAGGGACTTTCCCTGTCTGAGTCTACCCCAAGTCTCACATCAACTCAGGTTCGATCATCTGCTTCTTTTGGTTTTGGCAGAGACCTTCTGCTTTAACGCTACCTTCACACCGGACTTGGAAAGTGTGTTCAAACAACCACTTATAATGAAAAGTCTATGTAAACGTGCATGAATGCACGTTTTGGGCTTCTGCGTTCAAAATGTTTGCATTCGCTACACAAGTTTTTTTAGTCTACTTTTGGGGCTCTACATACAAAACACGTGACCAATGAACATGTGTCAAAAGTTCAACTAGTTTAAATCTGACCAATCAGAAACTCAGGTTTAGCACTAGCATATGAGTAGTGGCCTTTTCAAAACAAGGAAGTACTAACTGTTTGAAAAAGTGATCATGAAGGAGAAATTCATCATTTCAATTTTTCACTGACCGATATGACACAAAGTCTTTCACATATTGGAATAGAGCTGCGAAAGAAAAAGCCTGAAGAAAGATTTGTGAAATTTGCAACGTTTCAACATTTTGCACCAAGCCTTTTCCAGCTGAGATTATATGCTCTTGTATCAGGTAGCGGCAGTCCAGTGAAAACACCATATGCTAAAAGCTCGTTTAAGAAAGTTAGTTTTGCCCATTCTTGAACATGCATCACATGCCATATGTGAACATATCATTATTCCCATTTTCAGAATTCTGAGCGCAAGACAGACCGTGGCCAGTGTTGAGGGTAACGGATAACAAAGTAATGAATTAATGTAATTTAATTTCTTTTGTCAGTAACAAAAAATGGCGGTAATTAATTACAGTTATTGGACTAAAGAAACACTCGTTACTCCATTACTTAGCTTTTGTAGGC
Organism: Adrianichthys oophorus; assembly: GCA_036245035.1. Classification (NCBI taxonomy): domain Eukaryota; kingdom Metazoa; phylum Chordata; class Actinopteri; order Beloniformes; family Adrianichthyidae; genus Adrianichthys; species Adrianichthys oophorus. The sequence continues at coordinate 38,666,580 of BSAI01000030.1, forward strand.
CCTGACATTTTCTCTCGGTTAGATGAAACGGAAACGCAGAATAATTTAAAACATGTGCTTGGTTGTTATGTTGCCATTCACAAGTCTGTCAAAACAACTTTTATATTCTTGTGGTCTTCTGAAGAAAAACATTTAGGCAGGTATTATTCAGGCTGCATAACAGAAATGAATAGTAAGCAGAGTTACCAAATGCATCTTTTTGCCAGATCTTTAGGCTTAAGCCTTTACTCAGCCTTCCTGTTCAAACGTACTGCTTTTAACTGAAATGTTTGTGATTTTCTCGCATGGTGATTTCAGTGTGAAATCTTAGCCTTCCAGTGAGTATTCTGCACTCAGAATGTGTTATGTAAGGTGTATTTTTCAGGCTACAAAGGGATTTCTAGTTCTGATCTGTTCTGATCATCAGCAGGATCTGTCAATCACTGCTGTTCAATCTCAGACTGAAATGAGGACCAAACATTTTGGCTTCTAAAACACAAGATCAGACCTTTTTGTTTGGGTTTGTGTTTTGTTTTTCTTTTATTCTTAAGTGGATTCAGTTTATTTCTATGTGTCTTCCACAATGTTGCTCTGTGTTTGATTTATTTCAAATATGTCCAGATTCTATGTGTAATTTTTATTTGTTTGTTTTGTTTTGTATTTTTGCACATAAAAAATGCTTTTTAGGCTCCCTTCTGATTTTTTTTTTCCATTTTTCTCTGCCTGCATGATCTTTGCACATTGTTCTGTGTTGCTTCAAGATTCAGTTCTACTTCTTACCCTAATGTTTTGATACCTGTCTTAGTCCTATTTGTTGTTTTTTAGTCAACGTTTTGCTAGTTTCATTGTTACTGTGCGCACAAAGATCTCAGCTTTTATTTTTTAAATTGTCACCCATATATAAAATCATGAAAATGAATCTGAGTTTAAAACAAAAATAAATGTTAAGTTTGACCATCACAATGCCTGAAATTCATTATAACCACTTGAAATTGATTTTTTTAAATAACATTTTAAAGTACAATAATGGATTTTATTCTGCAGCAGTCCAAGACTGCAGATTGTTTTTGAAATTATTCTTTCTTTCTGCACATTTGAGAAAATATCTTCCCATACCAAATATTCAAAAATTCTTTCAGAAAATGATGACATCACAGCAAGAAAAATCGTCAGAAAAACAAGGGGGCTAAAATCTTTTATGGGGCTCAAAATTGTTTCCAAAATCAGATGACAAAACCAACACGGGGGTAGAAATCCAGAAGATGTTTTGAAATTATTATGGGATGTCCACAGGACCTATTTGGCGAATATTTTGTGGTAAAATATGAAACTTGGCAATTTTTTTTGTTGATTTTATTTTATTTTTTTATTTTCCCAGAAAATGGGAAAAGAAAACTTTTGTTTCTGCAATCTTCATTAAATTTTAGTCTTCAACCACCAGATTAAGTCTTCAACCACAACCAAAGTTTCTATGATGTTTAACCTCTGGATGAGGCAGCCATGATGAATTTCCCCCCAAAAAAATCATCTTTTGTACTTTTTTCTGATTTAAGCTTTACCTTGGGGTTTCGATCTATTGCCTTTTAACCCTTTGAGTATCTCTGGAAAGCTGCTTGGAAAAACTGTTGTTACAAAAGTGACATTTCCCTTTTGCTCACAGATTTTTCACTGGAATATTGTGATAACTTGATACATGAATTGTCGGGTCAAGCTGAACGAAACCATATGATACCAAATATAAATATATTAGCAATGTGGTGTAGTTAACAAAAAAAAAAAAAAAAAAAAATCAGTTGGCAAATTATTCAAGAATCTGCTTTTGTTGATTCTTCTAAAAATGATATGTTCATCTACTCCAGGCGACCGAGAACTAAAATGGTTTCTATGGAGATAAAACTAGCAGAAAATGTACCATTTTGGAAAACGTTTTTGTCTTTTCTTTTAGTTTGGCACGTCTCTGACCAGCAGAGGAGAGTAAGGGGCGTGTAGCAGCCGCTCAGCAAGTGAGGGTATGTAGAAAGGGGACTTCGATGTAAAGCTGTGAGCCGCTTGTGGCTTTAATTTACTTTTGTTCATCAAATTTATATTTTATTAGAAATATTTTTAATTTATATTTTATTTTCATGTGTTTTATTTAATTAAAAATGTAATTAGTCAATTTTTTGTTGGTTGCCATCGGTCATTTTCTCCAGTCAGCAATTCAAACAAAACAAACATAATTCAAAGTCTGTAAATGTCTAAACAACAACAAGCCAGTTACTGACAGAAGGTTTTGAAAGTATATTTATTTCTGTTCAGTTATTTCTGTTCTTCATTACAGTGCTCCAGATTCAGCTGAATTCATGTTTTCTCTTGTTTTTTTTGTACTTTGTTGTTTTGATGGGAACTTAAAAAATGATAAATGACAGAACCTTGCATTTAGTGTGTTTTCTCTCAGGGCCTTTCTGAGAAAGTCAATCTGCTGCACTTTGTTTCATCGAATGTAAAACTTCAGAGGAATCCTAATGTAGCGCAGACCTATTTAGCATGCCTTATCTTTTGGGGGACAGTATCAATAAACTGAAGGATCTTTATTGAAACTTCATTATGTTGTTTTTGTAAATCAGAAGAAAACTGAGTTCTGACCTGTAGAAGTATGACTGAAATGGAAAGAATCTTTAGTCCTGCCAGCCTGAAAAGTCTTTAAAGATTTCAGATCACTGATGCATCCAACTGTGTTTGAGTAAAGCTGACCTCTACGAGGTGATGAGGAGATTGTCCTCTCCTCTTATTCTGTCCTCTCTCAATCCCTGTTTCAGTCTTCTCTTTCTTAAGGTGATGGGGAAAAAAAGTCTGTCCAGCTTCTGTCTTTTGCAGAATGAAACAGTGCCGTAACTTAAAGAGAAAGAAAACCTGATTGAGTATTGATCTGGTATTGTCAGACAAGAGATGACCAAGTTTTCACATGAAAACAACACAATGTGTTTCTGCTGTAATAATCGCTGAAGGGCAAAGGAGATGTATCCATCAGTAAGGAATTCCATGGTCCTGTCATCTCTGCATCGAGCTTCGATCGTGTTCCCTCTCCAATTCTGCTAAAACACAGGTGGTGGGGCACCAGTAGTGATTGAATTGTCAAGCCATCAACATCACGTGGCAAAATATTGCATTATTAAAACAAATATTTACCACCAAGTTTTGAAATTGTTCAGGGAAATCACCAGCCATGAAAGACAAGTGATTGATAGAAGCTCACAAATCAGTAACTATACCTGCCACAAGAGAATATCTGTGTTTACACAAAGTTTGAAATGAGTACGCCACGGAAAATGGCAGGTATGTTCTTTTTTCTCCTGTCATTTATTGCTATTTTCACTGACAGTTTGAAAAATGGTTTAAAAACAAAAATAAAACATATAGCGCTTGACAAAAATGGATGCTTTCCGAGTTGTGTATCCCTGGGGATTTAGAATGTCTTTTCCGCAATGCTTTCACATGTACATTTACTTACTTAGCAGATGCTTTTATACTAAATGACTTTCTGTTGAAGGCAATTTCAGGTTTAAGTGTCTTACTCAAGGAAAGAATGACTGTCAGTACTGGAATTTGAACACCAGGCAATGTAGGTGTCATCAAAGGATACAAAGTTTGTGTCACATTTTCTTAAGTTCTGGGATTTACAGAAAAACAACAGAAAAGTTTCATTCTAGTTACTGGCTGACATCTGATTTCAGTCATTTGTAGCAAAAAGGAGAGCACAGCTACAAAAAATAAACAACAAATAAGGGTAACAAGAACAAAAAAAACAGCTTTAAATTCAGGATAAGTTCTTGCCCTAGATTTAGCTATCTTGCACATTCCCTTATAAGTTAGTTTTTTAAAAGTCATCAAACTTTCTTTATGCCTCAGCCACATGCATTCAGACAGGTGCTGCTGGCTTTTGGGTTGTCGGCGTCTGTGGAGGGTCGTAGAGAAGAGGGGCTGCATGTTAAAGGCAGCGCAGGTTTTCCCTGCAGTTCCCTTGAGGCTCGTACGACCACCTTAAGAGATGTCAGGGAAGTGGAATGGACCATTGTTTTGCGTGATTGGATTTCAAAGATTAAGTTGCACGCAAATATGATGTATGGGTAATAACGTCGTGCATGTCCTACACTCTGATTGTAAACAATCAGTCACAGTTAACGTTTTAAACGTTAAAACTTACGTTCAAACTTTCATTACTAATAGACACTTTTTTTCAACTTCCTATTTGTTTACACAATAAAACTAATTGCAAGATTTATATTAGGGTTATTTTTACCACTATACTCCAGAACGTTTTGGGTGAACTTATCGGTGGTTAAACTGTCAAACTGATCCATTCATAAAGTGTTCCCCTCTTCAGACCAGCATAATCATTGCTATTGTTTGGAATATGTAATTGAGATCAAATTGAAGCTCATATAATCTCATAAGCACTCTTCAAGAGAAGCTGCTCTAATGAAAGATGAAGTCTAAGAGACCCTGCTGCTAGAAGGAGAACCTCTTTTTTTTGTTGAGTGGCAGCAGTAAATACTTTTAAGTGATGTATCTGGACTGTTATCTGTAGCTCACAGCTCTTGTTAGGATTTGTTGTATCTTCCTCTTGCATTACTCCACTTTAATGCCTGCTTATCTAGTTATCTACTCATAGTTAATTTTAAAGTGAGTTATTAGTCACTTTACTTATCTTCTTTGCACAGCTTGTCACTGCCCTAAAAAATTGTAATGTGATGTTCTAAAAAAAAATCAAAGCAGATTGACAGCCATGAGTTCTGAGTGAGTCTTTTTGGATCTCTTTCCTTCTAGTATAAACTCAGAAAATAGATTTGTAGAACTGTGGATGCTCTCCTGTCAGCCACCTGCTGGGATTAAAGGTTTGGTTTCACCCCACATGCTTCCGTGTTATATTAAAAAAGAGGCAATAATAGGTGCAATCATACAATTGTGTACTTGTGATGATGATACATACAAAGAAAGGACAGTTTAACAACTCTTTGACCCTCTTTTCCTGTTTTTCTTAAAAAAAAACATTGATAGTTTTTGGAGGCATGACTCATTTCTAAAAGCTTTTCTGCTCTGAAAGCCTCATGGCAAATAATAGTCAGAGGCTTCTGCCAAAACTGGTTTGAAGATGTTTGAGCACTTAAAAGTTGATGGGTGACTACAGTAGGGCCTTAGAACTAGAAAAAAAAGAACTATTTTGTTCATCATTTGTCAATTTAACTAATAATCTCTGTACATCACTTCTATCCCCTTAATTAGTAATGATCATAGACGCTAATGGAAGACTGAACAGTAATCAATCATAGATCACAACCACTGTACAATTGGTTTGTAGATGAGATGGCATTTTTAAAAATAATTGAAAGAAATCTCTAATCTTATCTCTAATCTACTAATCTTTGAGATGATCTCTTGGGGCTCAGAGTTTCATTTACATAAGAGATCTGTTCAGCGTTTCTGTGTATGATTGTTTGACGTCATTAGAAAATGTTTTGGCTACAAACTTCCAAGGAAATACATTATATTTGTGTGAAATATTCGCGTCAAATATTTGCTTTAGACAATGTGTGTCTAGAGGAGTGGACACGGCATGCTCGAAGGTGAGGAAGGTGGAAATATTGAAAAATATGTTTGCTGTAATACAGGCCTGAAGTTTGTCCATTTGCTCTAATAAATGTGTCTTAATAGTGTCTTAATAAATGTGTCTTAATGCAAATTCAAATTTAAATAATACTGAAATGAATCCAAAATATACCACGTGGGTCTTGGTTTGGATGAAAACTTTGTAACTGAATCCAATAAAATTTTAAATGGTTGCCCCTGTCTCTCGGCTGGCCTGGGAGCGACTCGGGGTCCCCCCAGAGGAGCTGGAGAAAGTGGCCGGGGAGCGGGAAGTCTGGGCATCTTTACTTAGACTGCTGCCCCCGCGACCCGGTCCCGGATAAGCTGAAGAAGAAGATGGATGGATGGATGGTCTAGAGAGGGGCAGAAGGGGACCGGACGACAGTATCGCTCATACATCTTAAGTGCTTTAAATTCAGACCTGTGATTTCTAAACAAATTTCAGTTATAACTGATTTTCAGCTTCTACTGATGTTGATTACCTAAAAGAGAGAAATGTAACACAAAAAAATAGAGCTGTAGAATGATCTTAAACTGAGAGCAGAATACTGATGTTGGTGAAACTGTCACACTAGGCAGACACAGAATGAAGCAACGCAAACATGTTATTGTAGCTAAGTGGTTTTTTTTCAGTCAAATTGTAAAGATTAAACAACATAAAAAGCAACTTTTGAACAGAATTTTTTATCAGTGTCTCACATTTCCCATCATTGTTTCACAGGTGTTAATGAGACTGAAGATTATGGACATTTGTTTGGTACAATTACATGTGGTTAAATATGTAGGTGTTCTTTCATTAGATTTCAGAGCCCTGAATGACGTTGCCAACAACTTCCAGTTTACATTTGGCTGATTATCCTAATTTAACTCGTTTTGTTGTCAAATGTGTTGGCTCTTAAATATACTCTGTGTATACTAGATTAGTTAGATCCCAAAGCTCATTCAGGAAATCCAAAAGTGACCACACCGCCAGAGGATCAATACATCCTGCTTTATTCACTGAGACACAGAAAAGCTACTTCATCACAAATACAGAAAACCCGTCTGGTTGTGGTATCAGATATAAGTGCACCAATTTTGAACTTATTTCCCCAGTGGGGAAACAAGACTGAAATCTCAGGGAGGGCTGAGTTGTGGCATTTCATGATGATAGAAGAAAAAAAAAAAAAAACTTTTTACTTCTGAGTCACAGCTGGGGATTTGTGGCAGTATTAGCAGGGTATATGTTAGGATTTGAGCACAGCTTATACAAGCCCAGAGTAAAACAAGATCTTTTTCAACCTTCATGCAGCGACACTTTACCTTCTCAGCTGGACATCGGCATTGAACTGGATCTGCTCTGACCAAGATGAAGTGCCATCCTGCTCCTCAGAGACTTGCTCAGCATTTGGGGTTTAAATCACAAGGAAAATTCTAGTCCAAATTCATGTGGGAGCATAGATGGCTTAATAGTGGTGGGCAATCTATGCCAGCTATTAACCAAGATCAGGTGAATATTTAGGCAGCACTTTGTCTGAAATAGCAAATCCAGAGAGCAGAGTCTGCTTGACGCAGATGTTGCTAAAACATGGCATTGTTTTTAGCAATTCTTGCTCACAATAATGTTCTTTTGAACTGTTGTTCTGTTACATCATCAGATGAGCCACCTGAATGAAAAATACAGTCTGTCTCCATGTAGTTTCTGAATTTAAGTTAGCTCTGCTGTCCATTTGTCAGACACACTGCTGTATTTTTGCAATGTTCTGACAAAAAAAACAAAAAAGGTTTATTATTGTTTGAAATTAACTTTGACATTTTGAAACCATAGAAGTAGTTTATTCTGCTTTAAGTGGTCAAAAGAGTTTATTCAACATTACAATCTTTATTGCCCATGACACATGATCTAAAAATGGGGTAAGGTTTTAGGTGCATATTGCTGAACACCAGAAAGCACAATATGAAAAATCCCAGATTGCTTTTGACCTGTTTATTTTCTGTCTCCTGGGACACATCATGCTGGAATTCCTTGTCTGTTGTTTTTATTGTGTGAAACTTTATTGAATTCTGGATCTGACCTGCTAACATTTTAATCAAGTGACTACGGGATTCTGTGATCATGTGAATATGTGGTCCTGTCATTGACTGTATATAGAGAATGGACCTAGCGAGTGTAATGTCACCCATAGTAAATGCCTTACTTCCGGCTCCAGGGACATTAAGCCATTTCAGTTGCCATTTTTCCGTGATACGGACATCACAATGTTTAAAACTGGAACTCCTGTGGCCATCATGTTGACTGCTGTTACTGCTCTAATCTTTATTTGTAGTTTACAAGGTAGAAAGCCCTGAATTTGTAATTTAAAAAAATAAAATCTCAATCATCATAGTTTTTATTTAGTGTTCTGTTGTGTTTTTACCTATTTTTCCAAATACTCTTAGATATTTTCAATACAACTCTAATTATATACAAACAATGTCTGAACAGTCAAAATTACTGCTATGGTAATTCTAGTAGTTGCAGAATTCCAGGAGACCGAATGTTAAGCCAGTGATTGGTCTGAGTTGATTTGACTCAATGTTTCTGTGGCAACTTCTGTCGTCAATCATGAGTCAAGTCCACACCCCTTCCACTGAAAGCAGGCTCAGGAAAATCTGTCAAACGGTCAAGGTGGGAGCCAGCAAGCTTCGCATGCTTTTACAGAGGCATCTGATTGGTCAGTTTATAACTTGAGTAACCTAGGATAAATACAAAATAAAATAGGATTAGCAAGATGCTGTTAAGAAAAATGTATCAGACCAAGAATAATGATTCTGACTAGTAGAATGGCTGAGTAATAACTGCTTATTTCTCTATAGAAGTCAATAGGATTTTGGCTTTCAGGAACTAGTGGGTGCTTCCTGTTTGGAGCTTCAAGGGGGAGGAGATGATGTGTCCAGTTCTAATAGACACCCAATGGTAACCACACAATCCTGTGATCACTCCATCCTGAATCTGCATGATTCAGTGACCTTTTGATCATCTCACTATGTGACCACATGATCCTGTGCTAACTTCCTAAGTGATCACGTGATCTTGGGCTGATATGATCAAGTGATCAGAAAGTGTTATATATCAGCACAAAGTTGCAGAATCAATTGGAGTTCGGTTAGTTAAGCAAATGGTTGAAGAGTTACGGTATTTCAAAGAGGGCATGTTATTTTTCTGTTGTTGGCGACAGCTCCACTGTTGAGGTTAATTATGACAGAATGAATGCTTGAAAATACATGAATACTGACAGTGTGCTGAGTGAATGTCTCAGGCAAGGGATAGCAGAGGATCCAGTGCTGGAGGACAGATCCTCATGGGGGAACAAGCCCCTGCATGGGATGTACCACTGAACCATAACTGAAGTGGCTGATATCAAGAAGTCCTACCATTGGCCTACCAAGTGCTGGTCTACAGGACAGCACAGAAGCGCTCAACCTGGCAGCTCAGGAACAAGCCCTGAGCACCAGAACAATAGAGGCTCAGATCTACCACGCCAGACAAGACCCAAGGTGTAGGCTGTGCAAAGAGGCGCCTGAAACAATCCAGCACAAAACTGCACGGTGTAAGATACTGGCCAAGAAAGCATACATGGAGCGCCACAACCAAGTGGCTGGGATAGTATACAGGAACATATGTGCAGAATATGGACTGGAAACCCCAAACTCAAAATGGGAAACACCTCAGAAATCGGTAGAGAATGAGAGAGCAAAGATCCTGTGGGACTTCCAGATACAGACGGACAGGAGGGAAACGGAGAACCAACCAGACATTGTAGTGGTGCATAAAGAACAGAGGAAAGCTGTTGTGATGGATGTAGCAGCACCAAGAGATGGTAACATCAAGAAGAAGGAATATGAGAAACTGGAGAAATACCAGGGACTCAGAGAAGAACTGGAGTAAGCTTAGAAGGTGAAGGTGACAGTAGTGCCCGTGGTAATTGGAGCACTCTGGGCTGTAACCCTCAAACTGGAGGAGTGGCTACAGCAGATCCTCAGACAGACAGAAAGACCTCAGACATCTCGGTCCAGAAAAGTGCAGTGCTAGGAACAGCTAAGATACTGCAGGACCCTCAAGCTCCCAGGACTCTGGTAGAGGAGCTTGAGATTAGGTACCACCTGCGGAGGGTGAGAGGGGTGTGTTTTATATATAATGTTTGCCTCCTATAATGCAATCTCTCATGAATCCTTTTTTAAAGCATGACATGTTCCATTTTACTTCAGCCCTTCCTGGTATATGTTGGTATTGTACCCTTCTAAAGGTCAGGAAAGGATAAAAGGTTGACATTAAAAGTGTTGCTTTGTTGTATAAAAAGTTAAAGGTCATTGAAATCAGTCTGCAGTCAAAACTAATTATTAAGCTCAAATTCTCATATTCGTACAAGTTTATCTTTATCAGAGACATATTTGTCACAGCTAAAATGAAAAAGTAGTTGACAATGTCACGCAAAGTTACAGACTTGGCCGATATATATTTTTTTCCCCATAATTTCCACTGCTGAAACTCTTGATACATAAATGTATTTATACTTCTGAAAAAAAGCTCTTTTTTTTTCAAGGAGATGCTAAATGAAGTTCAGTTTGGAGCAGATGTGGTTTGATCCATATTTGCATCAATCGGTGTGTATGAAAATAGATATTAACCGTAAATTGCAATCAATTTATATTTATTTGGTCTTTTTTGAGGGAATTATCTGTTTAAAAAAAAATGGAAAAGAGCTTTTCACTCACATTCCTGCCTCTGAAACCTTCAACATTGCTAAATACTTTGACATCCTCGCCATGGAAAAAGTGGAAATCCCTTAGGTTTTTATAAAGAAGCATCAAGGAGTTTTTGCAGAAGCAGTCAAGTGAGGGAACATCCAGCAGAAGTGTTGATTTCCTCAAAAGACTCTGTGCCTTGAATGCAGGAAAGTCTTTCAAAAATTCTGTAAAAATCTTGAACATCAGTGTATATATATAGTGGTAGTCAGGTGTATTTATATTGAAAATATATATATATGAAAAAGATATGAGAGCCAAAGTTTTTGGCTTGTCATGTTAAGAGTAAGAACCATTTCTGTATAGAAGTCTATGGTTCCCCCCAGAATCTTTGTTCCGGGGGGAACAAAGTTTCCCACAAAATTATTGGGGGAAATGAACTCTGGTTCACTTTAAAGGGTAACTAAACAGTAAATCAACTTTTTTTGGCTGTTGACCTGTATACATGAGGCTTTAAAAGTGCTAACTGTTGGTCCTTGCTAAATATTTGACAATTTAAAATACACTTGTTTAATTCTTGAAATTGCTGTCTAAAACCATCAAGGTGCCGTCCCCTAGAGGCCGAAACAAGGTAGCTCAGTACAATTTTGTGATTGGTCAACTGGTGTAATTTTCAGAAGTTTCACATTACCCTTCTCTGCAGCTCCAGTCTAAAAGCCCCGCCCATCTTTTTAATGTGTAACAGTTGGTTGTTATTGTGTTAGCTTTAGCATGGCTCATACGTTTATTGCCGTTGGTCGTCAAAAATCTACCAGCTTGCACAACTTTCCAGTGGACTTAAAAGTTAGGCAACAGTGGTTGAGTGCAATTGCCATTTAATCCAGCGAACTCTGCCCTGGTGATGGGATTTTTACTGAACATTTAACTCTGGGTTCTTTGCTTAAAACGTTAACCTTTATTAACAATGATGCTAATGCCATTCTAACAGTCAGACTAGGGTCCCCTTCAGTCCTGCCAACCCTCAGCTGTGACACGGGTGCTGTGCCAAGATATGTATCCCCTGCTAGCATTTGTGGTGCTGGCATCGTTGATTTGTTTCATGACATTTGTATTACAGCCCCGCCGTTGGGCATTGCTGAAGCAGCATTTTGAGCCAACAGCTCGAAACGATAAGGTTCTGGACTGTGAGCGCGTGTCTCAGGAGAAGGTGGAAGATAAAAATCCTCAGCCTCCACAGAAAATTCTGTAACTGGCATGAGTTTGCTCTGCAACACTCTCCACTATAGGTATATATGTTATTGTTATTTTGACTTAGATCTGACTTAAAAAGAATCTGTAGTTGCAATAAGTTGATGTAAAAAGGTCTGAATCATCTGTGCAACTTTTATCCTTTGCAATATTTTACAATTTTTTGCAAATAAGCTGCCAAAAGATATTAATTGCAAACAAAACTGAAATTATTTTACTCTTAATTGCAAAATGAATCTCTTGCTTTCCAATATAACAAAGTCGTCTTGTTAAACTTATAAACGGCTACAACATCTGTGCATTAACTGGCCCGTTGAACTTCAGCGTATAGGATCTGTTTGATAAAAAATAATTATGATTTAGCAGTTAAATGTGTTATTACAATGCTCATTTGCTACCCCTTATTACACATGAGCTCCCTTTTACGGTAAATTAATTCTCCAAATTAGCACAATGTATTCTTACACATTTATTTGTAGAAAATGCATTACGCTGTGTCCTGCACGTTCTAAAGACATGCTGTTGCACCTTACATTCAGAATATATTTTTTAAGAAATGTTTCAAAGCAATGTAGTTTTAATCTGACAGGCTAAAGGGCACATTTGAAGCTCTCAGACCCTTTTTGCATCCCAACCCTGTATATTTTAAACATCTGTCAGTGGTCATTATGAGAAATTCACAAACCCACATAAAGAAAAGACTGGAGTAGAAATGACACCCTGTTTCTGAAGGATGAGTAGATTTTGGCTGGTGATATGTCTGGTAGTTGTATGTGCCTGTTTCCTTTCATATTTCTTTCATTATTGCCCTTCAGGTTATTAAGCCTATGCCTTCCTTATCTTACCCACAGTTGGTAAAATCTTCAATGTATATTAGATGGACTGTATATAAATGAGACCCTATTGTTGTATTACCCTGGAGTGTGAGCTTAATCATGAGTTTAGAAATTGGAGACTTTTTGCCTTTTGTGACGTAAACATGTTATTAAGGAGCGATAGGTGTTTTGTCCTTTGAATTTATAACTTTTTAAAAAGTTGTAAAAACTCAACAGGGCTGCCAAATCCGTGATCACGTAGGATGTGTGAGTAGATCGCAGGTCATCAAAATATAAATATTAAAATAAATAAATGCAGTCAGCCAATCATCAAACTCAATTTGAAGTTTGTAACTTGATTGACATGCAGAACAACCAATCAAATATCCTCTGATACATGCACACATGTGTTCAACAACACTGAGCGCCACACTCCTCCTCATCTTCAGAAAGTTGTGAGCGTCCAGTGTCAGACTCCAAACAGTGGCTGTAGCTGCTCATGTGCCTTATTTGTTCTCTAGTTACCAGGCGTCAGTCACTCCAAAAGAACCTCAAACAGAACGCAGACGGATCGTTGCTATTTTTGGCACACTGTGTGCTATCATTAACATTCGAACACACGGGTCCAATTTAACAAGCTGTTAACAAAAAATGACAAAAGAACTTTTTTATCATAAGATTTCACATATTCATCTAAATGTATCAATGAACTTAAAAATAATTGTCTCTGTAACTTTAAAATCTGCTAATACGTCTAACATAATTCATAATTCATAACAGGTCCAGTTTGAATAGTACATTTTTATGTGTGTAATCACAAACGATAGAATCCCAATTTGAAATGCTTAAATGTATGTTTTTAAAAATACAACCTTATAGACAAAGTAGAGGTAGATTTTTGGGAGCTGGTCATATCAAAAGTAGCTTGCAAGCTGAAAAAGTGTGGGCATTCCTGGTCTGGAGTAACATGTTTCATAATGATATTTGAAAGTAGGTATTCAGTTTGAGGACATTGTTAGAATGTATTATAGTTTATTATAGTCATTGTACCGTATTCACTATGTTTTTCTGTTTTTTTTTTTTTTTGTTTGTTTTTTGTTTTTTTTTTGTCTTTGACAAAACGAGTTTCTTTCCTGAGCCAGCTCTAAGGTCATGGGGTTCAACAGAAAAGTAATCGTTCCTCTCCTGGCTCATGTGTGTAAACAGTGAGTCAGAAAAAGACAAAAAAAAACTACTTTAGGCTGCTAGATCCTGACAGAAGTGAAGTGGTGTCAGATAGATTCATTAAAAACATTAGAATAGTCTTAAAAGCAAAGTATCTATCTATGTTTTAATTTTTGATCTCTACAGGTTGAACCAGCATGCAAAATGTTTCTGTAAATGTTACAGCAGACCTTCATTTTCAAATGAAATGTGTCATTATGGCCCCTGCGACAGACTGGCGACCAGTCCAGGGGTGTACCCTGCCTTCGCCCATGAGTAGCCGGGTTAGGCTCCGGCAACCCCGTGACCCCGAAAGGGATAAAGCGGATTGGAAAATGAATGAATGAATGAATGTGTCATTATCCTTGAAGTCAATCACATGCAATAGTTGTGGAGCAGAAGCACTCCAACTTTTATCTCAACATCATTTTTTTAAGTAGGCCAGTAAAATTTTATGTTGCATGGGTTTCTCGTAACTATGAAAAAAATGAGTTGGGGAATATGGTTCTCATAAAGACCATCATCAATGTTTATATTTTTAGAGTGTTTACCACTGCAGAGTGAAACGGAAGAATAAAAGCATTTTTAAAACCTCATTAATGATCTTTTTCAATATGATTCTCTTTCTGTCATAAAGACTCCCCACAATTAGAAAAATTCTCTGATGTTCCAGGATCAGACTTCGCCATGCATCTCATACAATTATTGTGTTCTTTTCATCAACCATCCATATTTGTGTTTCTTCCTTTGTTTACTCTTTAAAAAGCAAGAAATCAGGAACACCAAAAACCTTTTTGATTTGCGATGTTCCTGATCTCAGTCATTAAAAATGTATTAAATTAACCACAAAAACAGAATATCCATCTAATGACACAATATATAGAAAATATTTTGAGATTGTTTGGTTTAATTCAGTAAACTGAGCTGTTTTTCTTAGCATGCCCATGCTAACTAAATTGCATCCAGCAAAATAATTTGAGCTGAAACAGACCAAAATGAAAAAAATAAATTGTATCTGCGGTTCTGGTTTGTGTTAATTTGAAGCCATCCCCCCTCTTTCATTCTCGTTCCTCTCGTCTCCTGTACAGTACTAGCTGATCCACACTGATTGCCTCCCCTTCCCTTGGTGAGATCAGATGAATGCCCACTAATAGGTTTTCAGTTTTATTCACAGAGCGTCTACTGTAGAATTACAAGGGATTTTCTGGAGGTAATTAATAGAAGTGTCCTTTTAAGGCTTAAGTATCTTTTGTCTTGATTTAGTGAGTGAAGTCATTAGCTGGAACCTGAATGATGGACGAGGAAAGAGATTGAGGACTTGTGAACCACTTAAAATCATTTGAGTTCATGAAGTAGTTTTTTTCTTTTTTTTTTTTTTTAATGTATTGGTTGCTGATATCCATAGTCAGTGAAAAGGTGAGAAAAAATGTTGAATTTAAACTTTTTAAAGACCCACTCTGATCATCTTTGAGTCTATTTAAAAGTTTCCCCAGTGCTTTTTGAATTATAATTCTAAAGTTTTTAGCCAAAACCCAAAACCTGTGCCAGTCCTGAGTGGGACTGTTGGTGTAGAGTAAGCTTAACCCCACTTCCCATCATCCATCTGTTTACAGACCGCTAGCTCATGGTCCTTCACAACCCCAACCTAAAATTAGCAGTGCAAGAAAATTAGCGAGGAATGACGGAGCTAGCTGTCCAGCTGTACTGTTTTGATCCAGATTCCAGCTCAGACGAGGAAAACAAAAATGTACATGCATTTATTTTTCTGCAAGTGGATGCATCAGAATGGAGTGGAGCAGGGACCTTGTGGCCCACCCAGCATATTTTCTGTGTCACAAATAAGATCTGTTTGAAAATGTAGTATTTTCATCTGCTGCTGATTCACGATTTGAATAAAGGAATACTCAGAGATGCAATTTTAGGTCAAATGTTTAAAAATGTGTTTTTTATCATCAGAAAAATGTCGCAAGATGTTAAAAATACCAAAAACACAATTTCTGTTGAAGCTTGTCTTTAATACACATCTGTCTGATGAAGCAATCATGTCTTTTCTTTATTTAGCTTGTTTACTGATCATCTTGTTTGTAGATGCATATGTTTGGAAATGTGGATTTTAAACCAAAGCGTCACCCTAATTATGTTGCGTTTTTGTGAAGGTGACAGTTTTTGGGTTACTTTTCACGCACATATTAAGTTCAGAGTGATCAGTACACAAACTTGTAAGATGTACTATGACACGTATTTTGAAAAACACAGCTCAGTGCATATTTAGTCAGTGATAAAACAGTCTGATATGACTACAGTGTTGACATGTATCATCTTTAATACATAGAAGGAGAAGGAGTGGGGGTGAACAGCTTGAAAGATATTTATTAGAGCTGCAGTTGATGGTTAATTCCATTACTTCTTGGTTCTCGCTATAATTCTTGGTGTCTTTATAATGAAGTGTTTTGATTGTTTCTGTCTCAGTGATGGTTTGTATTTGTTTCTTTGAATTTGAGCGATGAGTCATTTTAACAGCTTCAGTAAAACTTGCAACTGTGTTAATTTCCAGCTTTCCAACAAAAGGCTCATAAATCAAAAAGTGTAGACATTTTTCATGGTTTTATAATCCACAAAGCAAAGGACAATAGAGGAAATTGATGTCATCATTAAACTACAGATTGCTACGCAACTGAATATTTTTCAGCTGTACCCCCCACCCCACCCAGCTTGGTCTTGCCTTCGGTCTGGAATCTTGTGGTGCAGATGGACTTCATCCTTCAGATTTGTTCCACCTTTTGTTTTAACCTTCGGAATTTGTTCACATTTTTTGTGAACAAAAAATGCTTAGTCTGCTTGGTCTGATTTAGAAGTCGAACTTTTTTCATCATCCTACCTTGGTACCCACAGCCCATACCCAGAACAGATGCTCTGGCACATCGTGCTAGTCACTTGTCCTTCTCATTGACAGTGTACTGGACTGAATAACCCCTCTCCTCTTGTGTTCCAAACAGTAAGTACCCGCTGGTTCCAAGAAGCCAAAACCTCATAGACTTCTATAGAGAAAACAGCTTTTACTCATTCTATTTGTCTGATGAACCGTTCTTGTTCTGTTTTTTTTATTTTTTTATTTTTTTTACGTTATTGATAACCCTGGTTAATTGAAGTGGCTTAATACAAGTATGTGGTCTTGCATTGAACAGTCAAAACATTTGGTTGACAGTTGCAATGTAGCCTGCGTTCAAGTACATAAAATCAAATCAAACTTTATTGTGTAGAAAGCGCTTCCCGTGCTTTGTGCAACTCAAAAACAAAACGGAGCCACAGAAATTCAAATGAAAACCCAACCCGCCTGTTTTCCTCGCCTCTGGTAGCACATACTCCCCATGCCCACTCACACAATGACTATTTCTAATGAAAGACAGCTAAAAGAAACATAACAGCATTCATATCGCAAAAAATAAGAACATGGTGACTAAATTGACTTTGTTTCACTGGAGCTGGAAGTTAGACTACGTTCATATATCCCTAAACACCAAGGCACTGCGACCTAAATGCAAGTTTGTCAGCACATTCGACAGGTATGATGTAGGATGCCTTCTAACAGTTAGTCAGCACAGGGCTGTTGGTCGGGGGCCCAGCGATGTCTGCTAATGCCAGCCACCGTCGGGGAGACATCATTGATTCTGTACAAAACTCATTGATGGCACCGCAACGCTGAGATCTGTGTGTTGACGAATTGCGGTCGATCCTGAGAATACGAAGAAGACAGAACATTGTTCTTTCTTGGGAGGAATGTTGTCTAAAAATTTGTAAATTAACAAGATTCTGATGTGTAAGGGTTCTGTGGTTTTGTTTGGTTAATGTTGTTTTTGGTCATGTTCTGAGTTGCCCTTCAGTCACACCAGTTGTCTTCATTTCAGTTAATTGCCCTCAGCCTATTCAAGTGTCTGGTTTCAGGTCATCTGCCCCGTTCTGTTTTGATACTCCTTTGTTGTTGTCATGTTTCAGCTTATTTATTACATGCTTTAGTTTCTGTCACCAAGCCCAGTCTCCTGAATTTTGGGTCCGGCCAAAATGGCGGCCAGGGGATCCGGCAACCACCCTGTGGCCGCTCAGATATCTCCAAATTCCATAATGCCGTCATCTCTGACGCCTGACTGCCGTCGTCTGCATTCATGACCACGCCAACAATTTGAAAAAAAATAAATAAAGATCAGGCGGCGGCATAAAATATGGAAGATTTTGCCAATGCCTATCCATCGCACTGTGGCAGTTTTGTTTGTGACCAAAGCAAAAACCATTTTGTATGGATGACGTCACACTCACTGGGTCCAGTTTACAGATACAACCAACGGTGCATGTGATCTTCACTCACCCCATGCTTCTATATACAGGATTGTCTAGAAGGAGTCCATACTCAACCTGCACCCGAGACCCTTCCAGGTGTGGTAGAATTTATTTTCGTGGTCTGTTTCCTGTGGACCCACCGTCAGTGCCTCGGCGCTATCTTTCACTCCAGCCTCTGGTGGGATTTTTTGATATCAGCTCCTCCTTGTAATTGCCAGTGATACAAACCATCGAGGAGTTTGTTTTCCCTGGACAATTCTTTTTCTTTCTACTGTCTCTTTCCTCTGGATTATGCTGTCAAAGGTCCTTAGAAATCACTCCATCCCGTTGAGCTATTGTCCTGACCTACTGATGTGTCTGTTGTTCCATCCTTAATGGTGACTCTGACCCTTATTAGTCCTCGGTCAGCTTTATTTCACTTAGTGTACAGCCTCAGGCTATTGGAAATGGTTGCTAGATAGTTTTGGGGTTAAAACTGACTTCAGTGCAGGAGAATGGGGTGCCATTTCCTGTCACCTTTTGACAAGAGGAATACTGAAACAACAGGATACCACCGAAACGAGAACAAGGAACAGTTGTTGCTTCTACAAAAGCTTGCTTTAAAAAAATACCCCTTTTTTTAACCAGTATTGGATTTGTAGGATTCTTTCTTGATTTGTTCTCTATTCTTTTTCATACTGACTTGTGGATTTACTTCATCAAGGTAATGTAAGTGGCCATTTTTGAAGTTAGTTAAACAGCTTCATTCATTCATTCATTTTCCAATCCGCTTTATCCCTTTCGGGGTCACGGGGTTGCCGGAGCCTAACCCGGCTACTCATGGGCGAAGGCAGGGTACACCCCTGGACTGGTCGCCAGTCTGTCGCAGGGGCCACAATCACACCTAGGGACAATTTACAGTGACCAATTAACCTATGAAGCATGTTTTTGGACGGTGGGAGGAAGCCGGAGTACCCGGAGAAAACCCACGCATGCACGGGGAGAACGTGCAAACTCCACACAGAAAGGTCCCCCAGCCAGGACTTGAACCGGGAACCTTCTTGCTGTGAGGCAGGAGCGCTAACCACTGCGCCACCGTGCAGCCCAGTTAGACAGCTTTGTGAAAAAAAAGTGATTTTATGCAATAGGAAAAGAAAAACAGGGAATCCAGAGTATTTAATAACTTTGACTTAGGTGAACAAATTTGTCAAAACATTTGACAGTTTGTTTAGTCTGTGTTTGAAATGTGTTTTCTTTTTGGTTCTGTTATTTAAATTAGAAACAGTGAGCTATTACACAATCCGTAGATGTTAGGATGGAGATATTACCTCAAAGGGGAACTGCACACACACACACACAACTAATAAACATTTTTTTATTGTGTACAACTCAGAAAACCCTACATGTGTCTTCCATTCAACCATTTTCCAAACCTGCTTAATCTCTTTAGGGGTCAGTGGGTTGCTGGAGCCAATCAGGCTATGGTGGGCAGAGAGCAGGTAACACCCTGGCCAGAATGCCAGTGCAAGGCCACACTACCACACAAGTTTGTTAATTTAATCATTTATTGCTATAATTTTAGTCTGTCAGTCTCCTTTTGGTTTTATTTTCTTGAGAAGTTTCTTCTAAACTTACACGATTTGCAAGGCGAACTTGGACTGACATTTCCTGCGGGGAATGCTAAAAAGTTGTAAATAATGAACTTGTGAATAATTTGTCTCTTAGCATCCCCTGAGAGATTATTGTCATTGTCTCTTTAGATTTTTTTATTAAATTTCCCAGACTGTAACTGTTTTCTCCAGCAGGAATGTCATTGATGCGTTTCCTTTTTGACATTTTGTTAACAGAAACCCAATTTTTCCTGATCAGCAAGCCATGAGAACCATTGGTCTCATTTTGATGATCATAAATTAAGAAGTGCATCTGATTTGTTGCACGTTTACTTGCTTAACTTTCCATTGGAGCATAATCTAAAAAGATTTTTACATGACATGCTCTTTTTATAATTGGATTAATAGAATGTCTGCTATAAAAGTGGAATTGTCAAAATTGTTCTTTTTTATTGAAAGTGCTGTCCTATGTCATGTTTTTTAACATTACAGAAAATGTAAATTTGTTTTAAAAAAATACACTTCTGATCTCTGAACTTTTTTATGAACACATATCTTTTCTTTAAAGCATTGACTTGATCTACAAACGTTACAGAGCAAAATGTTGGAGAAGTATTAAATATTGATCAGTATGAACAGTTTATTCTTTTGTTTATGAGTCAATCCCGACGACAATATTGGGCACAAATTAGTAAAAAGTCTGTGTGTGACCAGCTGGGAGCTCACATTGTGGGTGTGGCCAACTTTGTTTTTTTTTTAAAGATATTTTAATAATTTTATTTTTATTTTTTCCTTTTTTATGGAAGCATATTGCATTCAACTGAAAAAAGACCACCTTTTTTTATTGAATGCAAAATGCAATGCATTTTAATCTTTGTGCTTCCATAAAAATTAAAACTTGTGAAAAACAATAACATAATTAGGTTACTTTAAAGTTGTTTTTTCTGTTCAAAAATGTCACGCATAGAAACACATGCATATATTGAAAAATGTACAATGTTTTACCTTATTGTGTGTGTTCTTCCAAATCAGTGTGATGTAGTTGAGTTTTAGTCATTTCTAAAAGTAACAATGACATGAAGCAACAAGTAAGTGTGTTTGTGTAAACAAATGCTAGAACTTACCAGCGCACCTAAATGCAGCAATAGCGAGCTCTTAATGAAAGCGGATAAGTATAGAAATTCCATGGAGCCCCTGAATGCACCTCCTGCTACGGTGAATGTGAGGATCAGATCTGCTCAATGAAGTCAGAATTAAATGTTTGAACAAATTCTGGGATAAATGTTTGTGGTAACCAAGTGGAGAGGGAAAGTAGACACCTAAAAGTCATGGTTGTGAGTTTGAGCCCTGTTTCAGAGATGATGAACCATGTCTCACCTGCCAAAGTGGCAAGTTAAATTGTTTCTCTACCCGCCAACTTGAAGTTTTACCCACATTTGACGGGTGTTAATTTAGAGCCCTGTGTATATGTGTCCTCATAATTGAATTTTAATCCTAAATTTCAAAGATCTGTTTTTCTTTTTTTGAAACCATTATATTTATTTTGACCTCTGTGTTTTCGGATGTTTTCAAAACCATATCTCTCCACATGGATTTCAGAAACAGCACCACTCGAAGACAACTGCTGTTGTTCCTGTGCTGAGGTTAATATTCTTTTAAAATGAAAGTCATTCACCATTTAACATGGGCAGCAATGGCACAGGTGGTTGAGTCTCCAACCAAAAATCCAATCAATTTTTAATATAATTATAAATATTATTATTAACATGGCCTCTAGTATAGAGACTTAGTCTGATCACAAGCCGTCTTCAAAATGGTCAACATTTCTTTTAGTGTTCTTTTAAAATTAGATGAGAACAAAAATTCGGGATATAAACGGAAATCAAGAGAAGACAAGAATGGCCACGTTTTTTTTTGTTTTTTTTTCCCCAGAATAGACGTTTCCTTTTGTAGGATTCAGTAGACAAACCTAACAGTTTGTTGTAAATTTGCTCTGACACCTTTTTTTTTTTTTATCATGTTCTTAATAATCTGCATTTTTTCATGTTTTTGTAGTTCAAGTTATTCGAGTTAGACATTAACCAATCAGATGCCTCAATAAAAGTAGGCGGTGCCTGCTGGCCCCCACGTCCAACTCTCAAAACTGTTGATTGACAGTTTTTGTGTAGCCTGCTTTTACGTGATAAGATTGTGGCCTTTAAACAAGCTTACTGCTGACTGGCCAGAGTAGTTCCCATAGAAACGTCAACTCAGATCAACTTGAATCAATCACTGCTGACTGTCTGGCTCCAACATGGTGGTGTTCATAAAAGAAGAATGAAAGAAGAAATGGTCTGACCCAAAAAGACAAACAGGATCGCCACTAATTGATCAGCTCATCCAGAGTAAACTCTTCTTGCAGCAGGTGTCTTTGCTGATGTAGACACACCACCCACACTATGAAGAAACTAGTTCTAAATGACACGAGACCTGACACTCTGAACCCAGCGCTTTTGTTTTGGCTTGCTTCAAACACCTGGGAAAAAGACACTGCTCTTTATTTTCACAGAAACACAAAAACATGTCTTCCATGCACATACATGCAAAGATCCTTTATGGTGACAGGCATCACACTCCAAATCCATTGACTACTTTAGTTGTGGTCAAGCATGGGCAGGACATGTTGTCAGTTAGGAAGAACTTGAGAAGAAGCTCTCCAAAGAAAAACTGTTTTTTTTTTCTGTTTTCTAGTGAGACTTAATAATTTCGAGAGGGAAAATGCAGTTTTATCGAGCCAGCTGAAGAAAATATCAGATATGGCTGTCTCTGTCTTCTGGATCTGCATTTAGAGATTCATTTAGCCATCATGCGTTAAAAGTTTGTAGGTCAAACATGTATGTGATGTCGTCACATTCATGTTTAGTGAAAATGACTGGAGTCACTGAGCCGTTTGCTAAAGAAAGATGTTTAACTTCTTATTACTAATAATGTCAAAAGGCTTTTTTTTATCTGTTGCTCTCTGTCAAAGCTGTGGCTTGGGGTTTTGTTTACGTTTTGAACTCTCACATTTGTTTCCTTTTAAAGACTAATAAAAAAAAATCATTCAGTTATGAATGCAAAGATAATGTATGGAAATCTTAAACCTGGAAGACAGATTTTCTCAGAGCTACTGAGTCTGTTTTTGAACAAAAGTGAAGCAGCAATGGCTGATTTTAAAATGCAATGCCAATTTAAAAAAAACTGTTTCCATTTCCTTATACATCTGCTCTTAAATCTGTGGAAAATATGAACATGCAAAACCTGTAGGCGACTCGATGTTGAAACCAGAAGCTTTGTTTTTCTCTTTGTGGGGAGCAGTAATGACAAATCGTGTTTGAGAGGGCTTTGCTGCAGGCGGGAACATGTTGTAGAGAGAACAGAAGAGGCAGAGAGCACTGACTGGGAAACAATTCAAAACCATTAGCTATCAGGTTTGATCATAAAGCTTCTTGTTCGTTTTTACTTTACCTGTTCTCAGATAATGGTTGACAGAAGAAGCATGATCCATTTCCTCTTTTCAATGATGTTATGCTTGCTCCTTTTCTTTCCATTGTTTAATCAACCATTTCTTCTTGGAAAACTGCCTAAATAGCATAACTTTCCTTAACCATATTCCCGGTTTTCCTGCATGTTTTCCCCCTGGTTACAGTCTCATCTGGTTTCATTTGCTAATTACACACAGCTGTTTTCATTTAAGTCAATTATCCTTGGAGTATTTAAATGTCTGGGTTTCAGGTCATCTCTTTTGCCACAAGTTTTGTTTCACCTTTGCATCACACTTGATCCATGTTTGTTGTTAAACCTTTAAGTTCCTGCCACCTCATCTAATCTCCTGCATTTTGGGTGTCGTGTCCATCAGTTCCTGACTCTATGCTGTTTGATAAAAGTTTTAAAAAAAGGGTTGAAAAGTAATCAGGGACCATGAAAGAAAAGAACCTGCAGAAACCTGCACATCCAATTCAAAACTAGAAAAAAAAGAATTTAAACGCCTGACGTTTAACTGTCGAGCTTTTGAGATATTGCACCTGACTCCATTCACTCTGGTCCTTAATGTTTTTTTTTTTTTTTTTTTTTTTTTCAATTTTCAAATTAATTCTAACGCTTGATTTATTTTTCTTCAAGTTCAAATGGTTATTTCATTACCATGGTTTGAAGGTTGTTGAAGTAGAGTCATTGTTTGTCAGGTTTCTCTGTTCACTAATTTTCAGCTATTTAGTGTCTCTCCAACACTCTGTACAACTCTGAAAACCTACTGTTTTGATAGGGAATGACAAACAATGATTAAAATGCTTCGTGAAAGAGGTATCAAATACGTTTCAGTAATTTTTTTAGAGCTATAACCTTTAAGATCTTGTAATTCGGAAAAAAAAATAACTCTTAAGAGGAATAAATGTGTCAAAAACCTTTTCAAAGAAAAATATGGTAAAACTTTCAAGAGGGGGTTGGTTTTGTTTAAGACATGATGTTTTCAGCAGCCTTTTCAACATTTATGTGCAATGCGAACCACATTATGGGATTTTTTTTTAAAGCTGAACTTGCACTGTGGGATGAACCAATATTCTCTTAAAAGGCCAAAACAGTGTAACTTGAGGCTATTGTAACATTTTTTGAACCTAAAGGCTGTTCTCAGTTTTATTGTGGTTTCCTGCCATTCAAGTGAAATAATTGTTATTTTTCATTCTTAATTTAACTATTGCAGCTTTTGGTGAAACATATTGCACAATTGAAATGAGTTGAGTGAGTTGAAATGACAAAACATATATATATTACCACAATGCTTTGTCAGAAGATTTAAACAACATTTTTGTGTGTTCAGTTAGAATTCAGTGCAGATGATTTCGTAGCCTCAGGTCACAAAGCCCTTCTTAAGGGTTGCAGATCTCAGGTATTTTAAGAGTTTGACGTCTTCACCAGAGGATATTAATAATGACACAGCTCAACTGGTTAGAACCTGTTTTGTTAAGATTAACTAAGATATTGTGGCATTTGGAGCTTCCGGTAAAACGACAATAAATCCACAACTTATTTTAAGGGAAGGCACATGGTCCAATCAGAGAAACAAAGAGACAAAAGCACAAACTACATCATTTGTTTGTAACAAACACTGGAACTGGTCTTCTCATCCTGTCTCCATCCCTGCAGCAGCAACATCTTCTCTATTTTCCCCCTCTCTTGTTGTATTTCTGCTTGCAGCTGTCTTCCGTGGTCTTTCTGTCTCTGCTTTGTGCTCGCCCTCACTTTTTTCCTATTTCTCATTTTATTTTTTTGCTTGGACCTATTGTTCAACTTTTATGAAAGAAGTCTGTATAGCAAGCTTTTGAATTTGTAAAGCGTACTTAATCTCTCTTGTGCAAGACTGTCTGGATTTCTGACTGTGGCTGGGATGTCTAATTCTACTGAGAGAATCTTGATGGTTAAAAGCATTGACTGTATGTAAGAACTGGACTGAGTGAGTGTGACATCACCCATAGAAAATAGCTTTCTCTCAGCTCCAATGAAATTAAGTCTATTCAGTCGCAGTTTCTTTACAATACAGATGCCGCCATATTGGAGTCAGACGCTGTTAGTAAGCAGTGAGTGGTCCGAGTCACTTTGAGTCAATGTTTCTATGGCAACCACTCTTGCCAATCAAATACTAAAGGAAAATTGTCTTTGGTGTTTTGGTTTAGACATTTTCTAGAGTCTCTTTTTAGAATCAAAGTGCAGGAGGACCACAATGTGCCACCCACCTGACTGATGTGCGTTCAAAGTGTTAAATCTGCTCTTTTGCTGCTATGTGGAGTAAAAGCAAATGTTAGATTGCGCATAATAAAAAGTCAGACACTTTGAAAAAGACTATTGTGCGAGCGCTCTCCATAAAGTGATGTGATTAAAAGAAAATCTGATATTTGCTATTATCTTTTTGAAAAGGACAGGTTTGACAAAAGACTCCGAGGCGAGGAGACAAGCCGGCATCTTCACATCGAAGAGCATTGTGGCGGGGACAATAGCCAGGCAAACAGCGAAGGCAGCAGGAAAACTTTTCAGACAAATGGATCTGCTGTCAGTGCCTTCAGAAATATACTTATACAGTGATTGAATTGATACTTAATAGACATAACTGCAGCTGAGTAGGTGACAATTTAAATGCAGAAAGGAGGCATTTTACCTGCATAAGTAAGAAATAGTTGTACAAACAACGATGATAACAAGATTGGAGTACATGCTGTTTCTTTGTGGTACTGTTGTCACCAATAGTTGTTTCATTAACAGCAGCTTTTGTTGACAAAGCACACAGCTACTTTTTTTAAATGCTTTTTCTACAATTTAATATTTGCTAATATCTCAAACCTGTTGTTGTGACACTTTTTATCTGAATGCTTGCAGAAAAAGTAATACATGAGCTTAACGGCAGATGATTTCTTGCAAGAAGCTGCCATGGGGTTTCGGAATTGAAGGTTTATGATTGATTGGTTTGAAGAGTAAAATATTTTTAATTTTTTAAATATTGATAAAAATCTTTTGTAAAGTTGTGCTGAAGTACTTTTCTTAGTTCTTAGCTTCCCTTTTCTTCTTCGGTGGATGTTTCATCTTGAATTATTTCTGCTACCACCTCTTCACTGCATTCTGCTTTTGAATATGCTTACAATTCATCACACCACAGTATTGGTTTTGGAGAAGATGATTCATCTTTGAACTTCCTTTGATCTCTTTCACACCTTAGAATAGCATTGCTTAGCCCTTGGTCTTTTTCGCTCCTTTTATTCCAATTACTATAAATCCAATTCCTGGTTTAAGAATCTCCATAATTGAAAATGAAATTCTAGTCACTGGCATTCATCCTGATACAGTCCATAGTGGAGACAATGTGTGCACATGCACAGCGCACAATGGTTCCAAAGACACCCTGGCATCACATTTACCTATTTATCCCCCCTATGTTGTCTTGCTTCATTTTTGCTTTTCACACTGCCTCAGTTCCCCAGTGATACGCACAGATCTGCAAGCCCCCACTGATTTCCCCTGGTGCTGTGGAAGGGAATAGGAGTAAGCTGTAGGCAACGGCGCCATGTCCCCACCGCCTGCGTGATGAAATCAATCCACAACACGTGCATCAGCGCCTGCTTTCTTTTTTGATGTCATTTGCTGCATCTCATGTGTCAGTTGGTGACCCTCACAAGTCCTGCTGTTGCTTTTTCCTTCCATTTCAACTGAGCATCTCCTTGTCGGGTAACCTGACGAGCATGCACCACACCGTGGCAACCGGCTCGCACTTTTGTCGTGATATCTCTCTTTATTCCTTTTCCTGCGTCCAGACTCTGCTGGTGTCATGCTGCATCGCTGCAGACGGGTCAGAGCGATGGCAAGGCAATGGCACGTTCACATCCATCCCGCCGTGTATCCAATGTAGTTAAGATTGATCGGGCCTCGTTTCCTTTGGAGGATAGAGCTGATAAGAGAGGGCAATGAGTCTGCGCCACAAGCTATCACAGTGTGATCACATACAAGAAACGTCATTGTTGGTGTTGGTCCCAGTCCTATTGTCTTATTATGGAACTCTAGATTTTTATCGTAAGTTGATTAATGCTGATGTTTTGATTGTACCCTGGCTGGGCTGATGTATGTGTTCTGGATGTGAAACGCTCCTGTGTGAATAGAATTATGGCGCCCGATAAGGACGGCAAGCACTGAAAGACCAAACAGGGCTCTGATAACTTGAAAAGCATGCATGTAAGATTGCGTTTGCGAGGAATTCATATGATCTGTTCAAGATAACCAATTTAGTCATTGCTTTTAGCTCTAATTTGACGCCGGTGGTGTGCAGGCTAGCGAAGGCGAGCGGATGTGTGCGAGCTTGCTTTTAACAGTGTTGCTTTTAAGGTGTGAAGTGGAACAGAGTATAGGTAATGAATGAGATAGGACTGTGTAATTACTCTGTAAGGGGAAGATTACCAGTTTGCTTAACCTTGAAGTGTAAATGCCAAGGGGACAAAGCTCGCACCTCTCTGCCCCTCATTACCTTTAGTTAGACAAAAGACAGTTGCTAATATGTCACCATTTTTCAATGTAAACTTTACATACTGTTCATTAGCCCTTATATATCTAAAATGAGTAGTTTGTCTAATGCACTGTAGCAAAGTACTGTCAGACATTAAGGGATATGAAAAAGGACGTTTATGGGCCGTGCTCCTCTGCTCCTGACTGCTTAAGAAAATGTTGTCACAGGATATTTCAAAGAGGATACCTTTCAGGAAAAAAAGCCCAAAACCTCAGTGAGTTCTATAATGTTCAAAACCGCTTTATACTTGCAAATATGAACAGGATGTCCATCAAATGCCTGCACCGCAAGTCTTTTTAAACCTCCTATTTATCAAAAACCTGAAGCCTAAAGTGAAATCTTCTCATCATTTATGTTCTTAAAAACAAACTGATTTAAAGTTGCATTTAAAAAACTGTACTCCATCATGAAAACAGACAGACATTACATGAGCAGCTCTGCACACTGACTCATCTGAATGCAGCAATACGTCATTCTCCCTGCACTAATATGCTTTATATCACAAAAGGAGAACTGAAGTAAGATCTCTATTAAACACTTGTGACCACATATACAAAAAAAAAAACTAAAGGACTTTTGAGACAAGAGTAAGGCGTACATATAATATGTTTGGACGAATGTTACTTAACGTGTCTGTCTTTGAAATGTGTCGAGAGTGTCTCATCACTGAGAAGATGCAGAGGTTAAAGTCTAAGAGTGAGTCAAGGATTGCTTCCTCTGCCGGCTCAAAGGGACAACAGAACAGTTTCTGCTCTTTCTTTTTAAGCAAACACGGTCAGGACACTTGAGCAGGACAAGGGAGGTTTTGACAGAAAAAGCAATTCAAAATGTTTGATGAGGTACTATGAAGTTTTGAAGACACAGTCTGATCATCTTTCAGATATTTTAAGAGCATCCCCAGTCTTTTAATTAGGATTATGCAGTTTCTAGCCAAAAAAAAAAAAAAAGTTTTCTAGAACATAGGTTCTGCAGAGCACCAGGAGTTTGTCGAATTCACCTCTGAAATGGTGGCCGCTCTCCCTAATGCTAAGAGCTCAGAGCGGAGAGCTCATGGCCGGCCCAGTAAATCTACAAAATAAGGTTTCTTTTCAAATGGCATTTTTTTTTTGTCTCATGTGTCATCAAGCATCAGAAAAATGATACAAAACATGTTAAAAACACCCAAAACACAATTTTCACTGGAATGGGACCCGCTCCAATGACAAGTGTGTTTTGGTGTTTTTAACATGTTTTTGTAGCATTTTCTCATTATCAAGAACATATTTAAAATAATTTTAGATTAAAACTGCTTTTCTAAGTAATTCTTTTTTCAGGTGTTTTGTTGGATTAGGAGCAGACAAAAACCTACGGTTTTAAAATGCTCAGGTTTGTGATGCAGCGACTGCCATGCGCGGGCCAAATTTTCCCTACTCCACTACAGTTCCAAATCCTCCACTTGAAAACAAATAGATCCATTAATTCCTTCATTTCCCTTGTCTGAACTACCATCTGGCTCAAAACTGTACGACTGGTTAGCTCTGATATTGCATGTTGTTTTTATTTTGCTACGTTAATGTTAGCTTGGAGTTGTGAGGTGCTATAAGTTAAGAGTGTAAACAAAGGCATGCTGGGATATCAATGTAGGGTTACTTCCGCACCAACAGTCCTGCCCACGAAATGACACTGGCCTTTTGATTTGTGGTAAAAACAGAATAATCATAATTAAAAGACCACTGGAAATGATTTTGCAAAAGGAAAAAAATATATAGTTGGAGTGTAACTTTAAGTAAAATGTGAGATTTAAAAAAAAATTATTGTAAAAAAAATGTGAAGAATTTTTCCAAATTAATACAGCCACTTTTTGTTTTAATGTTTGTTTGATAAGGCATCTGTCCAACAAAGATTGTGTCTGCTTTGACTAAATTGGAGTTAAATTCACATAGCAGTAAAGTAACTTTCTTTAACTAAAGCCTTTGTTTTTCCTGTCATCTCCAGGAACCACAGTAATGACAATGACAGCGTTTGACGCCGATGATCCTGGAACAGATAACGCGGCGCTGCGGTACAGCATCATCAGACAGTCGCCAAACAAACCCTTTCCAAACATGTTCCACATTGATGCAGAGAGAGGGGACATCGTCACTGTGATCTCCCCAGCGCTGCTGGACAGAGAGGTGGGTTGGTATGTGTGTGTCTGTGTGCGGGGCACGTCCCTCCTGAACAAGGACTTCTGAAATGAATTTTCTGCATCCGCACTTTCCCATCATATCACCCGAACAGCCAGTCAGAAGAGGGAAATGTTGTGAGCGGGTGCAAAGGCCAGATGAGCGTCTCTAACTTGAGCGAGACAACTGGATGATTGCTTTTCCAGCAGCGTGACGAATGCCAGAACATCGATTGGGTTCACTGGTGGAAGAGGAATATTAGCTGTTGTCAGGCACTTAGTGAATAGTCTAATTGAGGTGATACACACATCCGTCGGCTCTGGTGTTGTCCAACAAGTCTGGTTGAAAACCTGCCATCCGGAACTGCTAGAACCACGGCTGCTAAGTGCCCTGATGAGCCAATCTCAGTGCTACAGTAACCTCTTTAATAGAGGTGTAATTGATTAAAAGTACAATGAAATGAGATGCAATCGATAAAGTGAGCACTGAAAGCTGCTTTTGTGTTGCCGATGAGAGAGCACTTTATTCAGGAAATATATGATGCTCTTTGCGGTTTCTCCTCAGTATTAGAAGGGTAAATGGGAGACTTTGAAAGTAAATACAATTTGAGAGATTTATTGCAGTTGTTTGAACATGCAAGTCGATGCCTTTGAAGAAGGCACAGAGCCAAAATGCCAACCTGCTTTGCCCTTAATAAATCTTGTTAGGTGGTAGCGACACGGACTTAGTCTGGATTCATTATTATCAGTTTGACTTCTTTAACATTTCGAGGTGTCTTGAACTGAGCTGACTAAGGGATTCTGCCAGATTTACCATTTGTTTTCATAGAAAAAACAGTTCATTTTAAGGAATCTGTTTTAATTATTTCTTTGAGTCAGGAGCAGGTAAATATATGTTTTGTCTTTGTGTAGAGATAAAGGTCTTGATTGAAGTCTTTGGTAGATTTTGCTACAGAAAAAATACATTTCTTTGTATATATATATAGTACAAAGCAGGTGACACTGTAGACAAAGGCAAACATGAAGTTAGCAGACAGTAGTGCTGGGCACTTTTTGGTCAAATCTGATTTTTTTTTTTTTTTTTTTCCCAGCACCCTGCTCTCTTGGGCTTCTGTTGTTTGGAGTGAGGTCCATCTCTTGCATTGTGCATATGTTAAAATGGCAACTAGCAATGAGGAACTTGGTCTTAAAAAAAGGATATTTCTTCAATATGGAACTGGTTTGGTTTTGCAACATGAGACCTGGAGCAGCAAACCACATCCTGCAAAATTTGTCTAAAGGCTGTTGCTACCAAAAGAGCAGGAGTACAACAAATGTGTTTCAACATCTGTAACACTATGTTGAGATAAAGAAGTGCTGTTCTCTACGAGATGTTCAAGCTGGCAGCAGCTCACAGAACACCTGAGTGTTTTACGAGCATTACAGTTTCTCTTGAGGCCAAATTACCCAGTCCTTGTAGACTGGAGAAAAGAGGATTTCAAATGGTAAATGGTGTGTACTTATATAGCACTTTACTACCTTATTAGACGTGCTTTACAGTCACAGTCACATCAGTGCACACACACATTCACACACTTCTCTGCTGAAGACTACCACCAACCTATAACCACTAGGAGCAATGTGAGGTTCAGTGTCTTGCTCAAGAACACTTTGACACAGGGGCAGGCAGGGTGGGAACTGAACCTGTGATCTTCCAATGAAAGGTTGACCACTTTACCTCTGCACCATTGCCGCCCAAAAATCCAAGAATATAATTTAATGAGAACAGATGATTTACTGTGGCATTCTGCTGAAGGGAGCATCAGGAATGAAAGGAACAGTAAGGCTTTTCTAAAACTGACATCTTCTTTTCCAATGGAAATGTACCTTCCTTCGCCCGCCATTCAATCTATCCACTGTATAACAGCAAGTCCAGTCTGGAACATGCTGCGCCGTGAAAAACTGAATAAAAAGGTTTAAAACTTAAATAACACAAAACTGAATAAAACACAAAAAAGTCCCAGATTTTTTATTTGTCTTGCTTTTTTTTTAAATGTGCTCAATGTAATTCAGGTGATGCTCTGAGCATATTTGGATAGACATCTCAACTGCCCCCAGGAAGCAAAAACCAATCTGATGTAAATTGGAAAATCAATTTTGGCACTTCGAAATCAGGTTGATTTTCCATTTAGAGAACTCTCTGCCATGAAAAATTCTGTCTTGATATGCACATATATTCCACCACTCTGTTTTTTTTCTCCTCACTTAATTTCAGAAGTGCCTTTTCTTACTGGCAAATATAATTCTGATTAACAAGCTATGGCAGGCTGTAATCTTTGACTGGTGATATTGCTCTCATGATGAGGCCATTTTCATAAAGTTGAAAAGATGGGGAAGGGCTCTGTGCCATTGAATATGCCGCGGAGTGGCACCAGCGATCCGTTGTGGTTCTGTGTTGTCAGAGCATCCATGTTTACCTCAGTTTACCCATGTCAGAGTATTCACTGACAAACAGGAAGCAGGAACTGGTTATGCCTCCAGCAGATCTGGTACATTTATTCCAATTTACTAAAACAACAACAAAAAAAAGAGCTGTTTTATTTATTTTTTAAAAAATCATCAGAGTTGAGAATGACGAGGACATGGATGAAAAAAAAAGTTTGACACAAATAGATCTTAGTAATAAAAAAACCGGTGCAAATTATTCAAATAACACTTAAACTAAGGTTGTCTTCCAGGACTGGAAGTCTGAGCTTGCACTTGATACTTCTGCTCAGACAGCCCTTTAAACGTAGACTTCATTACCATTTAAATGTAATTTAAATGGTCTTTTTGGAAGCATTATGCATAATGCCATATGAAAGGATTTCTTTAATTAAAAAATATGTCATTTGACATAAATCTATGAAATAATTGAATGAAAACAAAGGTTTGTGTGACGGTACACCCTTTCTGGGAGTGACCTGCAGGAGAACATAAAAGAAATAAGATCTTACAGAGATGGAAGACAATAGGCAATTTAGTACAGAAAGTTCCTGTCTTGGAAAGAGATTGAATTATTGAACCTGATCAGAGCAGCACTGGTGATTCGTGTACAGCAGAACATGTTCAGTGTTTACACAATCTCTAAATGAAAGGCTTATTCCTGTAATTGACTTAAACTCACTGCAAGGTGTCTGAAGTTCCTCACCTTGATAGAATAATTGTATTTCTCAAACCTGCACACAGATGCGCACATCTGCTGCTGCCACACGCTCACAAATCATTGTAATCTATTCTAGTCTATGGAGTGTTCGTATGCAGACAGGCTGTAACCAGAGAGGACAGACTGCTAATGGCAGTGTGACTTTCTGACTCCCTAATGTTCTCTAGCCAATCTGGGAGCTGTCACTGCTCCGGATGGCCAATCGATGGAGTTGACCGACCCCCTCCGTCCCCCTTCGTGTTCTACAAAGGTGAATTACATTGGGATTAAAGGGATGCCCGTGTGCATCAGTGTGGCAAAGTATTACTCATGCTGTGAAGACTAATCTGTTTGGATGTAAAGAGTATGGGGGGGTTTCTGCTTCTTTAAGAAAACACAAAGCAACAAATCTGAACAAATGACTGTATATGAGTGTTTTAAAGACCCACTCCGATGAAAACTGTGTTTTTAACATGTTTGTGTGGCAATTTTTTGATGATTTCTCTATTCAAATCATTGTAAATCAGGAACAGATGGAAAAAATGCTGTTCTAAAATAAGTTAAATAAGTCAAGCCCAAAGGCTGCTGGGGTTTTTTAATGCAAGAAATAAAAGGATTGATAGAAGGAAAAATCTTGTATACTACAGTAAACAGTTTTTTTTTATTATTAATGTGGTTGTGTTTCATTTAACTTTTATGTATTTTTCCCTGACAAACTAGAGTTTATTCTAAATAATTTTAAGGTCTTACTTCACATCAGGCAAAAAATTCAAATAATACTCCGGAGTGGTTTGATTGTGGCTGTTTTCCCCCTAATGGCTGTATAGGAGAATAATGTCTGATGCATGTTTCACTAATTAAAGACCCACTCTGATCAAAATAGAGTATTTGGTGTTTTTACCATGTTCCTGTGGCATTTTGCCCTTGACGGAAGACATATTTTCAGAAAAGCAAGCTTAAAAGTGTGTTTGAGTATTTCTAAAAAAAGATTTATTTAAAAAAGATTGTTTTAGTTGCATAGAAAATATGCTGGACGAGCCACAAGCTTAGACAAATAGATCCCTGCCCAAATCGGAATGGGTGGATAGCTCCAACATTGTTTATCTTTTTGTTACACCAGTAATGCTAGGTTGGAGGTGTAAGGGGCTATAAGCTAATAGGAGAGCACGTAACCTGAAGCACCTACTTATGGGTGACAGTAAGAGGGACGGGGTTGCTCTGCACCAATGGGCCTGTCCACTACTCAGAGGTGAATATCTAGTGAAGTACTGCTGCTCTGCAGAAACTGTCATAGAAAACAACACAGCTTTTATTTTTTAATGTTTTGATGTTTGTCAGCATTTTTATCAAAATCACCTCTTTGTGCATTAAGAAAAAAAGACCCTAAACCAAACGCAGTAATTAAAACACATCTCTTATACCACTTCCATAAAAAAAGGTTTGTCTTACGATCCAGTCTATGGAGTTTTTCATGAGTAATATTAAGTCTTAAGCCTCAGTCACAATTTCCCTTACAGGTGGACATGGGGTAACTGAGGCCCTCCACAGACCCGAACAACAGCACCCGTTTGGGTCAACCCCTGCATACGTCTAAGGCTTTAACAGAACATTTCTGAAGGTCACTGTGACTCTCTGCCTTAAAGTCAAGCTTTACCCCTAAAATGACAAACAAATCAGTCATCAGTCTGCGCAAACCTTATGCTGGTATTTACAGATTACATATGGTGTCCTCTGACATCAAATCCCATAATCTTGTTGTGACACATATCATTTGTCACCAAAATGAGCTTTTTGCACATTAGAACACATTTCCAGTTGCCTGCACTGCAAATGTGTTTACTTTACATTATCTGCCCTGTTATGTTTAAACCTAAAGTGACAGGTAGAATGGATGCACCCAGAACGATCCCCTTTCAGCTGCACAGTAGCCACTGGAAACGGTGAGAAAAGTGACCTCATGTTTGTCTGGAATGACCTTGGCAGCATGCTTCCTGATAGGAAGCTGATAAGAAAGCTTATCCTGTCTAATGGCTTATTTGGCTCGGTGGCCAGAGTGGCTACATGCCTGCAAGCTGAATTACTGTTGAATGACAACTGAGACATTGACAGGTTCCACTCGCACAGACAACAGCCTTCATTTTTGCCATTTTCATTACTGTGATTCCCTGCGGTCCTCATTCACGCTTGCTCTCCTTTCGTCTTGTCACACCTGTTCTCATTGATTTCTTGTTCATTTTCTTGTATTATTTTTTTACTTTTTTTCTTCTCCCCTTACTGTCTCTTGTTTTGGTTTTGGTTTTTTTCTGTCAGACGTGCCTCCCCCTCTGTCAGCACTTTACTGTGGACATCCAATTACTTGCAGGTCATAACAGCATGATTCCATTCAGAGCAGTGCCATTCAGCATGGGCCTCAAACTGTTATTCAAATCACATCCTCATCTGCCTCCGGAGTTGCTGCTCTGCAAAATGTTGTTTTCAAAAATTTCTGGGGCCACCACCTAATCTGATCTCGCAAACATAATTGAATGTCAGTCGTCACATAAAGATGCTTGCCTCTCTTCAATTAGCATCTCGTTTCCTTGTGTCACAGCAACGAGACAAAGCAGATAGAGAAATATTTACTCCTCCCAGGTAGAAGCCGAAGAGAGTTATTATATTATGTCATTTATATGCAAATAATACAGCACAGGGAATAGACTGATAAGATTTCATTACAGCAGATTTTGATGTACACTTCAGTTTATAAACTCCCTTTCATTCACCAATTATGATTTGGAGATTGGAAAGTTGTGAGAAGATTGGCTGGGTGAGGAGACTTGCAGGCTCATAAGGACCGACAGAAAAATCTTCAGAGAAGGTACAAAAAAAAAAAAACTTAAAAAGAATGTACTGTAACAACCACAGCGTGGAGGCGTGAAAAAGTTTAGCTCCGCTTTTGTGGCGACCAACAGGAAGAATGTACAACCAGGCGGTCGTGAGTTTGAGAGAAGACAGCAAGGCAAAGTGTTTGTTCCACTTTTGACTGATTTGATGTTCTGTTCAAGGCTTTTGGAGTGTGAAATCAGGTGACTCAGCAGCTTGGTATTCATTCTGAGCCAAAGCTTATCTAACTGTAATTCAGCTGGTCTGAGATACTACATCTGGATGGTGATCTGACAAGTTACCAGATAAGAAATCTGCTGAACTTGGATTATATGTCCGACGCTGTAGAAGTGCAGCTCATGTAGTGCGTGCATGTTCTGTCTGTGCATGGGGAGGTTGTCTCCGGAGACTCCGGTTTCCTCCCACCATCCAAAAACATGCTTTATATGTTAATTGGTGACTCTAAATTGGTGTAAATGTGAGCGCGTATGGGTGTGTGATTGTGGCCCTGCGACAGACTGGTGACCTGTCCAGGATGTACCCTGCCTTCGCCAACAAGTGGTTGAATTAAGCTCCGGCAGCCCTGTGACCCCAAAAGGGACAAAGCAGGTTAAGGAAATGGAGAAAAAAAAAAGGAGGCTAAATGGATTTTTTGGGGGGTAAAAAGGATCCAGAATAGTGTTTTGTGTACTGAAGGAACAAATTAACAATCTGATATATTGCCATGGGTTATTTGTCACACAGAAATGTGATTGATCCATGAATTTCTGCAAAAGCTGATCCTTCTTGTAGGCTGACCAACTAAACCGACCAACAAAAAGTTCCGTGGATGCCTGTTCAGCCTTGTGTTGGGCAGATCCATAAGGATCCAGAGAGGAGTTTAAAGAAATTTCCTTTAGTTTATTTATTTTTACAACTTTAACCAGAAAATCAAAATGACCATTTATTGCAGATTGTCCCTCTTTTTCCGTCCCATAAATGCTCATATCTTTCACCCGCTGTTCAGTCAACAATTCTCCAAAAGTGGGCAAGTTTAAATCCAATATTTATTCACCATTAATTTTTCAACTAACTGCTGCATTTTTTGATAGTAGGTCAAATTAAGTCTTTGAGTTCAGAAAGTTGGTTTTAATTAAAACTCTTTAACGTTGGTTAAAACTAAAGTTTTATGGTTTTAATCAAACACGTTTTTAAATTTCTTTGACATTTTATTTAATACACCTTTAATTAACTCTGTAGATGTTTGTTTGCACTCATGAAATGTGATTTTTTTTTCTATACATGTGTGCGCTCCAGAAACTTTGAAATAGAAGTCAAAAGAGTAAATGTAGCTGAAGCAAATCCTCATTAACAAGCTTGGATCAACATAAAAATAAATCTGCATCCGAATTACTCTGAAATGTTTTTAATTAAATGTTTAGATTGCAATAAATAATTAAAAATATATTCAAAATTGCAAAAGAAAAAGCTACATTTTCATCAGCTGTAGCCATTTTTCTTAGTGGAATATTAAAGAAATACAAATCTAAAACTATGTAATTTTTCTCTTTAGGTCTCTTCAAAGAAATGAAAAAAC
This sequence comes from Adrianichthys oophorus, assembly GCA_036245035.1. Lineage (NCBI taxonomy): Eukaryota > Metazoa > Chordata > Actinopteri > Beloniformes > Adrianichthyidae > Adrianichthys > Adrianichthys oophorus. The sequence goes on from BSAI01000030.1 coordinate 38,703,875, forward strand.
AAATGAAGCACTGGACTTACATTTGCCATAAAAGAGCTTTTACTTTACTTTCATCACTCCTCGGCCACAAGGACAGGCTTCAAAGGCTTTCACGTTGCCTAACAAGTATCACTGAATCTCACTTGAATTTAAAAAGCTTTAAAATAGACACACTTTATGAATGTTGAGCTGTATAAGGAAACGTGAAAATTAATTTAGATATTCTAAAATATTTCATTGGTTAGGATGCTAGGATACATTTCTTTTCTTTTTTTTTGTATATATAAAACGTTATTCTGATAAATATCCCCCTTTCAATAGGAGAATGAGCTTAGAACACACTTAATTACCTAAAGCCAGTTTTCAGAATAATTGATGAAGGTTGAAAAGAAATAAAAAACCAAGACAAAGCTAGAAGATTTATCTAGAGGGACTTTAACCAACCATTTTCAGGTCTGTAAAATCTATTTATATATATATATATTTTTTTTTTGGACAAACAATTGGCTATAAGTCAACATTCCATATGTTGTTTTCTTTTTTTTCTTACCAATTGGTGGGGAATTTTGCTCATGAAAAAGCCTTTGTGCATTAATAATATTGCCATACTAATAATGTACTTGTTGAAGTACCTTAAGTTATTGGGAATTTCTATAAAAAAAATACTGCAATGCTGGAAGGCAACCAGACCAGCTGCAACTAGGAAGAAAATAAATAAAGAAGCGTTCCCACGCCTGGAGATAATGACTTGAACCTGACAAGAAGCTCAGAAAAGTGAAAGACTTAAGTACATTTCCAAAAGAACCCATTATGGTGTTACTGCAGAGTCTCCAATGACCAGCAGCCAGAGTTCTTACAGCTGCAATCAATACAGCGTAGTTGGTGCAAACCCATCCAACAGGAGCTCTCTTGTTCTCCACCAAAATGAGCAAAGTGGACACCACTTCGCCAGCATCGATGAAGTGCAGTGTGCACCTTTTTCCCTCAATGTCAGCTCCTCTCCTCCCCCTCTTTCTGTCCTCCTCCCCCAATCTATCGTGTCTCTGTCCACTTACATTAGTGAGGAAATGAGAGTCCCACTAATTAATTAGATGTATGGGTGCTAAAGATGAGGATTACACCCCAATGAAGGTTAGAGGTGTCAATCACTTCTTTTTTTTTTTTTTTTTAGACTGAGCGTTACATCACATGAATTAAGCCCCTTGGGTATTGTGGCTAAACTTGTCTTGCTTTGTTTTTTTCTTCCTTAACTATAATTAGATTTTTACTCCGCTTTAATTGAGACTTGAGTGAAAGCCCGGCAGCTGTAAGAGCAACATGTTAGCAGAATAATATTCTCCAGGAGAGTAGATAAGACAAGTACTGCTTGAACAGACAAATGAGGGCAGAGATAGGATTAAGGGGACAAAGTGGACGTTAAGACACCAGGAAAACTGAATACTAAGAGGAAAACGACAGGAAAAAAAAACCTTCTTATACATAGAAGTAGACAAAGAAGTGCAATGGGTTTAACATGCATTGGTTCCTGTCAATCATATTGTTGTAACACTCAAGGATAGAATTGATTCTATAATTAATTTTTTTAAAAATGCTAGTTTTATTGAGGTGATTAGGCAACCACACATTTTCTTACTATGCACACCCAAGAATTATTATTATTTTTTTACATTAATATGTAATAACTGTTTTAACACAATCAAAAAACAAACAAACATATGTATAAAAAAAAATTTCAGAAGTTTGCATGACACCAGTGAGGTTAGTGTGTCTATTGCCACGATATAAACTCAAAAATGCCTTATCCCTGTTTGTGTAACAGTGACACACTTTGGCAGCTTATTCTGTAGTTTAAATGTTTGATTCAAAAAAGAATCATCGACTTAATCTGAAAGAATGGATGCTATTGAAAGATCACAATCATATTGATTTGCCATTGAAGGTTGATAGAGAAGTTGAATAAAAAAAAAAAAAGACCTTTTTAAAATGCAGACATAATCTAGAAGAGTTTTGACTTTTTCTGTGTCCTGAGGAGGTATTGAAAGGGCAGCGGAGGGAAAAGAAAGAAGGATGGAAAGAAAGGAAGGGTGAGACCTGAGAATAGATGGATGAAGGAGAGTGACATGAAAAGAGATGCATGCAGGTTGAGGGTGGGATAATTAAAGTGAGACAACATTCCCTGCTTGGAGGAAAATGTCTATGCTAAGTGGAAGTGAGACCTTTAGTATTGTCAGGAAGGGCTGGGTGACGTTCCAGTATCGTTATGCTCAGAGTGCAGTGACACTTTCCTCCTTCTCTGGGATATTTTTCAATTTCAGTCCTTTTACTCCTGGAGTGAATCCGTTTCAATTCACCCATCCATCACCCCCCCAGTCCATTTCTTCACCCCCTTATTTTGTTCCATTCTCATTGACCTAAAGATAAAGCGTTTTTGTCAACAGCTCTAAGTTTGAAGTGAACCTCTTCCTTTCTTTAGGACTTGAAGTAGGAATTATTTTTCCTTTGTCTTTAAAAAGTGCGTTGATTGAGTGTTCTGTTGAGTTGTCTGTGCCGTTCCTTCTTCCTCCACTTTTTTAAGAGACAGACAATCTGTTCATGGTAGATTTAAATGAAAAAAAAAGACATTTTGTTGCAAAGAATGACTGAAAAGGAGTTAATGAGCCACCACCTTAAGCCTTAGTCACCTTTAGGGGGTTCATCCATAGGGGTGCTGCTGGTTTTTGGGTCATCTGGGCCTGTGGAGTGGCATAGACCAATACAGCCACCACAGGGGGCGCAATGAAAATGGAACATACCATTGTCGTGCATGCGGTAAGTGTATCGTGAAGGATTTGTAATGCTAGTAGGGGGTGAGCACTGGCTCCTTACGTGCCGAGCAGGATTTGAGGAGGTTGGAAAACTGAAAAATCTGGACGATTCGCCTGTATCTCAGCCATTTCACCCTCACTTACCATCCGTCTCTGATGGCTGACATGTTCTTTATGAAAATCTCTTTTAACGCACCTTATTGAACAGTTAAAACCCAAGTAGCAAGCTGATAACTGATGTGGCTGGAGAAAGAATTAGCGCCTCCCAAGTCAGAGGCTATGGTTTTCCTTTTCCAGGTAAGTGGAGAGCTCCTGCCCCAACAGGAAAAGTTGAAGTATCTTGAGGTCTTCTATATGATGGAGATAGGGTGGAGAATGAGGCTGACAGGTGGAGTGGTGCAGCAGCTGCAGTATTGCATAGCTGAGCCAAAAGGTAAAGCTCTCAAATTACTGGTCAGTTTAAGTTCCTACCCTCACTGATGGCATGAGCTCTGGGTCACGACTGGGATACATCACCTGACACAAGCAGCTGAAATGAGTTTTTCCTGGCTGGATGTTCCGTGTGAAATGGGGAAGAACTTGTGTCACCCACCTCCAGATAAGCAGGGATGGATGGATGGATGGATGGATGGATGGATGAGTAATTCCCCATTGGAATAAATGAGAACTGACTTACTTGTGTGAATGGTAGCTTCATTGGGAGCAAAAATAACCTCATAAGACATATTCATCATAAATGAAATTACATTGTTGCACAATTTTCTAATTTAGCTTTTACGTTGATCACTGAAATTAGTATCCACTGATGGCTGAGCGTAGATTTTGATGTACTGTTTGACTAACTTACTATTAACCTCATCCGGTGTATTTGGAGCTTCTCCTGGCTGCATTTCAGTCAAAACAGCACCATCTCTGACTTTCTTTGGCTTCACAAGCCAAACTCACAGTGGAATACGAAACAAAGATGAGGATTTGCTTTTGAAAGCCTCTCCGCTGGCTGGATGTTCCTTGTTACTTTAAATGAATATTTCATGAATTGCAGATGAGGAAATGAGGGGACTAAAGCAAATAATTTATTTTCTTAGTTTTTTTTTCCATTTCATGCATTTAAATATCCGTAATGCTACTTGTGTCCAAACGTGAGCAGAGTGCAGATAATAAAAGGTGTAAAGGCCAATTGGCTCTTAAGAGAAGACTAATAACTGGAAGTATGTGATTATTTAAAAAAAAAAGGAAAAGATAGGCCCTTCAAAATGTTGGCATTCATACCTATCAATGACTGGGGCCACATTTTATCACGAAAAGGAAAAACCTGCTCATCTGACATCATTGGCAGACACTTGGAACTGCAAAGCTGGAATTATTAGTGCATATCACAGAACTGGACACATTTTAGAATGTACATTGAGAAAATAAACCTTAAATTAATGTATAATATATTTATTTTTACCGTAATCACAAAGAATCCCTCCTAAATTTTTGAAAAAAAAGATTTGATCAATTTCTTTAAACATAAGTCAAAAAATTGAAGAAATGGGTTGACTCTTACTACATTTTAGTTCTAAGTTTAGTTGAAAAATAGCCCAGAGGGAAAATAAAATGTTTTGTGTGACTTAAATACTTGCAGCCTGTTGAGTGACATACATTCAGCAGAGCACCCCCCATCAGCACATTATGTCAAGTAGCTCTATAATGTGTAGTTCACTTCACATCACGGAGAACAACAGTATTTTTGAAACATGCCTTATTAGTTTTTTTTTTTCTCAAAGCAGCATTGAGGATTATGGAAATGTTAACAGATCCTATTCAGAAGCTTACACACTCTGTAATTGTAGTGTTGCCCAGTTTCACTTTGACATGAATCTTTCAAATTTAATAATTACATATGAGCAAAGTATCAGATATTTTGCCTTTATAGAAAACATGTTTTACATATTGTTATATGCAGAAACTTTGAAATATTTATTGAGCATGTGGGGGCATTTGATTTTAGCTGAAGACAGGAAGTGCATGAGTCTAAAGTCTTTTTTAAAATCTATGTATTTGATATTGACAATACACATTAATGAAGATCCATCCAGACTGTATTACATGAAAATATGCTGAATTATTGCAATAGTGTTAATTTTAGTGCTGTCAATCGATGAGAAAAAAATCAGATTAATCACAATTTTGGATTATGATTAATCACAATTAATCACAATGTTTTACTAGGTACATTTTAAATAACAATATGCAGCTTTTGAACAACAACAGGCCAGAGAGAAAATGTTTCCCTTCATTTATTTTGTCTGAATTAAAGTGTTAATTCAAAAGTGTAATGTGTGTGCACAAAACATCAACGGTTGGCGAAGTAGAAGTATAAAGAAGTTTATGTTTGCAGTCTTACTCCAAGAAAACAAAGATGCTGATATGCGGCCAAAAGAAACAAACATTGCTTCTTCACTTTAAATGGTCCAGGTGAATACTCTATTCTGATTGGCTGCTGGGTGTGGATGCACGCCTGTGCAACTTTTTCTCTGAACGGATGCTTTATTGAACCTATTATATGACGATCAGCACATTTATCTCTTTCCTTTGCTGCTGCATTTCAAGTTTGCTGCCAGCTAAGTGACCCACTGTGGTGTTACCGTTACAACAGACCGCATCACAAAAACAAGACTGTGCATTACTAAGAGATTAAAAGCCAGAATGTTAGATCAGAATAAAAACACATCACAGGACAATACAATAGTAAAAGGCTAAAGCTATATTGATACCGAAGGTGTACAGTTTCAATTATAAGTCAATGAACAGATGTGATCAAAGGTCCTGATTGGGGCTCTGCACGTGGCGGTCTGGTGGCAAGGTGTTTCAGGCAGCAAAAAATTCTGATGCGCAGCAAACATTTCGCTTTGTGAGTTCAAATATATGAATTTTGGTAAGAATTTGCATTGCGTCAACCAATCAGAAACTCAGCTTTGGCCGGTGATGCGTTGTTGACATAATCAGTTAATGGAGTCCAAAACAAACATGGAGGAGAATCGTTCTCATCCTGAACTTTAGACAATTTTTTTCCTATTTATATTAAGACAACAATAAAAAGGTCCTTTAATTTTATTTTTCCCCCCTCCTTGGACTAATGGTGGAACAGTAAATTGCCAACTGGTACTGCTGAAAGCGGCCGCCATTTAGACGTAGCTCCTGCATTAGATGATGGAACTCACTGTACTGGGAGAGTCTGAAGGATCTCATGAACTCAGGCAAAGTCTACTCTGGGTACATGTTTACTGGTGCTTTTGTAGAGCTCTTCAAACTAAATAAACCTGATCTCTCAACATCCATTTTTTTCAATATATTGACTGTATATAAATACACTGCCAATGCTTTCATGTAGCGATGACACTCAAAACTTTTGACCGTATCTCCTGGCGGGAGTGTGTATGAACACACTTTTAGACAAGCATCCAGTAGTGAATTAACATCCAAAGAGCGGCAGCGAACGTAAATGTAACGCAGGAATCACATTCAGAGTGAATGTGGTAGAAAGATCTGCTCCCAGGACTGGTTTGCTTTCAGCCAATGTTTTGTTGCAAGTTTTGAGAATTTGTTTTCTGGAACATTCTCTTACAGTGAATAGAAGACTGTGCCAGACATGTCCAAAGTTGTTTTTGTTTTTTCTGAATAGGACTTCACAGTCCCCTCTACAGGAGACCCTGGTCCTCAAACTGTTGTCTCTATTTTTAATAAAGTCAGACATGGGAGGTGCAAAAAGTCCATGTAACAGCTTGTAAATTAAACAATTAGACATTAAAATGATCTAATTTAATAAGTTGTTCTTTGTTAAATGTTACAATTGTGAAATGACAATGGTTTTCTATCAAAGTGATTTTTATAGAGTGATTCTACAATTTTACAGGTATTTACACCTGCCAGTAACCAACATGTACTGCAATATTCAACCTGTTTGTACCTGCAGTCTTCAGACAAACTAATGATCCAAGCAAATATAATTTTGTTTTTGGGAGATGATTATAGGAGCAAATTGCAGAGCCAACAGCCATGTTTAAAAATTACTGTAGCACATCTTTAGTCATTTGCATCAGCATTTTGGGGGTTCTGGTAAAAAGTGTTAACGTTAAGTGCACTAATTACAACAAGCACAATGAGTTGGTTCATTGCATACAAGATTGATATTGATCCTAATGCAATTGTGACTACACCAAACAATTGGGCTGCTGTTCTACACAGGCAATGGTCCAATTAAGCCTGAAGCAGGATGCAGTGTTGCCTGCGGTCACACAGAGAATCAGTCCAGCCTGACTGTGTTGGGTAAACTTTGATCTCACAGGCTGGGGACTGGTTTGCAGCACTGTGACTGCACCTCTTCCTGACTCAATCAGGAGAAATAAAATACATATACATTCTTTTTTTCTGGTATAGCCCCTAAAAAAATGATGGTTTTGTTGGAGGTGCATGTGTTCATCACATTTAGAAAGTGGATGATTTTGCAGATCAAAGCAATACAAATGCATTGTTCAGTTTGATTTATTTGTAATTCTTACTGTTGGTTATAACTCCACATTGAGTTAAGCTGAACTGTAGCATTTACTTCCCCCAAATAGGAAAAGGAAATTTAATTTATACATGATTTTGTAAGACTATACCTATCCATTTATCTCCTCACTTTCAATGGCATGTTTAGATTGAGGTGACAACAATTTGTGCAGAGAACCGTATAAAATAATAAAGTATTTATTATAAAGGGCAGACATATTTGTGTGATCAGAGAGATGGCTGAATCAGAATTTAATCATAATCCCAGTACCACACTCGAGGGGTTAAAGTCCTTGAGCTGTAGCTATTTTAAGGTGGTGTGATTCTGAATATTGATGAGTCAGATTGCCACTGGGTAGGGAGAATCAATCCAGTTGAAGAATGGGAGTGTATGGGCTGCTGTGAATGTGGCCAAGTTGTTGTGCTGCTCCTCAGAAGACAGACGTGAGATGCCTTCCTAAACACCCGTCAGCCTGCATCTGCATTCTCTGCCTGCAACCAAGCAGATGTTGATGGAGCCTCAGAATTGAGCAGATTTACATATCGATGACTGCACACAGCCGCGTGTAAAATCAGGCAGTTTTACTAGAACATACTCTTGTGCGAATGGTCATCCAAGGAATCCGATCTTTTAGGGGACTTTTTGAGTATAATTGTGTAAAGCTTTAGTCCCAGCCGCCCTTACTGGTGAATGGAGGTGAAAAATACAGGCGAAAAATGATCAAACCTGTACAGGTGCACAGCTGACCCACACAAAATATCAAGACTCAGTAGAGTGAAAATGTTCATGCACATTGTTTTTCTATGGACATGCTGCGGGCACATGTTGTAGTGAACACCTAAACAACATGCAAGGGTAAGTAAGGGGGATGAAAGCTACCCCCCACCCCCACAAGTCCTGTGAACTGCGCAAGGTCCCGTTAGTGCTGTTCAGATGACATGTGTGCGCTCCTGTTAGGAATGAGGAAATCTGACAAACAGCTTAGTTTGTGTGGATATCCTACCAACGTCCCACGAGCACTGTGTACACCCTGTGCATGGGCATCAGCACAAGGTCAATAAGGAGGTAGTACTTGCACCTCGCTAATGACTAATGTGGCATGAGGGCATTATATGACAGCATCACGCGAATGTCATGAATGCATCAACTTTAATTATCCTTACGAATACTTAATGATACTTTTACCACACGCACGACAATCATTTGTCCTACTTTAATAAAGTCTCTTGTCTTTTGAGATGGTCATCTGAGCTTTAAGGGAAGACTTCTCTACAATCACCCACAGGCCAGGACAGCCCAAAATGCCTGTGGGAAGCTTTGACACAACATTAGTAATTAAATCTTCCAGGTGACATTGCAAATTGCTTCTACTATTAAGCACACAAAGAATATGCTCAGCACAAAAATCCTGTTTTGTTGAGGTGCAGTTTGTCATTAAAATAGTATGAAACTATCAGAAGGGGGTCTGCTTCATTGGTTTTCTCATGCTGACATACAAATTGAGCACAAGTTTCACCTTCTTCCTGTATGAAAAAAATATGAATCTGACTACTGTGAGCTTTTACTGTTCCTAAGGATCTTAATGGCCACTCAGCAAGACACAAATGGCCTTCATCTTTTAGTCAATTTACATTCCAACATTTTCTGTTGCACTCAGTATTTTAATTCTACTTTTCAACACATATGCAACATAATAACACTAGATGGAGTTTGAAATTGTAATAACCTTTATCTTTGCTTTACTCGTTAGTGTGACTGCTCATCTTTTTTAATGATGGGTCCTATCAGTTTGCATGTGATAAAATAGAGTGCGGCAAGATGCCGCATGGCATGCACGGTCCTCATTAAACAAGTGCTCATCAACTCAACTTTTTACTTCGATTCCCTTTGCAGCGGTACAAATCGCTCGTAATCAACTGCTCTGACATTTTCCAGCAATTACGAGCAAGCTGTCCCCTTTTCAGCAGGAGCTGTCACCAGATCACTCCATTGGTGCCAAACTGACAGCATCTCACTTGCCTTCTGAAATAAGCTCATTTTAAGTGGCAAAAGCGAAATAAGTTCATTATTGACAAATAATAGCAGAATTTGTCTAAACAACATGTTAAAATATGATCAGATTGTTTTTTACTTTAATTTTTTCTCTAATGAATTAGTGTGACATTAGAAATGAAAACATACAGGAGTTCATTGATTTAAACAATCATTTTCACGTAGTCTTGGAAAAGAGCAATTCATTTGGAAAGTCACTGGCCAAATATAAAAATCTCCATTATCTGAAAGAAAATGAAGGAGCTTAAGGTGCTTCAGTTTGATCTTTAATGCCTACAGTGAAATTGTCAACAATGAAAACAGAGCGGAGAAGTCAAAGAATTGATTCGATCTTTTTTATTTTTTTTTGAACAATCCAACCAGATCTATCCGTCTGAGGCAAGTTGTTAAATCAAAGTACACCATTAAAATCATTTCAAAATTAAAGAAATTGATGAGCAGTCTGGGAAAATACCATTTGGATTGAAGGATGGTAGGTTTATTTTACTGCAACGTAAAAACGACCAAGTACCATCCCAGCAGACAACATATATGTGCTGCAGCAAAAACTGATCAGCCATCATTCCAGTCCAACGTGTGGAAACACTTTAGCAATTTAGCAAAGACGTGACCATACAGTGTCGCAGAATGTTCTAATAAAGTTCCCTTTGGATTCTTTTGATGTGGAAAAACAACAGTGGTATTGGAAAACTGTTCAGTACCAGGTGTTTATCTATGAATCTCACTGGTTGAGGTTTTGGTTAAAGATGTCTTCCATCAAATTTAAGTCAGTGAATCGGATCATTCAAAATGAACCAATATCAATTAGGAATTGTTTCAGCAACCACCAATTATGATGTGAGTCAAATTGATGTTAAAATGAAACATTACACTCCTAATATTTCAATATAATAGGAATTGATTTGCAGTTTGTTTCTAATTGATTTTTATTATTCAAGTTTAGACTTTTTCAACCTTTTATGAACAAATTCTTCAAACAGACACAGAGCAGCAGAATTCAGCTGACAAACAGTTAAACTCCCAAAATGTAATTGTGCCTTTTTCTTAGAAGAAAAGTTCATTTTGCTTGCAAGAAGAGGACAAAATGATCAATAAAATTCTGTATCAATGTTTGACTTCACATTAGTAAGTGAGCTCTTACTGCAGTACAAAGTGGCTCCATAATAGCATGAATATCTCCATGGTGGTTTGAGGTAAATTGAGGGGACTATATGTGTCTCTTACAATGTAATCTCCACAGAATTACTTTTATAGAGCCTCTAGTTTATTGGTTCTGTTGATTTTTGGCAGTTTGAAATTACCTCCATGCCGGTAAAACCCTCAGAACAGAAAAAAAAAAATCAGAGATTTCCTGTCGAGACAAAGGAAGGAAAGATTCCCTCTGAAACCTATTACTCTTATTGCATGAGCACAGCAAAGGTATGTCTGACTGTTATACTCTGTGTTACAACAGAACACGAGACACCAAAAACAGACAACTCCATACGATCTTCCCCTGGAGACCAGGCCTCATGTGAAGCTACATTTTGAGTTTTGCTGCACACCAGTTCAATAGAATATGGCAAATTTGCCTCATGTCACAGAGGTTTTTTTCTTTTTTTCTTTTGCAATTGGTCCTATTTTCAGTTTTCAAAAACATTTTTCATCAAAAAGTGCAGCTCCGCCTGCTCACAGAAATCCTGTAATGACCCATTATTGCTCTTAATGGAACTGAGACATTAATTCCACCTGTGCCTTTTTTCTGACAAGTCAAAAAGTCTTCCATTCCTAATGAATATGATTCAAGTACAGCTCACAGTGAGGTATATTCAATACTTGTTTGAAAAGTCTCTCTCTGACTTAAAAGCCTAAAAACAGTCAGGCTGGCACTCTGACAGTTTCATTATTGACTTATTTTACAGTCTTTGTGCTTGTGTAATCCCATAACAAAATAAATAGCACAAAACATGTTTTTTCTTATTTATTTAACTATATTTTAATCTCAAATGTCAAAAATAATGTCAGTTTTCTTCCAGATAATTAGATAAATATTTGGTCTTGGAGAGAAAAGCAGCAGGTGTGAAGTAAAAAACAAACAAAACGAATGATGAAGCTACTTTCTGCTAAAATTGCTGCAAACTATAATATTTTCTTTAACTAATGAATGAATAAAAAATTATAGTTAGTTTGTTCCAGATATTAAAAAGTGTTTGTAAAATGCATACCGTACTTTCTTGAAGAATATGGAGTTTGCATCTCTGAAAAAGCACAAACTCCATCTACCTGCACAGTGTTCCTACAACACAAAGCAGCTGTGAACAGGTAGAATGGTATCTCCATCCACACCTGCTAGCAATCCAGAAGATTTCAAGTTCCATCACCTTGTGGACTCATTTCTTGAGACATTGTTTCTGCTTTGTTACCTTCTTCCACCCTCAAAGTTGTGAAGCTGTGGAAGTTCTTTTTTTATGATTTCATCCCTGAAACCCCTCTCTTTATCACATCGAGTCATGATCATATGTCTGAAAGTGACAGGTGCTGATTTTCTGACAGAAAATTTTAGGAGCAAAGCCAATAAATATTTTCTTGGCAGTTTTTCTCCCTTGTAACAAATGCCATATCAGTCATACCAACAATTCAGTGCAAAATGCTTCGGGAGTTTTGGCAGGCATCTCCTGGTGTGCACTACAGGGAAAGCCACATCAGGAGCTGCTACTTGATGCAGATTTGATGTGGCTACCACTGATCTGTTGCCCCCCGTTCCATCTTCTTGTGGCTTTGCAGGAAGACATTCCCACTTGGTCAGATTTGTTTTTTTCTAGACTTCTATAAAAGACCAGGCAACCCACTGAGATGAAATGGGGTGCATCTATCGGGGAAAGTCCACTGAGATCAAATTTTCTTTTTGGTGTTTGCATTTGCACAGTTCCACGGACTCACCTGAGAACTGCCTTGATAAAGCTTAGATCAGGGATGGGCAGCTCCAGGCTTCGAGGGCAGATGTGTCAGCATGATTTCCACATATCCAAGCCCTACTCATTACTGATTACCTGGTGTGCCCAGCCATTAGAGTATTCCAGAGCAGGATATATCAGAAAACATCCAGGAATGTGGCCCTCGAGGCCGGGAGTTGCCACCTGCGTGCCCTGTACAGGCTTTCCGATTTTTTTGCCACGTGCACATTGGGTCTGTAAATGCACACTTAATTCATAAGTGCAAGTTTCAGACTTCTGTGTTCAAAACTGTTTGAACTCTTCTCAAGTTTTTCAGTCTGTTTTTGGGCTCTATGTTCAAACTGTGCAGCCCTTGAATGTGGGTTGAAAGTTAAACCAGCTTTGACAAACACAGTAGTTTCAAAATACAGTAGTACCAATAAATTGACAATTGATCCTGAAGGAGAAATTAATTATTGCGATTTGTGTCGGCTGAAATGATATGACACCAAGTCTTTGCTATATTGGAATAGAGCTGCAAAAAAAAAAGCCTGGAGCAAGAGTCACGAGATTCTCACCGCTTCAGCACTTTACACCAAGCCTCTTCCAGCTGTGAGCACACCCGCCAGCATTAGGTAGTGACAGTCCAGTGTTAACTCTGTATGCTCAAAGTGAGTTCAAGAATCAGCACATTTCTGAGCACATGCGTGTTGTGTTTGTAGCATAAAGATAGTTGTGACTAACATTTTACCCTCCAACAATCCACTGTTGAAATCTGTAAACTACTTTTATTGGAAACAGTTAGTGGGAGCCAATCAAATGACTTAAGCGAATTGAGTGAAAGTCCTTAATTCATTCTAATTGCTGGTTGTCAAGGAGTATTTGGAGCCGGTGACCCACTGGGATGGCCCTGCCACCTCTTCTCCCAAGCGAATGCTACCCCAGTTTGATCTGCACTAATCCAATTAACACCTTAACAGGCACACCTGGGCTCCTCACTGATGGTCTGCGACTGGTGTGTGCGCACAAACCGAGCATGCTCAGAGCGCGTGCTTCACAGATGGGTTTTTGATAGCTGTGGTGGTGCCAGAGATGGAAAGATGATTGCACTATACTCAAATGCTCTCAGCCTCACACACCTCTGTACACACATGCGCAACAAACTGCATGTTCTGCAAGGGTTTGTGGTATTAAGGAATAATTTCAGACCCTAATATACATCTAACTGCTCACTAAATGACGCGATTAGCCTGTGGTCTAAAAGCACCTGATTCGATTAGGCTCAGCCTCTACTTGCTGCTGTAACTGCACAGATTTAAACCCAACCTTGACTGCAATTAGCCCATACTTAGAGAGAACTGAGTGACACTGCGCTGCAGCAGCTTTTCATACTGATTTTAATTGGCTTGATGAGAAAGGATAAATATGGTCAATTCTGCAACGCAACCCTTACAATTACCATGCATGCAAAAGCTAAAGAAATTAAACAGGGGTTCAGAAAGGTTTAGAGACAAATATTACATGTTCAGTTTCTGCATTTAAGTTGATCTTGAATTATTTACTTGTATGTATACTTAATTTGTTACTTTATTGAAATCTTGGATCTTAAAGCAGAAAATAATTGAAAATCTTACTATATGCTGCTTAGTATTTATAAAAAAAAAATCCTAGCTCATGAAAGGCCAGAAATCCAATGCTTATAGAGTACACTAAAAATAAATGTACTTTATTTCCCCTTGGGAATGAATAAAGTATTTTTAAACTGAGGGTGCCTTGAGGAAAAACTAAAATGTTGTGTAAATAAATTAACTATTAAATTAAAATCTCTCCAATATTTTTAGAAATGTACCAATTTAATGTAATTACTCGATGGACAGAAACAGACGAAAATGGTTTTCCTAAAGTGTTTTTTCAATTTTAAAAGACTTCCGAACAAATGATTGGATAATTTTTTGCTCATAAATATCTAAATAGATTGTTGTGCCTGAAAAATATATGTCATCCTCAAGGCAGTTTGTGTTGGAAAATCTTCCTACATGTCTGTTTGATTCCTTCAGTTTCAGAAATTGAAGTTTTCTGTGCCTCGGGTGCTGTTGGAAAACAACACAGAGCTTTATGGACTTCTCTCTGATAAAAGTTTGCAGGAAACTTTTTCCTTTTTTTCACTCAAACTCTTTTGCTCTAATACATAAATCAGTTAATAAATGAATAAATGATCTGAACTGTGTGCTTGAAAAACCACTGACTGCAGCATATTACCCCTTAGCGAAGCTTGTGGGGCTTTTTACACAGAAATTTGTCTTATTTATTTGTTTTCTCTTTGAATGTTGCTGCTTTGCACACTGGCTGACAACAGACTAACATCATGCCGTCTACACAAAAAAAATGACTTGGTTCTTGTTGCACTGACATCTGATCCATTGTAAATCGTTGTAATTATAGGTTTTAATACTGAAAAACTCAATTTTTTTTTTGTAGATTCAGTATTTGTCAAACTTGTACTTGCTCTGAAGTTTGATGTATAATAAGTATTTTTGTGTACAATGTGTGGCAACAGAAATGCATTAAATGAGTCTTGTTGTCCACTAATTGTTGCTGGTGTGTTTAAGCACCAGTCATTGTGATAATTGTAAGTTTTTGTGGCTCATAAAGCAGCTGCTTTATAAAACATCAGAGTAACCTGTGCATGTTTTCAGGAGTTTCCCAAATTTGGCCTGCATCTTTTTGAAAGGAATTGAAGAACTTCACTAATCATCTTTTGATGGACCAAATTTGTTAAGTGAAAGCTAATCAAAGGGATGACTGCCAACGTAATTAATTAACAAATATGTATTTCTGTGTTGTTTTAAAGGCGCATTCAAATCTTCCTTTGACAAGAATTACATTCATTCTTTAGAGGTAACACTTTTTTTCACTTTATACACTACAGATTATATCAGTCAACCCAAGATTTTATTAAGTGTTTGTAAAAATGTTATTGATTTTGATTTTACATATTTACACTGATTAACAACTGCATGTGAATGATCTTTTAACTTATTTAATACAATTTTAAATGATATGTGTATATGCTTTGTAAACCTAAAAATTAACCATTTTAAATGCAAAACAAGAAAGAAGATTTAAGTACAAGAACATATAATAATATTTTAGATGTGGCTTTGCCAATTTCATTATATTTTACAATATTTAACCACAAAAATCACAAATAAATGTCAGTAAGCTTGCTCAAGTCATCTCAGATTACTAAATTTGATTCAGGGTCAAATTTATTATCATACAAAAGAGCACAACCGTGTCTACTTTTTCATCTTTGGGTTGTTGGAGATGCTATATCGAATTCCATGTAAATGTTTTGGGGATGATTTGTTTCACAAATAAGTCATTTTGTTCTTATTCCTCTTAGTCTTGAAACAGGAAATTTATTTTGTCAATTTTAGTGGCAGAACAATCTCAATCAAGGTCCTGTATCAAAGTGTTTTTTATACTTCCAAGATTTATTACATTTATAAAGAACATTTTTTCTTCAATTGAAGTATCTTGTCAGATAAGATTTACCAGCTGATTGTTTGACATTTCTCTTGTCAATTTCCACTAAAAGCAAATCATTTTTTTCCCAGAATTAAGATTGTGTTTCTTGCAGGATATTTTTTCTTTGTAGGTTGTCGATCATAGAAAAAGGAGGAAACAAATCCAAAAAGTCAGCTTGATTTGAACAAGATTGCAGCTGGTACTGTAAAGATCATAAACCTTAAGCATGGAGTTCAAGAGACATTATTACACCCCCCCCCCCCATTCCCCCCCCCACCCCCCCCCCCCCCCCCCCACACACACACACACACAC
>BSAI01000030.1:38720402-38760943 GCA_036245035.1 Adrianichthys oophorus
CCCACCCCCCCCCCCCCCCCCCCACACACACACACACACACCCCCACCCCCACCCCCGTTCTGCTTTTAGCAATGATGTCAGCTCGTCTCATCGCCAGAAAAGTCTAAAGGTTTTTTTTCTTCATAAGTGATGGCTCAAAAATATATATATTTAGATCTTTGAAGTGCCCGCTCAGCCCTGAAAACACCACTTCAAATGTTTTAAGTGTGTACATGGAAACTTTTTTTTTTCCAGTTTTTATCTTTGCTTGTTCAGTGAAAATCTCTTTAAAAAGAAATACTTTCTCTCAAGTATCCACTTTGTGGACAAATTTTTTTAGACTGTTTCTACAAAAGATTTAAAAGAAAATTTTGCTTAAAAAAGGACAACTGCCTTTATGACTCACAGGTATATTTGCTTTTTAAAAATGTTTTATTCTGACAAAAGTTACCTCTTTGAAACTCTCAGTAATGAGTAAGATAATTATCTTCCTGAACGAAACAATCACTTTGTTTTTATCAAATTCTCTGGTTTATGTCAAACTTTTCATAGTTTAAAAGTATTGTTATACAAATGTACTCAGCAATTTTAAATGTTTTCAAAGCATTTTTAGACTTTTACTTTCTTTAACACTTTGGGACATGACATTTTTTATGTACTATGGAAGTGGCACTCGATACTGCATATTGTAACATTCTAAGAATAAATGGACATACATTTGCTGAACCTTAGTCTAACACTGTTGTCTATCACAACACATATTTAGTACAGCCGATTACAGCATTCAGCCGCACAGTTTGAATTATTACCTGTTTGAAACAAACATGCTTTTATCTTGGATATGCATTCAAGAACAAGTATTTTCTGAGTTTTCAAAACCAGTTCTTTCAAAATAAGGCTTTCCATCAACAAATGGTGCAAGTTGGAGGAGCAAAAGACATTTGAAAGGATGTTATATGCAGTAAGCGTAAGAGTGAAAAACCCTTTAACAAACAACTAAAGCATAAAAGGCAGTTTTTACTAGTTTATGAATAAAATCTCACTTTCTGTGTCCATAAATAACTATATATTATTAATTCCCATACATATTCACTCAAACAACAGCCATTCTAAGTTGACTTTTAGTTGATAGTTTATGCTGCTTTAATCAATCAGCAGGATCTATTTCTATATAAACATAAATTAAAAGCATATTTGTTCTTCAAGTAAGAAAAATGTTTGAACGTATTCATCTATTCTGCCTCCCATCCTGTCATCATTCCACCCATCTTAAGCAGCTTTATTGTCCATGTGAGCATCTCCAGGCACCTACAGCTCCGGCTCCGTTCTAGGTGGATAAGTTTGAATGACTGCCAACACATTGCAGAGCATTCTTTGTCAGCTTTGGAGAATTCACAAGAATCCTCACAGTGATGTGTCATGGATGTGAGCTTGACACTCCAGCATTTGGGAGTCGCCAAGGAAGCTGGGAAAAGACCAATTCTTTTAGGGCCGCTGCAAAATTGCAGGAACCCAAGTCAGGCTTGTCTTTCTCTGGTTTTAAACTGGTATAAATATATCTAGTGACAAACAAATACAGAATCAGTAGCAGATGGTTATTGTTGAGTCTGAATTATGACAAGCCATAATCCCTTTAGGCATTTTCGCCCCCTCGTTTTACATGACGATCTAAAGATGAAAGGTTCCTCAATGAGAACACGTCAGCTCACAAAAAGCAAAACAAGGCCAGCAAAAAGCCAAAAAGACATTATCAAAGACATGTTTTCAATTGTTGTAACAATTCTTTTGCAAGAACACAAAGATTTGATATCAGAGTGAGAAGTACAATAAAGGAAAAGTATGGAACGACAGAACCCACTTGAAAGTATTTTAGCCTCAGCAGTTGGGGAAAATTGCAGTTGTTTCACATGAGTGCATGTTGAATTGCTCTCTATTTTCCAAAGTGTCTTTCCAGGTAAATTATTTCAACTAGTCATTTTGTTCATTTTAGAGAGGAGCTGAAATTGTAGCAGCCATACACTTGTGAAGTCTGTATTTCCAAAGAAGATATAAATGTGCGCACATATAGGCCTTTCATTGTAAATGTGGGAGACACAGTGTGGTCCTTTCACAATGTTTTAGCACTTCTGCTTTAGGAGGATCAGTTCTGCTGACCCTGTATCGGCCAAGAAAACGAAATAATTGATCATTTTCCTCTTGAAAAACTTTATTGCAAGGATGTCTGTGCTAATCATACTCACTGAAAGCAAAACATCGCATTGAGGACATTAATGACTGGATGTGCCACAACTTACTTCAGCTAAACAAACAAAAAATAAAAAGAGATGCTGTGGTTATTGTTTTTGGGGCTAAAGTGAAACTTTTGGAGGTTGCTATAGAGCTTCAATCTCTATCCACTTAGCACAGACACACAGAAACATGTCTCTGTGGTTCTTATCAATATGATCCTGAAGTTCCTACATCCTCTCAGTTTGTAGCCTCCATCATTTTCTAAGATCTGTTTTTGGATTTTGTACGGTAATGTTTGCCCACTAGCTCTGTATAGAATTTGTGCGGTGTAAAAATCAACAAAGTCATACACTCTTGATAAAAGTTGGACTGAATAATATTTGATGACAAAATATTAACTCAAATTGACTGTAATTTCTGTCCAAGACAATATCCATTGCAATATATGTTTGAATAAATTTCCAGTTCAAAATCAAGAGGATCTATTGTTTCTAAAATATTTGGTTTCCATTTTTCAAATCATTCAAGTGCTTACAAACGTTTTTGTACTGTCAGAACCAAACGTGTTTTCAGTTTTCTTTGATGAATAGAAAGATTTGTACTGTGTTTTATCCAGGATTTAATCAACTCAAGTCATTATAAAGTGAGTGCAAAATGAAGTGCTTTTAGTCAGCAGCTGCCAAATTTAAAAAGTCCCAAAAAATGTCTTCCACCTTCAGGAGCTGTGCACTCACTGAAACCACTGAAACATGCTTTATGGGCTTGCTATAAAAACCAGTGAGAGGTGAAGGACCAGTGCTTATTTTATGCAATATTGCTATAAACATTAAAGGGAAAAAACATATTGTCAAAATACAGCCGCAATATGTTCTGATCTTGTTAAAAATCCAACAACAAAAAAATCCAAACCCTTTTTTTTTTTCTTAAAGATCTGAAGAAGAATCTTGGACAACAGCAAGCCATCATTTTGCGTTAACAGTTTACCTCCTAAAAATCTACATTGTCTTTTTATTTATCACAAAACATTTTCTAAATCAATTTGACAGCTGTTAGATAATGATTGCATGACCGGAAGTCTATACTTCAAATCATATTTGATCATGTCAGATAAATCATGTCAGATAAATTTGACATAACATGACTTTTGGAGGATAACAGGAACATCGGGCGGAACAGTTTGAATTTGTAAAAAGCATCATATAACATTTTTAATGCAATAAGTCATTATAGGAATAAATGTGATTTGTGAAAAGTGTTTTTTTTTATGTGAGAAACTAAACTAAGTTGTCCTCATTAATGGATACAATGAAGAATAAAGGTCTAAAAGCCACAATTCTTACACTTAAAAAAAATCTGAATTCATATGTTGACAATCTTCATTCCACAGTTAATCACAACAGCAAGACAGTAGAAAAGGCAAGAGTGTGTTTATAGTTTCCTTAAACCTGTTTGGTGAATTTGATCATTTTGAATACTATAATGAAGCCGAAAAGAGAGAGAAGAGAAGGAGGGAATAAACCAAAAGGACATGAAACATCGGGAGAATAGAACTAATTAGACTTTGTTTCTTTGAAACACTTTTTTCCTTCATCATCTGGACAAAAACATGTAGGAAGAGGTGAACTTACCCTCTGAAAATAATGCTTTGGTTATTTTCTCGCGACGATCGCTTTTCTCAGGGAGGAAGAGCGAGAGAGCGCTGCGCTGGAACTGTTACCATGACAACGCGACGCACTACAGTTAAATAGTCCACTTTTTGTGAGAAATTATTTTAAATTTAAAAAACAACAGGAGTGAAGTTCTAATAATGTATTCAATATTTTTTTTTCGTAAATGACCATGGTGTGCGCGTAGTAATGTTCTTCCAGGTGTCCATTTCAGACATAAACAAACGTTGCGGAAGCAAGAGATTAATGCGATAAAAAAAAAAAATAATGCGTTAAAATGTCTGTAATTAATTAATCACGACTAATGCGATAATTTGACAACTTTAATTTTATTGTGAGGTTTCCTTTTTTTTACTTTTCAGATTTTATGTAATGATTATGTCTCATACAAGTCTTGATTAAATATCTTTGGCTCTTCAAGCCTTTTTATGTCTTCTGACTTCTTGCATGTCTTTCTGGTTTTCTTGCAAGGTGAGGAAATGTTCCATATCGTTTGTTCTGATGGATCAAATATGATAAATGGTTCATTTGAGCTGAACACAGTAAAGTCATTGTGACCCGCTCCTTCACGGAAATGCTACACGAATTCCTTCAGATGGAGGCAGGATCTTTTCCATGGTTTATTAAGCGTTCACTGATTTGCATGCAGTAAGGTTAGTGGTAGAAATGATGGATGGTGAAGTCAAGATAATAGCCTGGGAATTCTACATATGAGATGTCAAGTGAAGTTAATGATGTAGCCAAGAATCTGTATTCTAAACATGGATGTGTTTTCCCTATGTGCCATCACAGATGATCTCAACACAAAATTTGAGAATGAACTGATAGTATTTGTGGTTTTTATTGATCATTTCAAAGCAAAAACAACAGCAGGGACATAATCAGTGTGGAAGGACATGCCTGAGGCTATGTTCAAACTGGTTGAAAATGCAGATCATAAACAAAAAAAAAATCAATGAGTGAGTTAAAAGGGCATCATAAATCTGGCAATATTTGAACCTCTTAAGAATATGAGGGAAGATGGATTATTGCAGCATACCCTCATAAAGATGATATAGATTTTTGTATTTTCATTCATGACATGGACCTTTGCAGCCATCATTATGGGCAGATTTTTACATCAGGCACTTCTTGTTCTCTGCAACAACGACAAAAGCCTACTGCAGTGTTAATTTCTCAACTGCTTTACTCTGATTTTGGTTTGATATTCAAAAAAAACAAAATCTCACCAAAAGACACTGTCTAGTTCTAGTTTAATTATCTTATGACACTTTAATTAAGACAAAACTACTTACTAGTAACTAGTAAAGATATAACAACTTTTCTTGAGTCATTTGACCTCGAAACATCTAATTTTAAGAACATTTCTAATAAAGCAAGTTGTTCTAATGTTATTAAATATTTTTTAGCAGAAGCTTTATTTGTAAAAAGTGATTAGACTTATTTTAAAGAATAGACTTGCTTGGTTTAAGGAAACAGGAACGTTTTATTCGACTCATAACACAAATGCGTTGACCAAAAGCAGTTTGAAAGTAAACATGCATGTATAATTTTAAAGGGCAAATTTATCTAGTCTTTAGGATAATTAGTTTAAAAATAAGGATAGTTGGACTGTCTTACAGCTCAAATTAGTGGATATTTGAGGGAAAAGTGTAAATCATAGACTGTATATGAGAACTGGACTGAGTGACCCCTCTCACTGGCATTCCAAAGAGGAAGTATCTGCTGGCTCCAAGACTCCATAATCCCAGAGAGACATAAACAGCTCTGTCATTCTATTTGTCAGAAGAATCTGCTACTTTTTTTTAACCTATGATCTTGATAATGTTTTGTCAGGATATTTTCTTTCTGTTGTTCAAGTTGTTCAAGTTATAAACTGGCCAATTATCAGATGCCTAAATAAAAGTGTGGTCTCACACTGAACATTTGAAACGTTTCATTGACAGATTTTGTGTAGCCCACTTGTAATTGTGAGGAACATGGAATTCCAAGAAGCTCACTGAATGGTGAAAGTCGTGTAGACTGGCAAAATCAAGACGGGCATCTTCGCTTCTAAACAATACCATGTGACTAAAGATCTCTTCAGTCATTGGCCAGGATCTACGAGACGGGTCAAAGCAATGAGAGAAAGTCAGAGGCGCGGCATCCCTCATTGGGATGGTTAACTTATTAAAACTTTATATTTCGATTACCACTTTTGAATGTCAGGAGCAACCATTTTTTACTTGTTACTTTGATACGGCCGAGGAATGTTGCAAGACAGTTACTGGCAAGAAGACGTGCCAGTAACTCAAAACTTAATCAATTATATTTACTTAAAATGTTACAGGAGTGAAATGACTGTGGTTTCTATCATAGACCTTCAAGGCTTTCTTGTAGAGCAATTCATTGATTTTACAGGTAGTTACATTGGCCATTGATTAACATGTTAAACAATATTCAATGTGTGACAGGATCATTAAAAGTAAAAATATTCTAGCTGCAGCAAATCTTATAAATCTTATATTTTTTTCTCATTCTGTAATTTAAGTAACATTCTTTTTTTTGTTATAAGGTTTCTGACTCTTTATGATGTCAGAGTTGAACAGGTTCACTCAGCTGTGTGGCTCCAGTTTCTGTCAAAATGCTCTGAAATGCAAACAAAAGGGAAGAAAAAGGCCAGACTTAACGTGGTTTGTCAGCGTCGCCGCTTCCCTTTCTGTATTACTCTGGTGTTCCTCTGGAGAAATGCTCAACTTACTCTGATTAAAGAAATAGGTTGCTTGTTTAGGATGTGTTGCCCTAGATAAGTCTCACGCGCCTACAGCCCAACTGTAATTAGCTTTTGTCAGGCTGATTAATTATGAGTCCATAAAAACAGAATACTAGACACTGCCAGGAACCTGTGAAGTATTTCAGTAATAATGTTTGGTAAAAAAATAAACCTTTCTTTTTTTCATTCTATAAAAATAAATACACATGGGAAGACTGTATATAATCTTCTTGTTGTTCCTAAATAATAAAGAACCATTAAACAGAAACATGTTTGCTTTTTACTGAAAATACAATAAATTCAGCAGCAGATTGAAAAGCTGAGAGAATCTTGTTTTCTAGTTGAAATTGAATGCACGCCCTCTTCATTTTACTTCTGTTTCTTCTGCTGTAACTTTGAATTGTAATACATTCATCTGCTGGTACTTTAATCTTCTTTTTGTTCAACTTTTTCTCGATTAAGCTTGATTCCTCACCTCAAACTTTGAGGAGTTTTTGATTGATCTTTTTTTTGAGGGCAGACTTTTGAGATGACTGAAGATTGTTGGTCACAGTTGGTCACACCAAAAACGCTTGATTGGAAAAGAATGTCTGTGCAAATCTGCAGTGGCTTTCTTGATAAACCAACTAAATACAAATTGTGCTCATCAACATGCTTGAGCTGTTGCTATCATCCATTATGCTGGGCCAAGTACCATCTGGATTCCACAAGTGTGAATAAAACTCTTTCTGGTTTGTTATAAAATAGGCTGTAAAACCAAAAGAACATAAAACACCATCCCATTGGCAAAACAAATGCAATGACTTAAACTCAACTTGAAGAAAGTTTAAATAGTTGTGTCTTTAATGTCAGTTAATTGAATTTAGAAAGGGATGTTCATTGCTGTTTAGTTTTTAAGTTTTGGTCTGCTCAGAACAGACCCAGGTTGGTTTTGTTTGTTTTTTCACATTTGAGATAAGGCAATTGTTTCTAAACCAAAGCATGAAACAAGCAAACTTCTGCAGTAAGCTTGTTATCCACAAATGAAGTGTCACAAAGCATAACAACAAAGGCATGTCGGTAATTTCTGAGAAGTCAGTAGACGAGGTTTGACCTTTAATTTGCACAAGGTGGGAAAAAAAATCAGCTTTGTGTTCCTGTTACTGCTAACTTCTATTTCAAACGTGTCTGTCTGTCAGGCTGTCATCAGGCCAGGTGGCTGTGGAGGAATTTCCCCTCACAGCAGGTAACTTTTCACATGACCGCAGACATGATTGTTCCAAACATACTGGAAAAGCCTAAAGAGGAACATGATCTTTACGATGTCTGTCTGTTCCATCCCAACAAGCACATCTGACTGAAAAAGAAAGAATATTGACCAGAAAAGAGAAACTGCAGAGAGTTCTAAAATGCGAAGGGTATGTGCTAATACTTAAATGGTTAAAATTCAATTTTTCAGGTTGTTTGTAGTTTGTGAAGTCGGATTTTGAGATCTTCGTATCCTGTGACAAGAAAGATTACAACATTTTTCCTGACTTAAAATAGATATTTTTAGTATTTAGCTTTTTTTTTTTTTTTTTTTTTTTTTTTTTTTTTTGCCATTACTTCTGTGTTTTGGGAAGGAAGATAGTAATGAAAGCCAGTGGGGTTTTTATATGGAGGTTGTGGTCCTTTGCAAAGCTCTGTGCTTGATTCTAAAAGTGTCTTAGACCAGAAATGGTAAAATAATGAAGTCATGGATGTAAAATGTTATCTTTAGTCTACCATGTCTCAGTTTGTTCTTTGAACAGTATCATCTGAACAGCGGTCAACGTAATGTATAGTAAATGACAAAAAATAATATTTAATAAAATATGTGTTTTTCAATTTGAGAGAAAAACATTACAGTTTTAAATCATGGCTCATGACGAGGAGCAATGTTTGAGCCTTTTAGAAAAGGTTTAAGTAAATTCTGAAATGATCTCTTTGCAGTTTTGCCAGTATGCAACAAGTAAAGCTTTTCTTCTTTTTTTTTTTTTTTTACATAAAATACAAAGTGTTTTTTAAATTAACCCAAATAAAAGATTTTTTTTTCTGTTTCTAAAGTTTTACATCTGTGTTTACACAGCATTTTTAAACTGTCAAGAACTGGTGGTGTGTAGGACCCAATGTGCAGGACGAGGCTTGTTGGCAGAAACTTAAACATTGAATAAACCAACTTGAGCTTGACAAAACCCACTGAGAAACAAAAAGGTGACAAAGCAGATAATCTGACAAGTAAGAAATGAATACAAGCACTTGCATAGGCTGAGTACAATCAAGAGAAACAAAAACAGCTGTGGATGATTATTAACATGATTATGGATTGACTTACAGGAGGACAACTCGAAACATCAAAAACATTACCCAAAATGCTGCTCAGTTTATACCGGCAGTGACAAGATTTCGTTTTTAGAACTGATCCAAAGTCTTGCATGTGCCAAACCATCTCAGACTTTTTTTTTTTTTTTTTTAAATAGTGTTTTGGGAAAGCATTGGCAAGGTCTTTACTGGGGAGGGGACGATCTTAGCTGGAAGGTTATTAAGTTAAGTTAATAATGCTCATGACAGTATTTATGATGTGTTAAAGATCAATATTGAACTTTTCAGCATAGATTGATAATAAATGAGACACTCAAAAACTGCTCGTGCAAGGCTGTGGCTGAAAGTCTGGAAACTGGCCCAGTAACCTCAGAGTTCATCGTTGGAATGTGATCAGAAAGTCTCTGACAGAGATTTACGAAATGACCAAATGGAGATAAAAATGTGCAAGATACATATATGTTATTTTGAAAATTAGTGGGTGTGTCTCATTAAATCAATGAATTAATAAAGTTATTGCCACAGCAAATCAAAAAAGTAATTATGGATCTGAACTTTTTCTGTGTTTGGTCATTTCTTACCTTCTTTGTTTTGCCTAGTTTGGTCATATATTGTACAGGCGTTAGGGTTTACTTGAGCCTATCCCATCACTCATATTCATTCAGAAATAATTCAGTCACCAGTCAACCAATAATACCTGCTTTTTGACTGTGGGAGGAAACCAGAGTGCCCAGAAAACCTGCATGTCCTCACATAAAGGGACCCTGGCCCACAATTTGAATTCTTCCTGTGTGGAGAGATTGCTACCCACTGCACCACTGTCCAGGAATCAACTATTTACATGATCGCTTAAAGTTTTTTTTCTTCTAATGTGTTACATTTGTTGTGATGAGAGAAGATATTGATACAGTTCCACAGTTCAGTTTAAACAGAGCACAAAATGTAACATTTATGGCATTTTGGCATCAAGAAAACCAAAATAAGAGGTACTGCTTGGGAGCAGAAAAGTCAGTCTTTTAAACCTTACTTATTGACAAAGAACTAGTCCGCTTCTATTTTTGTGATTAAAGCCTTTGAGTTAGCATGATTTTGTCTTTTAACCATATAAGTACACGCCATTACAGGATACTGAAGCAACAACCTAAAAGGCTACCTTAAGCTACATCCTCACTGGCCTCGGCAACACGCCTTCAAGGGGCTACTTTCAATCAAACGTAAACTATGCAAATTTCAGGCTTCTGCGTTTAAAACTCGCCCAGTGTGAATGCCATGGGCTAAATGCGATTTCAAGAACCCACCAAACCGCAGGTTTCTTGAACGTGCGTTAAGTGCCTGATGTGTACGTAGCTTTACAGGATACTGAAGCAAAAACGGTTTCTCTTTAGTGAGTTCCTAAGGAGAACCAGTCTTTAAAACTCTTTTTATTCATTGTTTATTGACATTATGTTAAACTGAGTTAAAAGCCCTCCCAGTTTCAGGTGCTGAAAATGGAAGTTTATTAGAACATATCTTTTTTTCTGGACAGTAAAACATTCACTTAATAAAACTGTTTCAGTCTTTTAAGTGTGTTAGTCAAAAATCAAAAATGTACATTTTTAAGGGAAATTCTCCACCAAGGAAAAGGCAACAAAATATAATAAGCTCCTGTTGGCATAAAGGTGAAAGAATTCATGTTGTTCATTTGAAAACACCCACTAGACAGTTTTTCATTTAACTTGTTAGATTTTTTTTTCCTATAAGCTGTCATTGTGTCATCATTTGTCTTTGCATTTGAACAGACACCAGCTGGTTTGCTGCTGTGACTGAAGACTACTGAAGCGTCAGGAGAACAAAGAAATCGCCACCAATTTGATTAAAATATCACACCTATTCAGACAATAAATGTGGTGTTCAAATGTCAGGCTGCACCCTCCTTTCCTGCTCTTGCTTTCCTAACTTTTCCCTCTGAATGTCCATCTGTCATTATTTCTTTTGTCCCTGCTTTCATGGTATGGATCAGCCTTTGCTTTAGCTTCTTTGCTAAAATCCTTTCCAGGCAGAATGTGGTGCCTGATACGTTATTGGCAGCTCAGCAGTTAACGAATTGTCTGTCAAATCATTTAGCTAATCATTTGTTAGTGTGCTTGACTTCAGTAGCTCTTTGTTCAGTTTGCCTAAGTCTTTCTATGAGTAAAAAAAAACATCTTTCAATGGATCTGTTAAAATTTGTCTCAGAAGATTGTTTACATTTAAAGCAGTGATGTCCTCCCCTTTTAAAGGCCCACTCCAGTCATTTTGGATGTTTCCAAAGCCTTCCCAGGGATCTTTCAATTATGATGCTGTTTTCAGCCCAAAAATAAATAAATAAATAAATTACCCCCCCAAGCTCATAAACTCTTTCCGAAGTGACTTTTTTTCCTTTTTTGCCTTTTCCTGATTCACTACAATTTGAATAAAGAAACACTCAGAAATGTATGTTTAAGCTTCATTTTCTTAATGCCCTTCATCACCAGGAAAATGCTACAAGAACATGTTAAAAACACCAAAAAAAACAACATTTTCATAAGGGTAGGTCTTTAGAGGCTAATCATGACTAAATGTTATAAACACTCATATTAGGTATATTGCTTTGTTAATTAGAATTAAACATTTTAAGGTACATTTTTCTCAAAAATGATATATAAATTACGAGTTAAATAATGACTTTCCAGCTTCCTGAAAATAGCAAAACTCGTTTTCTTTAATCAAGACTGCTCACCATTCACAATTACTGGATAAAGTAAGTAAAAGTTAGAAATTTTGCTTAAAATGTTTTAAAGATCAAATTACTACAAGATACTCCACATTTATTGCCTTTAAACAAGTTGTCGCATCTTTCTGAAAAGTGACTAGGAAGTTTGTTTTATTTTCTCTTAAATGCATTGAGATATTTAAGAGAGATTTTGAGAAATGTTGTGTTTTTCAATGTAATGGAGGTTTCTGGCACACATTTAATAACATTTAAGAGGCAAAAAGATAAGCTTCTTCAGCAGATTCATCTGGATTAAAATGATCTTCTCTGGTTACAGTTTTTTATTTAAGAAAACGTATGAAGCTGTTATGTCAGATTTAGAGATGATTTCCATGGACAGACCAGGTGTGGATGCTGACAGTTTTAATCAAGACAAATTACGTTGAGGCTTTAAAGTGATGAAGCTGATGGACGGGGGTGTTTCAATCAACATGAAGGCAGATGAAGTTCTCTGACGCCTGCAGGGAGAATTTCCCGACTGCGTGAATGTGAACCTCTTTTCTTGGCCTGGGAAAGCCTTGGAGTTTATAATTGAGTTGAGGCTCAGAAAAAGCTTATTAAGATGTTGCCTGTCGCTAGAGGAGGCCACGCTCAATGTGTTTAGACACCACTGAGACTGTAGCTATCCCAGAGCCTTGCTTTTCTCCAGCTGGAGGACACAGGTATGCACGTCTGTGCTCAGGTGTGCATGTGTGTGTTTTACAGTTGGCGTGTGTGCACTCGTGTGATAATGTGCACGTGCTTAATAAACTCACAGGTCCACAGAGCACCATCTGTCTTCACAGTGTTTGATCATGCAGAAGCCGGTTGTGAGGTGTGCACTTGTCATCACAATGTGTGGCAAACTTCCTGTAGAAACACCTTCTCGCTCTTTTTGCTGAAACAATAGTTTGAAAGCAGATTTAGGGAAGGAAGAAACATTATTATTATCTACTATCTAATAGTTACTGCTAACACAAGTGAATGCTTTGATGTTCTATGTGTTTTTTAATCTCATGCAATATTTTTATTGAGCAGACTTTAAAGACCCTCTAAAATAGTAATAGTCTTTTTGTGTTTTAAACATGTTTTTGTAGCATTTTCTCATTATAGAAGACCTATATAAAATGATTCATGATTTAACCTGCGTTTCTGAGTATTTCTTAATTCAAATCACTTTGGATCAGAAACCGGATGCTAGAAAACGCTTGGGCTGATGACGCAGCCATGCACCCACTGGGTGTGCCATAGTCTCCCATGCTTCTGCGCTCCTCATTTTCCTCGTCCGAGCTGGCCTGTGGCTCAAAATGGTACTGCTGGATAGTTCTCCCTATAATCTCTCGCATGAGCACGCAGACAGAGCTCCCAGCGACGGGGAAGGGAAGGCGTTGGGTTGCTCTGAGATAACAGTTCCGCCCACAAACCAGAATTGTATATCTAATGAGCTGCTGCCGCTGGGCATAAAATATTTCTTAAAAAAATGACAAAGGCTTTTTGATTTTGGCTAAAAACTGCACCATCATAATTAAAAGACTACTGGGAACGCTTTTACTAAAGAGAAAAATACGGTTGGAGTGGGACTTTAAGACATGTCTGATAAATATAGCAACATTAATTCATAGAACATTTATAAAAAACAAAACAGTATTTTCTAAATAATAACATACATGAATCCACTGTGAATAAAACGTTATTAGCATGTTTCGAACATTACTGAGTCAGTGTTGAGCTGCAAAAGCCCCCTCCTTTCTCCCCATCGTGAGAGAGCTGCATCTTTCCCTTTAATGACATAATGGCAAGAATCCAAAACATTATAATGTTTTTAAGCTTTTTTTAATGAATTCATATAAAAAAGAATCACCTGGAGGCAGAAGTAGAAAAAAGCATTCTGTCAGTCTGTCCTCTCTCTAGTAACTCAGTCCTTGTTTTTTATGCATGTTTTCATTTGACTTTACAGTTAAATAACATGGATGACATCATTTGTGATGGAAAACAAAACACTTCATAGACAGGTTGAAAATGACAAAAGCAGAGAGCAAAGATTGATTAGAAATCAATAAAGGAGCCACAGAAAAGAGTTGTTTTTATCGTGTGCCTTAATTACCTTTTGACTCCCTCTCTGTCTGCATTGAGCACATCATTTTTTTTTAAATGACACCTATGGCTTTACTTTGGGAAATAATGTAAGAAGTTGTCCGGTAGATTTTTATTTTTTATTTTTTTCCTCTAAGGGCTATCTTGTCTCAAACTAGCAGTAGCTCACAAAATACCTGCTGCATTGATCGATAAACATTTTTTAAGCCTTGCATTTAGTTTAACTTTGTGTTTTAGGATTTTTCAAAAGATTTCAGGATAAAAATGTTTATGTTAAATATATTCTGTCATTTTTGCTAAAGACAGTAAAAGGAGGAAGAAAAAAATCTAGTAAAATCAAAAACAAATTCGGTAGGAAAAAACACAGAGGTTTTTTTTTTTGGCCATATTGCCCAGCCCGAGTCATTGTGTCCTGGGGAAAGAAACCTAACACCACATCCTCCCTGAAGTGTCCTGTCACTTCTCAAACATTTTCTTCTTGACAGTGGAAACCAGAACTGCTTTAATCTTCTCATGATTATCCATTACATTTAGAGATTCTTGGCTAAAGCTGTTGTTGGTTTTTCTTCAGATTTGGTAAAAAGTGGTCCCTCATTTATTGCAAGAGTTATGTTCTAAAAGTAACCCACAATAGATGAAATTCACAAATAGTCATTATTTTAGGAATAGTTCTAATTGTTTTAGAGCTGTAAAACCCTTCAGAACACAAATACAATTTTCTCAGACAGACATGAAGATTTTCACACTTTTCTGTCTTGTTTAAACTCTCAAAGTTCAAATCTTCACTGAAAATATGTGCAGTATTATTGAATGAATGAAAAACAAAGATCTGATAGCGAGAGATATACACACAGCACTGAGGAGATGAATTTACAATGGTCTACAGCTGACGAGAACAAGAATGTCTAAAAAAAATTACAAAATTGCACTAACACAATTTGCGAGACTGCAAAAGGTGTACTTTTTCAGAGAGGGACCAATGTGAGTGAATTCCATTTGTTTTGTTTTTTTCCTACTTTGTACTTTTGTACAGGGACATTGTACATATTCCAAAAGTGAAATCAAATTTCCAAGATTTTTAGGTTAGAAAGATATTTGAAGTCAACAACACATGATGAAGTTAAAACCATTTAGGACAAAGAAACTACAATAAACAAATGTTAATTTTCTCCTCCTATTTTCTAGGAGTTTACAATAAAATCTCTGTTAGGGTAAACTATGCAAATTATTATTGCCATTGTGGTTTATCTGGACTTTAAACGTTAGATGTTTATGTAAATTGTGTGTCTCTGTTTATTGAGTACAAGTAAGAGATAAGAGATTTATTTTAGCAGCTTGTATTTATATACTTTTTTTTTATCTTTTTACATTTTCAGTGTCAACATTTAAATGTTTAATATAATTGAACAAGAAAGGTAAAAAAAAAAAGAAAGATTGTGGTTATTATGGATACAGATGTTCCTTTTACATTTTCACGTTTGACTTTGTCATCTTCTCAGGAATGTATATTGTGTATATATATATATGAAAAGGCTCCATTTTCAGAGATTTCATGTAAACACAATATTCAGACCTGACCTGTCCTCCCTAACTCATGCTCTCAAGACACAAATTGCAGAAGAAAGCAGCAAATCACAGAAATAATACCCTATTTCACAGATGATTAGCTGCAGTTATGTTCTAAAGCACATAAGGACAAATCCGCACCTCTGCATACCTCAACACAATCCTTTTTCACAGCAGGTTGGTGCCATTATAAGCTTGTCATTCAGATATACTTTATTTATACAGTCAATCCTCTGAGTGATGGTAAAGGCCAAATGATTGTCAGATGATGGAAAGGTCAAAACTGAATGGAAAAGACCAAAAATTAATAGTAGGACAAAATTCAAACACAAAAAATGTATTCAGTTCAGTTCAAAAGTGGAATTTATATTCAAGGAACACGGTCTTCTGAGTTCTCTCTCTAAAAATGAAAAGCAAATTTAAAAAATGCCACTAATTAATGGATTAATGAGAAAACATTTTCTTTCTGAGAAGATCACTGGAATTGCTTTTCTTAGAATCCTTGATATCTGCTATCTACAGCACAGATGTGCAGTTCTGAGGAGTCAGCTACGCACATGTAACACATACTGTACATGCTCATTATGGCCCTGCTGATTTTTTTTTTTTTTTTTTTATTCCATAGACTCTGCCTACCACAACATATGAGTTAGAGATCGTGGCCAAGGACATGGCAGGAAGTGAGGTGGGCTTAACCGGGACAGCGACAGCCACCATCACCATCACCGATAAGAACGACCATGCCCCTGAGTTCACACATCCACTGGTGAGAAATATCTTTTTTTTTTATTTTCCTCTGGACTTGTGCTTCTTTCCATCAAATCCCTCATCAGTAACATGGACTTTCAACAGATGTCATGTATAAAAACTGTATGTTAACTCCCTGGGGTCTGTGAAAGGTTCGAGTCACTTAAGACTCTTGGAGAAACAGCAACTCTCTTCAAGGGTCACTGCGAAACATTACTGTATATTGTTAGAACATGATAGCAGCTTAGCCCCTCAGGTCATAGAGTTCTGGTCCAAGGCTGCAACTAACTTCTCTATCAACACATGATTTTCTATCAGACATCACCGTCATTGAAATATTATTAAATGAGCCATAAAAGCCACAAGCTGCTGCTCCCACTCAGGAATACTTTGGTAATGCAGGCGCATCCCTGAGGAATCCACCAATCTATACAACATGGGCAGACACAAGATCCAATCAACAAAGCCACGGTTATGAACCGACAGCCTAAAAAATGAAGCTCTTCTGGGGGTTTTGCCTATTTTAACTAGACATCTGTGTTCATGGAATTGAAATATTGAACTAATGTTTTACCTTTGGAAGTACTGTTGGAAGTAATCGTTTTTTTCCGTTACAAAAACCTGAGAGAGGAAAAATTCAAATCAAAAGAAAATACAAACAACAATGTAAAGAGATTTCTTTTGTATAAGAGAAGAGTTTATGATTGAGGATAAACTCTATATAGCTATATTTTTGTCACCTGCTCTCTGCCTGATACATTTCTGTTTTCATGTCTTTTTAGTATTTTCTGTTGTTGTTTTTTTGCGTTGCCAAAGATACCTTATCTTTGCCAAGATGCCTCCGTATTTTCCTGTCATTGTAGAAATCTCCTTTTAGCATCTTATATAAGTAAAGAGTGAAAAGTATGGAGGAGCAGTGCGGGACATGTTTAAGGGCTGTAAGACAGTGGTGAGGTGTGCTGTAGGGGTGACAGAAGTTCAAGGTGTGGAGGTGGGATCACATCAGAGATCAGCTCTGAGCCCCTTCCTGTTTGCAATGGTGATGGACAGGCTGACAAATGAGGTTATACAGGAATCACCACCAACTATGATGTTTGCAGACGATATTGTGATTTGTAGTGAGAGCAGGGGACAGGTAGAGGAGAAGCTAGAGAGGTGGAGGTTTGCCCTGGAAAGGAGAGGAATAAAGGTTAACTGCAGCAAGACAGAGTTCATGTGTGAATGAGAGAAACCCAAGTGGAAGAGTGAGGTTACAGGGAGAAGAGACGAAGAAGGAGGATTTGAAGTATCTCGGGTCAACAGTCCAGAGGAATGGAGAGTGTGGAGAAGAAGTGAAGAAGTGACTGCAGACAGGTTGGAATGGATGTGATGTGTGATAGAAGGGTTTCAACTCAAATGAAAGGAAAGGTGAACAAAACTGTGGTGAGAGCAGCCATGTTGTTCAGCCCAGAGACAGAGATACTGAAAAGACAGGAAGCAGAACTGGAGGCAACAGAGATGAAGATGCTGAGGTTCTCTTTGGGAATGACCAGGATGGATAGGATCAGGAATGATTCCATCAGAGGAACAGCACATGGGAGAGGTTTTGGAGATAAAGTCAGAGAGACCAGACTGAGATGGTTCAGTCGTGTCCAGAGGAGAGACGGTGAATATATTGGTAGAAGGATGCTGAGTCTAGAGCTGCAGGAAAGATGTCTAGAGGAAGACCAAAGAGGAGGTTTATGGATGCAGTGAATGAAGACATGAAGGTATCTGGTGTTAGAGGATGCAGAAGACAGGGGTAGATGGAGGAAGCTGATTGGCTGTGGTGACTCCTAAAGGGATAAGCCCAAAGGAGAAGAAGATGATTTAAGTAATGAGTGAACATCTACCATGAGATGGTTCTTGCGAGGTCTTATTGTCTTGGTGCAGAGCTACTGAAAGAGTGGTGAGACATGCTGCCAGCTAGTGTCAGGGGTTTAAGTGGAACACAAACATGATGCTGAACCACGTTTGCTTAGAAATTATTACTTAATAGTTATTTTGGCAGCATTTGAAATCCATACTAGTATGGCTAAATAAAATGCCCCTAATTATCAGGCTTTGGTATTCAGCACAGCAAACATTTAATCTCATATAAAGTTAAAGATAGATCAGAAGACACTTTCTACACCATAATAGAAAATAGTTTCAAAAATAGGCAAATTAAAGCCCATGACCTGAAGATGTGGGTGTGGAAGCAAGAAATGAATGAAAAAAGCATTTATGCTGAGGTTTTCACAAAGCTTGAAAGTTTAAATGTTGCTGTCAGAGCTCCCTATAAACTACGATGTTTACTGAAGCATCAAATATGTCACCTTTCGCCAATTTATGCCACGCAGTGATGAATTTGTCAAAAGCTGCTACCTTGGATCCATTCATTTTTTAACCCCCCTTCTAACCTGGAGGTGTAAAAAACAGCAAGAAAAAAAATTGTCTCACAGAGAAAGAACCTCCTTGCACCTTGAGGTGCAGTTATAACACTGAGTTGTGTGTTTTTAATGGAAACGCTCACAGCTGTTGTCAGGTTTTAAGACACATGGCAATTTGCCCTAGCCAACCATCCCCTACAGCCTTCCCATGATGCATTGAGGTGTCAGGAGAGCTTGTAAGAAGCACAGTTCAGATGCGAAATGTTACAGCTCAGGGCGCTCAGCGGTGCTTTTCAGAGAGCACCGTGTCTGTGTTCCTGTTAATATTCTCATTTTTTTATCAGGATGTGAACCGTTTAACTGTGTAGAGAAATGGAGCTTTAATAAAACAATCATTTCAGATATGGGTAGCATTCATCTACTCTTCTCTCCTGCAGCCAACCTGTCCATGAATCCTCTCTGACCTCTCAGCAGGCCACTGTCATATCATGTGTGTTCTTGTGTGTTTGGGTGTGGAGCCTGTCAGCAGCTACTCTGTTTTTTTTGCTATATAAATTATTCATCTAAATATTCTGGTGGTCTTCTCGTGGAATTTTGAAAACCCTTTCATGCTGAAGATGTCTATTTTAGAAGCTGCTACCTTCTGCAGACCAGACGAAAGCTTTTAAAGCTTCTGTTCCAGCTTGTGTGCAGACATCAGAGAAAGATAGAAAGAGGAAAAGGAAGTTGAGTAGAAAATCATACGCAAGTCAGACAATTTGCATTGGAACAGAAAACAGGAAAAAATTACTCTCTTGAATGTTTCAAGGATCTGTTCCTTCCTGTTGTTTTTCATTGCATGCACTGTTGCTGGGTTTTATCAGGCAACATTTTCTTTTAATTCAGCAGCACTCCATGCACGCTTAGCTATTCACTCCTTTCAAAGTATTTGCTTCAAACCTGCACTCAGCCACTTAAATCATCCATCAGAAATCTCTTTCCCTTTTAGCTCTTTGCCCACCTTTGGTTACTAAGGAAGTGTAGTTTCGAAAAAGCAAGTCCACAACAGACTTTTTCATTGTCACTGGTAGAATTGGGTAGAAAATTAGTCAAAAACAACAAATGTTGCAACTCAAAGTTTACATGAAGTTTGTGAATAACATTTTCTGTCGAGATGACTTTATGTTTTGGATCAT
Source organism: Adrianichthys oophorus (assembly GCA_036245035.1). Lineage (NCBI taxonomy): Eukaryota > Metazoa > Chordata > Actinopteri > Beloniformes > Adrianichthyidae > Adrianichthys > Adrianichthys oophorus. The sequence goes on from BSAI01000030.1 coordinate 38,740,071, forward strand.
TTAGGTAAAAAAAAAAAAAAAAAAAGACAGAGAGAGAGAATGTGTGACTATGTGGTCGACCGATACCTATATCAATATCGGCATTGGCACAGATATTTGCGATTTTGACACTTATCGGCATCTGCCTTTTTTTAATCCAACGGTGGATATTGAATTGTTTTTGGCTTGGAAGCAGCCGCGCCTCTGTCTTCAGCATTGTCCCACCCACTGATCTGATTGGTTAACCTCGCGCAGACAGAGACGGTCTGAAAGTGAAACTGTTTGCGGTGAGGAGTTTGGCACAGGTTAAAACCACAGCAAAGAGAAACGTTTTCTCTGTGGTGAGGTTGTACATGTACAATAGCACATAGTGTCAAAGGTACATAAACACAGAAAATTCCCCTGAAATTGTAGTAAACATCTCTGTCCTCATCGTCCTTACTGTGTGATTAAAACTTTCAAAAACACTTTAGTTGAGTTTTATAGCAGGAAAGCACGAATATAAAAAATACAGAGTGACAAACGGAAAGCTACGCCACAGCAAAGCACCGCCTGTCCATGAAAAAACAGCACAATTATGACAACTTAAAGGTTTTATATCTTTAGCTCTTTCTGTGTTGATTGAGAGAATCCAAAACAACATTGCTGGATGTAGTGTGTGTTTATGTGACCGCGGTGAGGCAGGCTGTTTTGCTAGCATGAAGACTGCGCACGCGGCGCTTGCCCCACAGCCACTTATGCCTATTCGCATGCGGGTGCCTGATTCTCTTATTCTAAATATTCAATATTAAAAAAAGAAAAAAATATTCCTACTTTCTCGAATTCCTTTCACATTCACCTTCATACTGTGGTGAGTTCAGGGGCAATTGGACATCAATAAATAGACATGTTTCCTTGATTTACCATTTAAAACTGGTATTGTAGGATTGGAAAAGCAAAAACAAAAAATATATACATATATGTGTAAATTATGTATCAATTACAGGCTTCCAAAAATGCTGTAAAAATGGTATGAGTTGATTAGTTGAGCATATGACAGCCTGTTGCCCGTTTTATTTATTATTCATTTCAAAATGAATATTGAATATGAATATTGGCCCAAATATCAGCTATTGGCCAACCAGACTCAAAAAAAATATTGGAATTGTATATGTGGTGACCACAGGATGTTTTGTTTACTATCTTCTTTGCAGTACTTAACCCACATAACGTACCTACCAAAAGAGGCAGACGGTTGGATCCGGACTTTTAGGCTACGTTCATACTGGGCATGTGTTGCTGAGCAAAAATTTATTAATTCATCTATTAATTTCATTAATCGCAACACCCCTAGTAAAAGCTAGAAAGATGAGAATAAAAATGAAACAACAACCAGAATCAAGATGCTCTGTTTTGTTATTTAACACTTCGAATTATCTAAACATGCTAATTGTCGCACACTTTAACCAAACAACAAACCAGTGTAACAGCTCAGTCTTGGTGTAGGGTGGTTCAGGCCGATTCTCTGTGATGTTTGTTTTTGAATGACAGAACAGCCGGCTTGGTTTGTAGTCCGTGTTTTATTTTCAGCATAAATGTGATGATCAAACACAGAAGGCTCCCCTCCTGTTTACATGGCAAGCTACAAAAAGTAATAAGTCTCTAACATACACTGATTAGCTAACATAAATGCATTAAGGTAACAAAGCACACTTACATGTTTTTTTTTTTTAATGAGACATTGGTTACAAATTCAAATGATCAATAATACAGAGTGCTGCAAAATGCAGATGTACCTCAGATGTGTCTGTTTTGCAGCTGCTGCACAACAATTACAGACACAAACCAATGGGAGGCGCCCAAGACCCCATCAAAAATAATGAATAAATAATGATAACTCCTGTGGCAAGTGCATTCACGTAAATTATGTTATACCAGCTCAGTGTGATTTCACTGTTAAACAAAAACCTTTGGCACATTCAACTGAATGGACCAAATCCACAGATTGTGTTCAAATTGTGCAGCTGACTTTAAAAACAAACAAATAAATGAACAAAAATATGTTAGAAGCTTGGTCAAAATGTTTTGATGCCTGAATGCCGATTACAGTGTTCCTTTGTTTATTGCAGGAGTTGCGTTTTAAAAATATAACCCCTACTAAGTAACATCTTTGAAATAGGATTCAAGGTGTGAAGGCTGTAAAACTCCTCACTACACACTTTATACACTTTTCCCAGGTGCACGTTAACATTTTCACACTTTTCTCTCTTGCTTGACTTCTTCAAGTTTAAACCTTCTGAGAAAAATAAGTCCAGTTCTAAAGAATAAAAACCCAAATCTGCTCACTATCAATGTATAAGTGGATTTGACAAACTAAAAGCATTCTTCACAGGAGACGCAGCACAGAGAAGGTTGATTGACAATGGTCTAGAGCCAATCAGAGAACGTAATGATGCATCGTTAAAAGAAAAAAAAAAAAGGATGTAAAATGAAATTTAAAGAAAATTGCAAAACAACAAGATGGCGAAAGGTAGACCTCAAAATAGTGAAGGACCACTGTATTTGACTTAACAACAGCGGATGGTGTAAACAAGAGGAGGCCGGTTGAACCTGAAGTTGGTTAAAAGCTTAAATGTGTTACAAAAGAAAAGAGAACTGCAGTTTTCTTGGCAGAAACCTTTTGTCCTTTATATCTCACCTTGTTTTTTTTTTTTTTTTTCTCAGTCTCTAATCTCCCCATCTGCACTTCATTCTCTACCGCTGCAGATGTGCTCACTTCATCTTCACCCCTCACTGCCTCTGTTAATTCTCCACCGTGTCTGACTTGGCTCTCTGTTCTATTTTTCTATGCTTCTCATAACAAGACCATGATGGACCTCATCGTTTCCATCTCTTTAAAGTCCTTGGCTGCTCTCTTCATTTCACCTGCCCATTTTTTTTCAGATGTACATCTTCCAGCTCTCTTTTACCTCTGGGTCTCTCTTTTTTATTTTTCTCTTTTGCCCTGGGAAAATATACATAGCTGCTATCCATGTGTCCCGCTGATAAAGTCGTCTTTGGTAATGGGTGCTGGAGCAGTCTCAGGTCAGCAGGGCGCTGTCGGTGCCGGTCTAACTGGGGGGATGGCTAACGGGTTGTGGGGTTATGGACCCAGGACATTTGTTTTGTTTTTTTTGTTGGTTTCCACTTCCTGTTTTATTTTGTTGCTGGTTGTCACTTCCTGTGTTCTCTCCCTCCTTATTGGCACACCTGTTTCCATTTACCTCATCCCCTCCTCCTGTTATAAGTCTTCGTCTCCCCTGCACTGGTTGTCGGATGGTCTTTTGTACCTTCACGAGTTTGTGTTCAGTTTCTTGTGAACCTTTCTCGATTAAACGAGAGAACTTCATATTACGAGTGTCGTCTGCATCTGTGTTCACACGTCAACCCTGACATTACCATCCGACCTTAACATGGACACAGCAGACGCGGAGACGTTACGGGCACTATTCCGCCAGCAAGAGGAGCAGGTTGCTTGTCTTCGTCAAGGGTTGCTGGAGATGTCAAGCCGTCAGGAGCGACAATTTGCCGCGTTGGGTGAGCGTTTCGAACAACCGGCGGAGGCCGCTTTCAACAGACTGAAGCAGCTTTTCACCTCTGCACCTATCCTGGCCCAACCTGACCCTTCCAGGCAGTTTATTGTAGAGGTGGATGCCTCTGATACCGGGGTGGGTGCAGTATTGTCTCAGCGAGGGGGATCTGACGGTAAACTGCGCCCTTGCGCTTTCTTCTCCCGCCGGCTTACTCCGGCGGAGCGGAATTATGATGTGGGTGATAAAGAATTGCTAGCCATTAAGGTAGCTCTTGAGGAGTGGAGGCACTGGTTGGAGGGGTCAGCTACACCGTTCCTTGTCTGGACAGATCATAAGAACCTGTCATATCTGCGGACTGCCAAACGGTTGAACTCCAGGCAGGCACGGTGGTCTCTATTTTTCAACCGATTTAACTTTGTGGTGTCCTATCGTCCAGGTTCTAAGAATATTAAACCGGATGCCCTCTCCCGACAACAGGAATCGGCTGTGCAAGACGGCCAACCAGCCTCTATTCTTCCTCCCTCCTGTGTGCTGGGCGCTCTCTCCTGGCAGCTGGAGAGGGACATTAAGGCTGCCCAAGTTCAGGAGCCGGACCCGGGAGGAGGTCCTCCTAATAAACTGTTCGTTCCCAGCTCACTCAGGTCCCAGGTTCTCCAGTGGGCTCATGCTACGCGACTCACCTGCCACCCAGGAATCCACAGGACTGGCTCTTTTCTGCGTCGCCGTTTCTGGTGGCCCAGTATGACCAAGGACGTCCGGGACTATGTTTCAGGTTGTCTGGTTTGTGCCCAGAACAAGGTCAGCACACACCCGCCTGCTGGACTCTTACACCCATTGTCCATCCCGGGTCGGCCTTGGTCACACATTGCTCTGGACTTTGTTACCGGCCTACCTCCTTCTGCCGGGAGAACCGTTATTCTGACTATTGTGGACCGTTTCTCTAAGGCAGCTCATTTTGTGGCTCTGACCAAACTCCCCTCTGCTGCAGAGACGGCTAGATTGATGATAAAACATGTCTTCAGGATGCATGGCATCCCCACGGACATGGTGTCGGATCGTGGTCCTCAGTTCATCTCACAAGTCTGGAAGGCGTTCTGTGGGGCTTTCGGGACTACTGCCAGCCTGTCTTCTGGTTTTCACCCACAGACTAATGGTCAGGCGGAACGGACTAATCAAGACTTGGAGGCCGCTCTCCGGTGTATCTGTTCCCAACGCCAGACCTCCTGGAGCTCCTTGTTGCCATGGGTGGAATATGCGCACAACTCCCTCACCTCGTCTGCTTCTGGTATGTCCCCATTTGAGTGCTCTCTGGGGTACCAACCCCCCCGTTTCCCGAGCAGGAGACGGAGGTGGCCGTTCCGTCGGTTCAGCACCTATACCGCCGCTGTCGGCGTGTTTGGCGGGAGGCTCGGGCGGCCCTGTTGCGTTCGGGGGCTACCAACAAGAGGCTGGCTAATCGGCGACGCACTCCGGCACCTACTTACCTATCTGGCCAATCCGTCATGCTGTCCACCTCACACATCAAGCTTCGGACAGAATCCAAGAAGCTGTCCCCCAGGTACATCGGTCCTTTCGAGATCCTGAAGGTCATCAATCCTGTGGCGGTCAGGCTGCGTTTGCCCAGGTCCTTGCGCATCCACCCGGTCTTTCATGTATCTCAGCTGAAGCCGCATGTTACGAGTCCCCTGCAGCGGCCTTCCTCTCCGCCACCCCCTCCCCGCATCATTGATGGCCAGCCGGCCTACACAGTCCGTCGCCTGCTGGACGTTCGGCGACGGGGACGTGGTTTCCAGTACCTGGTGGACTGGGAGGGGTACGGGCCTGAGGAGAGGTCCTGGGAGCCTGCTTCGCGGATTCTGGATCCTGAGCTTATCAGGGACTTTAATCGGCGGCACCGGGACAGGCTTCTCCCTGCGCCAGGCGGCGCACCTTGAGGGGGGGGGTACTGTGGGGTTATGGACCCAGGACATTTGTTTTGTTTTTTTTGTTGGGTTCCACTTCCTGTTTTATTTTGTTGCTGGTTGTTACTTCCAGTGTTCTCTCCCTCCTTATTGGCACACCTGTTTCCATTTACCTCATCCCCTCCTCCTGTTATAAGTCTTCGTCTCCCCTGCACTGGTTGTCGGATGGTCTTTTGTACCTTCATGAGTTTGTGTTCAGTTTCTTGTGAACCTTTCTCGATTAAACGAGAGAACTTCATATTACGAGTGTCGTCTGCATCTGTGTTCACACGTCAACCCTGACACGGGTGTCATGGATTAGTCTGGGCTTTGCATGATTGCTTCACTAGTCCTGAGATATACAGAGCTTCACCCTGGGTGATACTTCAATGGAGATAACCAGAGCTCTCTGTCAAAAAGGATTGGATTGGTATGTTTTTGCTAGTTAGAGATCTGCAGTAAAAGGTTGTTATTTTGACTAATTTAAATAAGTGAAAAAACAGAGAGATGTGAGGATACCGATTCTTGAAAGTATCACAGTTTCACGTTTTTTTTTAGTTATCTGCTTGCTTGCAGTTTAATCAAAATTAATTCCTCTTTTTTTCAAATTGCTTTAGGAATTAATCATATTTGAAAAGATTTGAAAGTTATTCATCATCAGTAATTTGATACTCCACACTTGACGATTGTAATCTCAAATAAAAAAATGAAGCAGGAAACAGATACTTTAAAACAAGGATTGAGAGCCAGTTGAGTTTAGTTGGAAATGTCTCTCACCATCCAATCTGGTGGTTCCCCTCCACTGGGCCGAGGACCGGTTATAGACAATATTTTCACCGACCGGCCTGTACAAGGCTGAAGTGAGGGCCTGAATTTTTTTTTCTCTTAACTTTTGAGGATAGTTTATCTTCATCCTCTCTAAACTATCTGCAGCTGATTTTAACTTTATTTGTACACTAGATTTTATGTAGGAACAAATGAAATTTGATATAGTTTTATAGTAGAAGTTAATAAATCAGATGCCAACTTCAACCTCTTTTAAGACTTTTAAGGTGCCACAGATAAAAAGAACCAAAAAAAAGTCACGAAATTTGGTATTTCCAAGAAATAATAATAAATATGAATCCACCATTTGAACAACATTATTGGCAGCATCCTGGTAATGTTAGACAGCCGGTTGCTGAACATTCAGCATTATTATTATTATTTATTATTATTATTATTATTGTTGTTGTTGGTGTTGTTGTTATTGTTGTTATTATTAATATATACAATCAATAAGCTACTTGATCTGAAATATGATACAATAATTTCTGCATTAATGCAATTATGTGTTCTAATAATAATCAGTGATTATTACATAATGGTCACGTGAAATCATTCATGTTTACTAAAAAAATGTAATTTGTAAAAATCTACACTTGATCTGATCAGCACTGGATTAGGAAAACTATGCAAAACTATAAAATGAAGTAACTAAAGGGTGGGATTATATACCAATGAGGGTTTGTTCATATAATATTTTAGCCTTTTTTTCTTTTTTAAACTGGTTTATTTTTAGCTCTCTAGAAAATGTGCTGTTTGTTGCAACTCTTCAAATGGCGTAAATAGTTAATGGCGTATATTTGTACAGCGCTTTTCTACCTTTCTTGAAGGCCCGAAGTGCTTTACAGGCACAGTCCCACTCACTGATGGCGTCTCCGCTTCTGAGCACTAGTGCCAACTTTTCACCAGAAGCAATGTAGGGTTCAGTGTCTTGCCCAAAGACACTTCAACACATGGGTGGGCAATGCGGGAATTAAACATGCAATCTTCCAATCAGAGGTCGACCGCCCTACCGCTGCACCATGGCCTCTCCAAGACAACTATGATGACACAAATTGGAGTTGTATCTTAAGAACTGAAGTTATAATCTACCAATGAGCCATTTATAAGCCACATCAATAACTTTACCAAGTAATTATGCCAAGGATTTTTGTCATAAAGTTATTGAAAAATGACTGTCATGACTTAAAATTAAAATGTATATTTGCTGAGCATCTTTTACCAGTCATACAACATTGTTTTTATTTTTGTTTAGAAAATTAAAATGCTGACTTGTTATGGCTTCCAGCAATTGCTGGTGTGACAGCAAACCTACAGAATACACTGCCCTCCTTAGATTTTGTGTGGTGGGGCACCTTCTACAATATTCCATAGTGAAAGATAATCTCCAAAGGTTTCCGACTCATCTTTAGAACAGAACCCGGTGTCTAACCCATGTGTTTCCAGCTTCCTTTAATCCCCTGCTTTGGTGCTGCTGCCTTAAAATATCACTTTTCATAAATGGCATTATCAACCACCAACATCTGGAGCGATCTCCTGTGGACAAATGAGCCTAAAGTGGAGTTGCCCAGACTTGATGCCCAGAACCCAATTAGAGAGAACGTAACCTCCTGTCTAGCACAGTTGGACAGAGTGAGCGATTCTGCCAATTCCTTCATAAAGATGCCAAAAAGTGGTGCATGAAATTACTATTCAGTTAATACATTAGAGGGAGATATACAAGCTGGTTAATCACGGTGTACTTAGCATTACCCACATTTATAAGGTTGTTTAGATGTTAATAGTGGTTTCTGTTCAGCTTCTCTGGATCTAAATCACATGTTGTCCCCTTTCTCTCTCAGTCTTAATCCTTGTTTTTTCTTTTGCATTATTTCCTACTGAAAGAATATTGGCTCACATATTTTCTCCTGATCTTTATCTATTTTTGATCCATCTGTATGTTTTTCTCTCCCATCTCATCTTCTTTGTACTTCATACAAGCAGCCAGCAATCTGTGCTGAACCGCATTGCAACTGGATGTTTCCTGTCAGGCAGCAACTTTAAAGTCTACAAGAAACATTGTCATCTAAGTCCAAACAGTCACTTTTAGACTTGTACATTTGTTTGTTGTTGAAAACACATGTGATCATGATATTCTACATCTTTTTTACCACTTGAAGTAAAAGTGTGTTTTAAAAAACTAAATTTGTAGCTTCAGAAAGTATGTCCTTGTATTGTGTCAGATTAGAGACTTTCTCTTTCTGTCAGGAGTTCTGCATTACAAAATACAAAGAGGAATTAGTTCCCAATAAATAAGTAAAAATTAAAAACAAGAACAGCCATCTTGTTAGGAGCCACCAGACTCTGCATTAAAATGAAATTCTGACCCATCAGTCCACCCTAAAAAAAATCATCAAGCTGTGCCATCACCTATACTTGAGAACTGGACCTCCCCCTGGTGTTCCAAACAAGAAGTACCTGCTGGCTCCAAGAAGCCAAAATCCCATAGACCCCTATAGAGAAAAATACAGCTGTTACTCAGTCATTCTATTTGCAGAATAACCATTCTAGCTCTGATATATTTTTTTAACATCTTCTTAATAATCCTCATTTTTCCACAGTATATTTTTCTTTTGTTTAAGGTATTCAAGTTATAAACTGACCAATCAGATACCCCAATAAAAGTAGGTGGTGCCCACTGGCCCCAGCGTCCAACGTTCAAAACGTTTGATAGATTTTGTGTAGCCTGCTTTCAAGTGGTAGGGGTGTGGCCTTCCAACAAGCTAACTCCTGGTTGTCGGAGTGGTTGCCATACAAGCGTTGACTCAGACCTACTCGGACCAGTCACTGCTTGTTGATGTCTTCTGGCTCCAACATGGAGGCGTGCGTATTGCAAAAATATAGCGACTGAATTTATTTTATTTAATTTGTAACCGTTTTCTGTGGGTGATGTCACAGTCAGTCCAGTTCTCATGGTCAATCGTGGTAACCTTCTCAACAGTCAATATTTTGTACAGTTTGGCTGCATTCACACCAAACGTGATTTGTGTGGCAGATTTGCGCCCGCCCGCTGTGTTTTGACACTCATCAGATTCGCTGCTCGGCGCTTGTCCAACAGTGTGTTAATAAACCCGCCGTTTCTGTCAAGTGTGGGAGGGGCTACTGTCAAAAGTTTTTATCTTTATTGTTACTGCATAGAAGACATGGGATGATGTTATTTCAGGTTTATTTAGTTTGAAAAGCTCTACAAAACCATCGGTAATCACTTCTCCTTGTCTGGGTTCAAGAGATTTTAGAGACTCTCCCAATACGGTGAGGTCCACCATCTACTGCAGGAGCTGTGTGTGCATGACGGCCACTTTCGGTACTTCTGTCTCTCTCTGATCAGTTTGATGACTTTCTGTCTCGCATGAGTCCAGGGAGGGAAAAAAATGAAACTAGGAACACAATTAAAGGACCAGTTTTTTGTTATTGTCTCGATACAAATACCATAAAAAAGTATAAAGTTCAGGAGGAGAACAAACTGCAATAATGAGCTTTAGACTTTAGACTTCAGCTTTTGATTGCATCATCAACATGTCACTGTCAAAACTGAGTTGCTGATTGATTGTTGCAAGGCCAATTTTTCACAAAATTTCAGATATTTGAACTCTGGAAACACCACAAAAGAATCCCGCTGCGCCCGACGCTCAAAACTTACCACAGAGTGTGTACATTGACTTAACATTGAAACTGGATGTCCCTGTCTTCCGGATAGTGTTTGGTGTGAACTCAGCTTCAGGCCAACAGTATTGAAAAGGCTTAACGGTGTATTTCAGTATCCCAGAATCCCCCGCAGCCCTCTTTGTTTGATTCTATAGGTTACTATGTTTCCATAAGACAGGAGTGTGTTCCAGCTTAAGGTGCTTTTTAGCTAAATAATTATTTTCAGAAATATGCGAATTCTGAAATTCACTGTCATGCCATTAAAAAAAATCCAGTTTAATTTAATGCTGTAGTTCACTGTGATTGTTATTTTAAGATGTCCACCTATATTTTCTAATAGGTTTCCTACATTTTTTACCAGCAAAATTGACAGATGTGCAAATGGGAGATTTGCTGTCCTCCAAACATGTAGAAAAGCTGCTTTGCAGGATGGCTGATTCAAAGAAGTGTAACCTGCCTGCTCAGTAGCTGCTGAAATTTAGTAAAGACACAGGTAAGCTCATTAGTACTTCAGGCGCACTTACTGTACGGAGGATTAAAGAAAAGGAGGAGGGAAAAAAACTGATAAGTGTGTGCAGGGGAGGCAGGTGTTAGACAGGAAAGTTGTCATTGTATAAAGAATTGTGCTGGATGATAAGATGTCACACACATTGTGTCGTTACAGAATGTCTGAGTTGCTAAATCATATTCTATTGAAGGTAAAGCTGCTACCAGAAAATTTAGAACAAGCTGACAGAAAAAAGCAGAAAAATGTTTCCGCTTGGGAAAGCTATTTGTTGTATTTATTCATTTGTGTCTGGAAACTAAGAGCTTAACATGGCAAAGACGCACAGATGACTCAAGAAATCAAAGAAAATCACTTCTCCAAAAACCTAATCTTCATTCTGTCCCTTTTTGTTTCTGCTTCCCATCACCACAATACTCTGTGTTGTGAGTTTGGATTGTAGTTTTTATGTTATTAAGTGTATTCAAGAATTTACAAGCAAAGTTTTGCTTCAAAAAAATCAATATGCATGACCAAAGCAAAATCATTATGTATTGTTTCATTTCTAGAAAAAATAATGCCGTTCTGATTGATCATATGAAACTTTAAAGGTCTTTACGTTATTCAATGACGCCCTTTATAACAACAGATTACATCAAAAAGTTTTGGGTATGATCCTGAACAAGATTATTGCGAGACTTTCAGTGGTAAATATTTTTCCATCATTTCTAGTTTTTAATTTTTTCTGAAGATATAAAATTCAGCCTGATTGAAATGTTGTGACCTCGTTCCGATGATTAAGATTTAGAAAATACAAAAATGACAAACTGATGCAAAATCCGTAATAATGAGAAATCATTTTTTTATTTTATTTTATTTGTTTTTTTTTCGTGTGATCGGATTCCGAGTCATTTGGTTTGGATATCTGCCGTACCAAGTCCAGATCCGGTACATTTGTTAAATATTTAAAAAATGAACAAAAGCAAAACAAACAGATCCAGTTTTTATTTTATTTTATTAACTTTATTTTATCAATTTACACCTAAACAGAGCATTTCTGTGAAGTAACCTGAACATTCAAGTAAAAAAATTCAAATATCAACTAGTACAAATAGTTAACTAATAAATAGGTGATAATTAGTCATATGAGAAAGTTTGGTGATTGCATGTATCTTTGGTATCTTCAGAGCTATTCAACATTTTTGATCATGTGCTCTATTTCTCCATTAAAAATTCTTCACTATAAAAAAAGACTTTCTTTCCAAGTCATTATATAAATTACAAGCTCGTAAAGAGTCGAACCGTTGTTTGGAGAAATTTTTTTTTTTTAATCACTCTTCTTGAAGCAGACCATTTGATACATAATGCGGCCCACTGTCACGGTAACGCATTACGTCGCTGGGCCAGCAGACCTCAGCTGCAGCGGCAAAGGAAAGTGAAATACATGCTGATAGTGACAATAGGTTAAATAAACCATCAGTCGAGAGAGAAAGTTCCTCTCTCACCGCTTGTTTTTGTCCACATCATGAAGGAAAAGTTTGTTTTGAAGAAGCCTGAATGTATAGAACATTGTGACCTGAACTTCTTCTGGTACACCCAGCAGCCAATCAGCATATTTGTTTTCTTGGAGTAATACTGCAGACATTATAGTCTTTACAGTTCTGCTTATCTTACTGTTGATGTGTTTTGTGCACACAAATTAAACTTCTGAGTTAACACTTTATACATTTCAAACAATAAAAATAAAGGAAAAATGTTCTCTCTGGCCTTTTTTTCTTTGAAAGCTGCATATTGTCGTACAAAATTTAACTCGTAAAAAGTGTGATTAATCAGATTTTTTTTTAACCGATTGACAGAGCCAGGAACTCTGGATCTGTGAATATCTTGCTAGCTAAACCAAACAGTTTTTGTGCACCTCCTGCTCAAATTAGTGTCGTATTCAGCTGTGCTTTGCGGCAGTAAAATGTTGTGATATTTTCATAATATATAGACTTCTCGTAGAGTATTTATCTGTACTAATAATCTTGAAATATACAGCGTTGATCATAATGAAGATAATAAAATAAATATCCGATCCCTGATCGGGATACAACGTCCGATTTTGATCGAGTCTGAAACTATGTGATCGGGCCCAATTTCCAATCACTTAGTTGGGACATCCCTCATTGTAATCAACTCAAATCCAAATAAGATGCACATTGAAAAGCTGCCATACAGACTTTATGGATCTATTCCACGTAATGGATTCATGACAGAAACCAACAGTTGGGCTTGCGTGGACGGGAAGGTTTGGAGGGAATTTTGAGAACATTTAATTATTGCTTTTTTTCTACAGTAGAAAACAGCTGTCTGCAGAGGGTTCTAGTGGCCTTTGTTATGTGTTACCCCTGTCTGAAAAATTCGGGGGCAGTGGGGTGCATGTGCTTTTCATTAGGACAAATAAACAGCTGTCGTCAAGCAGTCTGTCAAGCCACTGCAGCCACCATCTGTATTCATATATTTTCTGACAGATTTTCAGGAATAAAATGCGTTGATTGTCACCAATCTGGTTGAGTGTATGTGTGCATGGTGCACTATAAGACCAGGATTAGCATATGTGTGTTACGCAACTGTAATTGCATGCGTGTGAGGGCAGAAAGCAAAATGGAAAAGTCACGTTTCCTGTCAAGGACAGACGTATTATTTTCAAACAGAACTTTGTTTAAGACAGCCACATAACAAGAAAAATGGATGGAAGAGTGGCTAAGAAACAATGATGAACTAGACACAAATTAAAAGCCTTCAAAAGGAAAAGGAAACTGTTTGTATAGAGGTGTTAATGAGGCAGAGCACATTTAATGTGCCTCTGCAAAGCTGACAGCTGTGTATGTTCTTCCAAGACTTTATGACTCTTTCTCAGCAGGCCTTTTGCTGGAAGGTATTTGTTGCTCTTATATCCGGCAGGGAAAAGCTACTCTGAATGTTCTTGACTGCAGGAACAAAAAGGTTGTGGGGGATTATACATAAACCATCTGTTGTTATTTGGTTTCTACCGTTGACTGGTAGTTCTAAAGCCTTTTTAAATTAAAATCTGATACGTTCAATAAGCAGGTGAGTTGATTAATTTCAGATATATGTCCTCTATAGTAGCGCTTACATTATTACAAAGAAAGAAGGCCAACTGGGACGCCATTAGCACATAAAGAAGCAGCATTCAGGATAAAATATGACTTTTTTTTTTTTTTTTTTTTTTACACCAGGCGGATGTATTAAATAGTTTGTATATAACAGAAACATGATTAAATGTTTGTTTTTGTCAAGAGAAGCTAAAGTGTTTCTACAAATAAATGAAAAAAATAAAGGTAAACAACTTATGGTTGAAAAATAATTAGGGACTGCACATCCAGACAAACCCACTCAAAACTACCAGAACAAAGCTAATTAAAATTTAAGACATTCCTCTTTAAATATACAAATAAGCTAAAATAACTCATATTAAGAGAAGTGATATTTTAGCTAATTGAGAGGTAATAAAAACAAGGTGCACAAGCATGTTGTATATGGTCCATGTGATTTACTGCTTTTAAAAATCCTGATAAAACATTTAAATGGATGATTAAAACTGATTTTAACCTAAATGATCACCCTGAAGCCCCTACCCTCTATGAAGATTTTGGTGGGTGGTAAATTCATCGATCAATCGTGAATACAAATGTCATCAATTATGTATGAAGTGATCATTTTTATTTAAATAAGATGAGGTATGCATAAGACTTCACGCAGTCCATTTTCTTTACGGATGCCAGACAGTAATCAATCTCTTCTGGAGTGTCATGTGACCAGTTGCTTTGTACTCCTGATGGAGTTAAGGCCTTATCAGCTTTGGGGCAGCAACCCAAAGGGCTCACCGCACTGAATTTGAGGTTTTCTTCATTCGCATGACTGCCCCACATGATTAAAGCTGGTCTCACTGATTGTTGTCCCAGTCTCTGCTTGTTTTTGGGAGCAGAAGTCAGGATTGTGGTCTGGATTCGTCAGGGTTTTTTTTCATGTTTTTGAAAAACCTCAATCAACTTTTGAGCTGTTTTAACAGTGTGCCCAGTATGGAGGTCCAGAAGAGACGATATGAAATAATTATATACGCTATTAAATTGTTAAATAAAAGTGTTGTTAATTATTAAAAGTTATCATTAGATACATAAAATTGGAAATCAATAAATAAATGTTGAAAAATATATGGCATTCAAATATTAAAGTGCCATTAAAAAGCACAGCTAATGACTTATTTAATTATTTCATTGTCCCAGTGTGGGATGGAAGAGACAAAATAAAATAATTATATGTAATATGATATATTTAAATTTAAGTGTCATTATTAAAATGACAAAATAAAATGGGAAATAATTAATTAAAAGTCAGTATTTTATAAAAATTAAATTTTAAATAATTTAATGACATTTATTTATTTTGTGATTTAATGACACATTTTATGGTCCAATTTGCAGCATTTCATTCTATTATCTGTTAAACTGCCCCGTCAAAATGGGGGGTGGGGGGTGGCTAACTCAGATCATCTGTACTCCATTGCTCTGGCCTGGTCTAAACCTTATCATTGCGGCTTCAGTAACTGGAACTTTTGTTATCTTTTTTAGCGACGTAGAGAGAACGTGAAAGCAGGAGTCATCATTTCATGAAACTCAGGAATATATTAAAGTTTATAAGGTTTTATCTGGCACCTCACACACATTTCCTTCTCCATCCACGTCCACAATTTCAATCTTTTTTATAACTTCCTAAATACTTTTATTTAAATATTTCATATTACATATATTTATTTCATTTTGTCTTCCATCCCACACTGGCCATACATTAAAAAAATATGTCATTAAATATTGAAATGTGATTTTTAACTGCAATTTAAGTAATTTAATGCCACATATATTTGAAACATTTTTTAATGATTTCCATTTTTTTTTTTTTTTAATGCCAATTTTAAATACTTAATTACCCTTTTACATAAATAATGATACTTTTATTTAAATATTTAATGGTGTTACCCCAGGGCCCTTTTATTATAATTGTCTTTTTTTAACCAAAATTAAAAAAGACATTTTTTACATCACAACAGAACCTCAAATGCCATTTTTCTGTCAGCTCCTGGTTCACAATGATTTGAATAAAGAAATACTCAGATATGATATTTTAATCTTATTTTTTTTTTAATATATGACCTCTATCATCAGAAAAATCCCTGAAGAACGCGTCAACACAATGTTCTTCAGAGTAGGTCTTTAAGATGTGACTTGTTCAATTTTACAATCAAGCCTATGTAGTCAATACTATGTAGTTTCAATTCTAGAGAACTGAAGCACGAATATAAATGGTAAGCATTATCTTGACAGAATTGTTTTTAATATTTAATGAACCTTTACATGTATAAAAAGAAAAAATGAAAATCCTTAATTTTATTTTTGAACCTCTATTTGTTTAATTAGCGGTCATTGCAATTGGCCATAGATAAGTATTACCTGTTTTTAAATAAAAATGAAGTCATAACTAAGTTTTTACTTTCAATGCATTCAGTAACCTTTTATTAAGACGTCATTTGTTGGTGCTAAGCTGTCAATTCTTTCAAGGACAAAGGACTCCACAAGGCACATGTCAGGATGAACACGGTCTCCTTTATGTAAAGACATTTGATTTCGATCCACGGTGGCTTAAATGACTGCAAATGGTTTAGAGTGTTTTTAAACAAGGTTTGAATGAATAAAAAAAAGCAGCCAAGAAAGGAAAGAAGAAATCAATGTTTGTCTCTCTTCAGATAAATGCGTGGAGCCCAGCAGCGTAAAGCAGTAAGAGGGTAATCTGCCAGACAACAATACCGTGGGCCGACAGGAGACACAGTAATCTAGGCTGGACCAGCTCTATCCTTAAACAGTGTCCTATGTCTGAAAGATTACACTGTAAGCTCTGACACCATAATGGTTGGGACACACATGCATGCTCGCTGACAGAGCTACTTCTGTCTGCCAAGAGCTTTGGTGAGGGGAACCCTGATCATCATGCAGGCTTTAGTGGGACTCTTGCTGGCAGAAAGCATCGATAAGAATCTGATTGAGGTCTGCTGCCAACAATGAGGTGGGGCGTGATTGACGGTGAAACAAAAATGAGATGCACTGTGACTCCTCAGCAGTAGAGGACATGAATAGCGTTTACTTTGTTGTGTGTGTGCTTTTTGTCCATGTCTCTTTATAGTCCACAAGTTTAAGTTCAGTAAAAGCTATTTTTTAAAGACCCACTCCTATGGAAAATTGTGTTTTTGTATTTTTAACATGTCCTTGTGGCATTTTCTCACAATGAAAGACAATATATATATATATATATATATATATATATATATATATAGAAGGTTACAGTTAAAATTGCTTTTTTTGAGTATTTCTTTATTCAAATTGTTGTAAATCAGGAACAAATGAAAAAATGCCATTTGAAAAAGATGGCATCTGGTTCGGAACTGGCCAGTTAGATAGCTTCGATATTGCTCGTCATTTTTGTTGCACCTGTACGGTGCAAGGGCTTTAAGCTAGTGTGTAAACAGATGGATGATGGGAAATGGAGGTGGGCAAACTCTGCACCAACAATCCCGCCCCCAACTCAGAGGTGAATTTCTAATGAACTCCTGCCCTGTTCTAAATCCTCCACTTGAAGACAAACAGACCCATGAACGTCTTCATTTTTATTTTGTCTGAGCTGCCGTCTGGCTCAAAACTAGACGGCTGCATAGCTTCAGGACTGCTCACTGTTTTTGTTTTGCTACGCTAATGTTAACTTGGGCTGGAGAGGTGCTTTAAGCTAGCAAGAAAAAGTGCAAATGAAGGCGCGCTGGGATATCAACGTAGGGTTACTTCCACATCAACAGTCATACCCACAATCCAAAGGCAAATTTCTAATGAGCTCCTGCCACTCTGCAGAAACTGTCCTAGAAAATGACACAGTTTTTTAGATTTTGCCTAAAAATTGCATAATCATAATTAAAAGACCACTGGGAATGCTTTAAAATGAATCAAAAGAAGAAGATTGGAGTGGCACTTTAAACACTGTAGTGTTGATTTTGCAGATATTTTCTAAACTGTTGATTTTACATGTAAAAAAAAATTAAAGTGTCATAGCACAGATTTCTCTCTAAAATTTGAAAGGGTTATGTGATGTTCAGAGTCCAACCTAAGGGGTGTGAACCATCAAAGCAGGAGATGAAAGATGGCGTTCTAAGTGACCACTGTCTCAGTCTCTGTACATTTCTTCCGTGGTTTGACATGCACTTTTTTTAGAAACTAAAAAACAGTCATCAAAAAGTTTCTGAAATTAGCAAATGATGGACGAAAAAATAAAAGTTTTGCTGTCACTTTAAATCAAGCCAGGTCAGAAATGTTTAAGACATGAAAGCTGTCAGCTAAGATGTCCATCACACTGATGATGAAAATGAGCTGTCTATTTTGATTTAGGACAAAATACCTGAAGAGCTAATATAATTTCAGAGGGATTTTATGAATGAGCTTTTTCTCTCCTAATGTGCTTTATGTAGTTTGCTCATTGTTACTTTGAAAATCTAATAATTATAATTGAACACAAACAACATTTGTGGAATCTGAACATTTTTTGTTGACTAGAATGATGCATCCATATGCACCATACTTGCAGCAACACTGTGCCATCCGGAAAATATTGCAATGTGCTGGTCAGAGTCCAGAAATATTGCCTATTTACTTCATGTAGTACATTTAGCATCTAGAGAGCAGCATTTTTTTTTGCAGTGGTTACATTGCATGTTACCATGTAATAATAATAATGTATAATAATTAATGTTAAAAAAAAAAGTCACTATGTCATTTTCTTGTGTCCCATCTCCATAAAAACAAAGTTTTGATTTTGTGTTTTGAACTATTCAATAATGAATTGATTTTATAAATGTTGTTCTGATTGAATCAAGTTCTTTATGTAAACTTAAACACTTTAATGTGTCTCTCCTTGTCCTAATAGTTCGAGGCTCATGTGCCTGAAGGCTCAACAGGTGTTGTGATCAACTTATCCATTGATGACAGAGACGACCCAGACACAGGAGCATGGAGAGCCATCTACTCTGTTATCAGTGGAGATCCCACACACAGCTTTGAATTCCAGACCAACCCCGACAACAATGACGGAATGCTGTCAGTGGTCAAGGTAAAGACATTTGAGACTCTTAAAGGCATCAACAATTGAACAAAAAGCCTAAATCCTATCTTTTTATGTTTTTTTATGTAATGTTCATGTTTTTTTTTGTTTTTTTCTCCATTTAGCCTCTGAACTACGAGGCCACCTCATTTCATACGCTACTTGTCAAAGTTGAAAATGAAGATCCGCTTGTTCCTGGTGTCAGCTACGGCCCCAGCTCTACGGTCGCCGTCCACGTCATAGTGGAAGACATTAACGAGGGCCCGGTGTTTTTCCCAGACCCGCTCCATGTCACCCGGAATGAAAACATCCCTGTGGGCAGCTTTGTAGCGACGCTGAATGCCACAGACCCAGACATCCGTACAATACAGAGCATAAGGTAAGGACCTAACCAGGTAAGGGGGGGGGCATGAGGTTAAAACACAATGGCTTCTTTAGAGTAAGAAATTGATATCAAAAAATAAAAAAAATGATGTGAACATGTGAACTTGACATGATGCTTGTCAGATTATCAAAGTATTTAAATGGGGAAACTAAATTGGTAGATTTTCATTAATGTGCATTCATACTTTTAGTGATTTGAGGTGTAACAACTGAATTTAACAAGGATTTAATTCATATAATAATGTGTGGCTGCGGACATGATTCATAGGTGACAATGGTTCATTTTGAACAATCCAATTCAATTTTTTTGCTGCCATCACCATCTTTGATGAAGATCTACAATCAGCTAGATGATTTTAGTGTTGAAAGCTCAATTTAAACCGTCAATGGAAAATATTTACGGAGTTAACAGAATTTTACTTATTTTTATGAGGACCCTTGAAGATTAAATGTTCTAAGGGACTTTCTATGAAAGCTTTATGAGAAGTTACATTGAATATACTCTTAAATACATAGTAAGCCTCCTGTCTTCTTTCTTTTACCTTTTTAACATTCTTGTATTTGAGCTTCTTCCAGTTCTATCTTGTTTCCGGTTGTCATCTTTATTGCTTTTTAATGAAGACATTGATTTAATCACCAAAAACCATGGCTGTGTTAAAAGTATTTCATGTAAATTTCATGTCACATTTTTAGTCCTCTTTATAGTTATTTCTCAAATTTAAGTTCATATTCAAACACTCAGCTGGTAGTTTGATCCCAAGTCCCTCGGTGTGTCTGCTTTCTGAACAGGTCAGGCTGTTCATATCCATCATTAAAAAGCCTTAGAGATATGGCTCATTGACTCTAAATCTATTTCACAAATGCAACCACAAGAGTGTTAGGGTTGTTGTACACAATGCATCCAAAGTAAAATCATATTACAAAAATAAAATAAAATAAAATAAAAAATTGCTGTGTGTATTAGACTTTAGGAGTATTTAAGTAATAAGGTTATGTTGTGCTTTACGGCTCTTTTGGGGTTATGTTTGGTAGCAAAAGGATCATTGAGTGTTCAGTCAACACACACCAATAATAGACTCAAGAAAATAAAAATGAGCAAATCAAAATTTACTGTGCATATTATTGATGCTATAAAATTCACTAATAGATAATCAATAGAGTGCAGTTGGAGTTAGGTTAAAGGAGAGGAAGCTTTAATACTTGATGGATATTACATTTTTAAAATCCAAAACACATATAGGGATGATGGAAAAACTAGTGGATGTGATTTTCCAAAACGTTGAGCCGGCAGACGTTTTCTGCTGGCAAGCAGAATGTAGGGAAGCATGTGTGTGCAGTGAATGACGTTTGTGTCAGAGGATGTTTAATTGACTGTTCCGCATGTCAATCCTGTGACGCACTTCACGGTGAGGATCATTATTTGCTGACAGATTTTTTTAAATATTCTTTCTTTTTTTTTGTTTTGTTTTTTTTATTTTTGATGGCCTGCGATCTACCCACAAGTCCTTCACGACTGACCGGACAAATGCAACTGGTTTATATGAGCCTTTTAGTTAAAGTTCAGAAGAAATGCTCTATTGTGCGCAGAACAGATTTGCTGTGTGCAGAGGAGGTGGGAGCAGTGCTCAACTGTGCACGTGCTGAGCTTAGAAGGAATAGTGCTGATGACATTCCATAATTTTATAATTGTCAAGCAAAGAATATTAACGCATAACAAAAAAAAATGTCAGCAGGGTTGTTTGTTCAGAACAAAATCCCCAGAAGTAAAAATGGCCATCAAAGCTCTATCTGAACGTTATAAAAGAGATTTTGTGACCTATGTCGAGACAAAATTTC